>OZ038500.1:54211924-54246924 GCA_964036315.1 Acanthosepion esculentum
ATTATAAATCTGGCTGTTCTTTCTTTTCATATATATAAAAAATGTCTGTGTGTGTTTTTTCATGTACAACTGGATTATATATATATTTATTTATTTTAAAGAGAAGAGAAAAGCCACGAACATTTTTGGTTTTAATGTGGATTTTTTAAATATATAATATTCTTTATTTTACATATTTTTGCTATATGTGTTTCAGATCTTTTGACCTTCATCAGCAGAACAGTGGTTATTTCCACATATTATTTAAAGGAATTATTTTTTCCTTATGTTTTCCAATGTTTAACCTTGTCTTTTGTGTGTATGTTTAAACATCAGAAAACATAAGGAAACATTAATTCCTTTAAATAATATGTGGAAATAACCACTCTTTGCCTGATGAAGGTCAAAAGATCTGAAACACATATAGCAAAAATATGGAAAATAAAGTATAATATATATTTAAAATGTCAATGTTAAAACCAAAAAGGTTTGCAGCTTCTCTCTTCTGTTTCAAATATACACTTTCTCTCATTAGAACAACTATAACCTCTCCCTTATATATATATATATATATATATATATGATAAAAAATATACACACACACACACACATACTTGCACATACATATAAATTTATTTCAACCTCAGGTGCTATAAATACAGTGCTCAATGTTATGTGACAGAGCTATCAGTATATATTAGTGATTATACATAATATCCAACATTAATGGCATGACTTGGGATTTTATGCAGTTTTGCATGAAACGCTGAGTCGTGCTATCAACGTTGGATATTATGTATATTCACTAATATATATATATATATATATATATATTGAATTATGCCTATTTTTTAATTTTGTAAACAGTCTGCGATGGATAAATTGTCGTCTAAATTACACTAAAATGAACATAACACTAACGTTTCATTTTAAAAGATACATTTAGAAAAATTACACAAAAATATCTTGAAATACTAAAAAGTAAATTTATTCAATAAAATCGCCATTGGCCTCCAGATGACTTTGGAATCTCCTGCAACTCTTTTGGACAGTCTCCTTATTTAAGTTAGTGATACTGCCAAAATCCTGGCCTTCAGTTTATCTTTGGTGGTACAAGGAGTTTTGTTGGTCTCTCACTCCACTGTGTCTAACACATAATAATCAAGGGGGTTGCAGTGTGAAGTGTTAGATGCCCAGATCTAAAGGGTGATGTGGTTGCAGAATTTTTATTGTACTTTATTTTCACGCATATTTTATAATTTTTGAGATCACTACTTTTATTAAGTTTGTTAATATCAATATTATTATCAATCATTTTATTGATTTTCATGAAAAAATTAGTTACCCCTACTTGATTTCCAAACGTTTTTTCTTTTGATAACAACAGCATCTCTAAATTAGAATTTATAATTCTTATTTCCAACTTATTTACAATCTTAAATGTTAACCTGCACCATAATTCAAATAAATAATTTAAACTACAATTCTTTTAAATAATTTGACAATAATTATAATCCACCCCAACAATAAAATATCTCGCAAAAACTAAATTATCAGATCAAATCAGAAATCCTGAATTCTGAGGTGGAGAGGAATTTCAAATGATATTATTGGCAAAGTCTCATTTTATATTCATGGGAGGTATTGTATTTTTGTCAAAACTGCTAGTTCTGTTTATAAACAGTATTCATTATATAGTTGATGACTTCTACTCACCCCTCAGCTATATGTTAATTAGTAGAACTTGTATCAGTAAATTATTATTTTCTCCTCAAAATTTCTTACAATCTAAAAAAAATATTTTGTGGCTTTAAATAATCTGCAAAAGCAAATAAACCAATCCATAGGGGAATCTACATTGTTTTATATATATATATATATATATATATATATATATATATATATATATAGGAAAGTTTTTACACACTCTGTGTCCAGAAAAGAAAACACTTGTTCAAATACAAAAAAATTAAATGAAAAGCTTAATCGCAGTACCTTGTCTGTCGTCTTTAATGAAACATGTATAAAAGAGGGATTGCTGCCTAAATACATAATATAAATTATATATATATATATATATATATATATATATATATGAGTTAGATACAAAGAGAAGCTGAAGAGCAACTTGTCAGCTGTTAATATACCTCATAACACCCTCAAGCACTAAAGCCTTGGAGCTGGTAGAGTGCAGATCAATGTGTTTTAGTGGACTCAGCGGTTTTCAATATGCTAGTCTGTATTGTCTTCAAGAAGTGAGAGTAAGATCTAAAAGGTCAGCCAATTTAACTGTGGCCTCATCCCACAATCATCACTCTTGCTCCATATGTGGCCTCCTTTGCAAATCACTTGCGGGTCTTATGTGCCACTTAAGATTATCGCACAAAATTCATAGCTGAATCAACTGGTCAGATTCTCATACGTCGAAACTGACGGAAGAGTCCATTATATATATATATATATATATAATGTGTGTGTATGTATCCAAATTATTAGAATGTTATAGTTCCAACCATGGGACCCAGGTTCAGATCTTACCATGGATGATTGCTTAAAGAGGTGTCTTCCTGATAATATTGGCCTGGGAACATGTTCTACATACGTAGCTAGCCTCTTTTTTTTTTTCCATGTGTTATTAACCTTTTGAAAAGAATGATCACCAGTGATGAAAAATGGATTGTTTACAACAATATGAAGTGAAAGTATTCTATAGGAAAATTAAATGCATCACTGTAAACAATTTCAAATGCTGGTCTATATTAAAAAAATGTGAGGCTGTATATCTGGTGAGATGGAAAAGGCATTGTGTATTACACAATTTCTGCAAAATCAGACGTTAAATTCAGACAAGTAATTTTCCCAGGTGGATCAATTAAGTGCTGCATTTGATGAAAAGTGGCTGAAATTGTCCAATTGGAAAGGTGTTTTCTATCAAGTTTATACCTGATCTCATATCTCTGGGCCGACCCGGCAGAAATTGTTATAATTTGGCTGTGATGTTCTACAAAACCCGCCATGCTAACCTGACCTTGCATCTTTAGATTAACAGTTTATTTCAATTCCTGCTAAATTCTCTTTATGGGAGAAACTTCCATTCTCTGGAAAAACCACTTAGACCAGTTCGTCACTTAGAAAGTGGCCAAGTTCTTTGACGACGGAATCTTGAATCTGCCTCAAAGATATCAGAAGGAACAAAATAGTGCATTTGAATAATGTGGCTGAATAAACCCATCTAAAAATATGTAAATATTGTTTTTGAAATTCGCTTACAAAAGCTTGTGGACTTTTGTTCTCAGCTGGTGATTGAAAAGTAACTCCCCACTTTAAAATACTTATAATTTATTTATTAATTATAATTTTTACAAGAAATTGTTATGTGAGGAAAGTGTTTAGCATGAGGTTTTATTTAAAACTTGATATGGGCACCAAATTTTGCTATCTGCTTCTCAAGCTACCCAGGAATTGTGTCAACTGATTTTACTTGGAACTCTTGTGATATGGAAGATATAACTTCTTGTATTTGCCCTTCAAGTTCTTCCAAAATCTGACAGTAGCATGGGAAGAAGGGATTGAGGAGGCGCATGAAAGAAAGTTGCTTCGGTTTGAGGAACTGGTGGCTGAAGTCCGTGAGAGAGGATATAGCTGCACTCTGGTGCCATTTGAGGTTGGCTGTAGAGGATTTCTTGCTGCCTCTTTAAAGAGATTCCTCAAGTGTGCTGGAATCCCAAAGGTGATAAAGGCTTGTGGTGAAAAAGCAGTAGAAGGAAGTGTATGGATTACCCCAAAATTCTTATTGAGTCGCACGTAATTAACATAGACCAGTTGCAACGTAACATCATCCAGCTGTTGCAGGCCCACCGTAGGGAAAGGTACTGGGCTTAATGGGCCGAAACCTTGCTAAGCCAGGACTCCTGGCTGGCCACTCGTACATAAAGTAGAGTTTTACTTTTTAATCATCCTGTATATAAAATCATTCTTGAAAGGATTAATGCATTTCTTTTTGTACTTTAGTGTTCTTGTGGTTCTTGATGGGGACGACAAGTATCTCTAAATTTCTATTACTGTATTTGTTATCTTCGCAAATCCTCAGCAAAGCTTAAAATATATAAGTTAAAACTTACTCCTACTACCGCTAAATCTATCCCCTACTTTCCTGTAGACATTAGCTGAAATTGTATCTTCAAGAAACATTAAAAAAAGGTCATTGTGAGTGAGTTAATCCAATCAGTGCCTCGTTTTTATGGCCTCATGCCAGACCGTGAGGCATTGTAAACATGTAGTCGCTGGATGCATAGTGGTATAATGGTGATTTTCTAAGCATAGCTTAGATGTGGCAGAAAGTATGGGGCACCCAGTGAGGATTGAACTCACTACTCTGTCATAATAGTTCTTGTGAGACATGCTTGCTAACTATTACACCGCGTTGAGGTGCGCAATGGTGGTAAAATGGATAGCAACTATGAATGGGAAATTGGAGAGCCAAGTTCGAATTCCAGTCGGGTTTGTTAAATTCACTTTCGCACAAAAACCCTTGAGACCTGTATGAATCCATCTCTTCTTTCCCACAGTTGTGGGTAAATGGCAGGACAAACTGGTCTCTATAGCCTGGGTTGGTAACAAGTCTAGGAGAAGGAAAACTCTGAATATAAACCAACCGGGAGAGGGTTTCGCTCTGGCAGGCTATCTTACCCAAGGCATACCACTGCTGCAGTACATAAAGTACTATCTTCAAAAAACGGCACCTCAATGTGGTGTAATGGTTAGCAAGCTTGTCTCGTTAGAATAATTATGACCGAGTAGTTCGAATTTCAGTCGAATCGTGCTAATATCCTTGGGAAAGGTATGAATCCTCTTCTTTCCCCAGCTATGGGTAAATAGCAAGACAGACTGGGTTCTATAGCCTTGGATAGCAACTGGTCTACTGAAGAAAATCATTTATTTAAAGATACATGATGGCCTAAGTGTGTATCACACATGGCACATAACTGACTCTGTAAGTATGGGTGCTTCATACTTTTGGCCTTGTACCACATCTAAGCTATACTTACATCATCACCATAAGCTGCTCTTATGGGATACAGGACTTGTAATTGTGAAGTGGTGGCTACTATAGCACAGTGATTAGCAGTCTAATCTTGTAATTCATTGTTAGAAATGTTGGTTTTCATATGGTACTTCTCTTTTGTGACCTTGTGCTATGATAAGCTTCATAAATATGTAATGCAATTAATCTTGCAATCTATTGTTAGTAAGTTAATTCCTCACTGAATGTCTTGTTTTCTCTCCCTCTTGTGGCCAGACTAAGCAAGAATTTGTAAATATAACCAACTTCCTGATGTTTTCTTAAATCATTTTTGCTGATGTTTTTTTAAAAAAATCATTTTACTTTTTTTCTATGAAACATTAACACTTGGAATAAAATCTAAAAATAAATTGGCATAGAAACCTTTTAAATGAAAAAGATAAGGTATTTTATTTATTTTTTCTTTTCCAGAGATTAACAAACATATTATTGACATGGGCAATGCTAAACTTAACCATTTCCATACCAGAATCGGTTGATTCATTAACAGAACAATTTCTATTGCTGTTTGAAATTTATGAAATCTTTTTCTTAAAACATTTTCTTTTTAACAAATCCGTTTCTCAAGTAAATTGGTTATATTTCAAATGAAAATTATCTAACAAGGATATGCTATTATTTTGAGAAATATTTCTTTTAACTTTAATTTCAACCAATACAAGCCCCAAGGGTCACTCAAGGTAGATGGTTACTAAATCAGATTGTTGTAAAGGAGGGAGCAGGATGTGTATATTATCAAGATATTTAGGATAGATATTAGTTGATCCTAAAATAATGATATACGTTGGCTAAATGTTTTTCTGAGTAAAGAGTATCTTCCTACTGTAATTCCAGAGGAATGACATGATGTCTGCATCAAAAATTGAAGAATGTAAATTTTTTTTCACTGAAGATTGCCTTAAAGGAGAAATTGAATTTGTTTGAATTCAGATAAAAAGTTAGATTTGAATTCAAGAAAATACAAACATTAAGGAAAATGGTTAGTGTATATGGAAAAAAGGGCACCAGTTTAAACTGATGCCAATCTTGAAGAAATGTCCTTTTGATCTTTGACCTTAGAGTAGTGCTGCTTATATAGTGACCAGCTGATGAAGATTAGTAACTTATTTCTTTCTATAATTTCGAGGGTAAGTCAAAAATTATTCACACTCTTACCATAACATATCTTTAGACAAGAGTCCAAATAATTTTTGATTTTCCCTCATGCAAACATACGTAGTCATGTTTTTGTTGAGACAAGACCAGGATTAATCTTAAAAAATAAGGTGGGCTCTGCCTAACAAAGGATTTTGCCATAAGGATTTGCAGCAAGATTTCACAAAGCTGAAAGCTCTTCTTGATACCCAACTCAGATACTCAAGGTAGCCCAAGTACACCAAATGTTTTTATCGAGACCTTATCTCTAGGAAGGCTGCCATTCAAGGCTTGAGACCCCATTCTAGCCATATATATATATATATACCCAATTTCAGTCACAACCTATGGTATGTTTATCAGGCATTTTCCAAAGGTACCACATGCTGGGATCACCTCTCCAGAATAATATTAAGAAGTTACGTTTCTGACAAATTGACCATGGTGTGATTCGAACCCGGGTCTCATGATCAGAAAACAAATGTTCTAACCACTTGCCCACAAGATGGAACTCTTTGGGGGAGATGTTGATGATTGTGTTAGCACAAAGTCACAAGTCATCATGACCAAGTGTTTGAGTATGATGACTTTGTTCAGGCTCTTGATCTCTCCAAGAAACTCTAGCTAAGGTCCGCTCAGCATAGTTGGGCTCTGAACAAACACAAATGTGCCTGAGCAGGCATGTACAACAGGGATTGGCTAGCCACCTTAGTAGACAAGCATTATATATATATATATATATATATATGTGTGTGTACGTGTTGGCCAATGGCTTCTATAAGAAGCTCATCTGCCCTTTGACAGGTCTTGTTTTTTGTCCTGTGGGGTGTGACATGCCACTTTCCGTTCCACCAGAAAAGCTAGTGGGTGAGCCAGCTTAGAAACCAACCACCCATTCATGCAGCATGTTGTACTGGGTTATATATTATATGTTACCAGGAGCAGGCCTCTAAGCTTGATGTGATCGGCGGAGTTACCTTTTTGAATATGGTTTGGACAACAACTCAGGTAAAAATAAGGAGAGCAAAAAAGGCGAACATTTGATTATTGAATTCATTTTTAATCTCCTCTTAGATATTAATTTATTTATTATAGATCAATAATTTGTTTTTTTTTCTTTTTACAGTTTCTGACTATCACTGTTGTGGCCTTTCTTGTCCAAGTTTCCATTGGAGTTTTGGCATTTGTCTACCGAAATCAGGTAAACCTTTTTTTTATTGTTTTGACTCTCCATTCTTCTGTAATATTCTGTACAAAATTTAAAATTTATTGCTTGAATATTTCTGATTGAATTTTAAAAAAACATGTAGTTTTAAATATATTTTTATCATATATATATATATATATATATATATATATATATATATACACACATATATATATATAGTCATCCACAGACAGACTGTTTCACTGTATCACAGTTCATCCGTGGGGCTAGACTTCCGGTTGCCTCTAGCTAGGATTGAAACCTGACTGAATTGGATGAATGAGAGAGAGAATTAATACAAATATAAAGTTTGTCACTAAGCTAAGTTACAATCTTTATATTCGTATTAATTTTTATTAATGCTCTGTCTCTGATATCGAGCACTTTATTTCAAGGACAGCTTGCCTTAAAGGTCTTTTCCCTCAGTATCCTACTGACTGGCATTTTTGGCTTCACACTATCTTTGTTATAGCTATTATATATATAATATTATTATAATATTTTTTATTATAATAGACTATAATAAAAACATTTTGCATCACTACACAAAAACTTTCATGTTTCAGAACTATAATGCTTTCTCTTCAGGTGATGGTAAATAACATATGATAAAAATGATTTATTTGGGAAATTTGAAAACAAATTGTTACCTCTTTTGAAATTTAAAAAGGTGGAGGGGAGGCCTAATGTCAGAATTAAAAATATACTTGCGGGCATGTCTGGATTAGCCAATTAAAAGTCAGATCTAAGCTAAAATAGAAAAATGAAAAATAAGGTCAGAGAGTGGAGGTAGGTAGGTTATTAATTTATATCTTGATAAACTGACACTCCAGACAAGTCATCGGCTGTGGCAGACGTGATGAGGCAGAACCTGGGACGAGCACAACTGGTTGCGACTTGCCTTGTCCCTGCCAAAAAAGAGCCCGTATTTGCTTAGCATGTAAAGCTACTGCAGTTAAAATGAAGGAGAAAAAAAGCACTTACCGCTCTGCCGTAATCTGTCCTCGGCCAGATGACGTAAAAGAATAAGGGGGGACATGAATCGCATTTTTATGCAATGAAGATGCAATGCATTATGGGACAGGGACGCAATGAATTATGGGATCATATGAAGACACAAGGGATTATGGGTATATGGACAAATATAAAAGCAACTAATTTTTCCCAGTGCAGTGTTCTTGGAGTGATATTCACGGTTGGCGTCTGGAAAATTCTGTTAGTGCGATTTTGAGACAGAACACAAGAAGGAACGACTCGAGGTTGGAATACCAGTTGGGAGAGCTTGAATTTACTCGATGGTTGCTGTTTTCTTTTCTCACCACATCGGCAAACATATTGTAGTCAAATATAGAGTTCAGATTTGGTGAGTAGACATAGTTACCTTGAACAAAAAATTATTTTTAAGAATTTTCAAAATTTTTTATACTATGGAAACTTATGCTAATTATATTGAATGGGCAGGAAAACATGGCAATATTTAAGTTGAAAAAAATCACATAAATATTGTGTGGGCCATTTTATACTAATAAAATTATGGCTACGTAATTGTAATGTGTAAATTATTTATGAAAAATTCTTTTCCCTATGTTTTAAGGTAAACTTTATACAATGCCTGCATAATAATGTTAATTCATTTCTTTGGTTTAGCAGAAATTTATTTTTAGGAAATTTCATAATATGCAGCTTTTCTTGTAAACACAGGTGTCATTGGTCAAATAAGGATATACAGTTTATGGAAAATAATTAAAAAAAAAAAATCTGTAAATCCTTAAGAATAATATTTAACAGATGTGTATAGGTTACTTAATTGAGTAGTTAGCTTATTTTTTATTTATTTATTCAATTTTTATTTTTTATTTTATTTATTTATTTTTTTAGATTAGCCCATTGAATATATCAATATATCACAAAACTGGGAAGAAACTTCAAATAAATAGTTTGAGTTAATTTGGCAATGACTGGTTTTGGAAATTAATGTAAATAGGGGATAGAATTTATGTATGTGTGTCCATGTGTGTGAGTACATTTACTACATTTATATGTAGATGCATGGATGTACATACATGTATAGGAATTTTTGTGGAATTTCGTTTGACGAGTAGTATAAGGTAAATGTAGACTTGTCTGATAGTAAGAATAGATAGCAAATAATATTTTTTAGAAATGCTACTATATGTTAGACTAATTTCAGGGGAAGTAAAAGTGATGATGTAGGATAGATTTGGGTTAGGTACGAATGCAGGTTTAGTTAAGGAGTTAGTATTGTTATGGGATTAGTATTTAAAATGTATAAAACATTGGATTAAACTATGCAGGAAAGAGACCAGCTTACTGAGTTAGGAATCTGGGGTAAGTAGCTCGAATTGAAACCGGATGAAGTAAAAAGTCAACAGTATAAAGGAGGCTTTTTTCATTGGCTGAAGTTGACTGATGTATGTCAATAAGAACGGTCGGACTCCTAGCCATATTTGAATGTTTTTTTTTTTTTTTTTTTTTTTGTTGCAATGTCGAGGTGCATAGCACTTTGCTTTCAAGGATGCAGCCTGGCTCATCTGGAGTCAGGTCGAGGTTGCTGCTTCAGCTGATATAATACAAAACCTGAAATTGGCAATGAGGACAGTGCATCACTGAAGACCACCCTTGATGCATCTAAAATGTATTATGCAACTATATATATATATATATATATATATATATATATATATATATATCATAGAAAATGGATTAAATTCAACAAATATTTAATATATTTTCTGTTTATAGGTTATTTTTTATGAATACACTTATTTCAGTAAATAGTACAAGCTAATTTTGCAATGACTGGTTTTGTGAAAGTAAATCAATGGTAATGGGGATAGAATTTATATATGTGTGTCCGTGCATGTGTGTGTAAGTACATTTCCTACATTTATATGTAGATGTGTGGACGTACATACATGTATAGGAATTTTTGTGGAATTTCGTTTGATTAAGAGTATAAGGTAAATGTAGATTTAACTATATATCTGATAGTAAGAATAGCGATATTTTTTTTTTTTTTAGAAATGCTACTCTAAGTTAGACTAATTTTGCGGGAAGCATAAGTATTAGTATAGAATAGATTTGGATTGGGTACGCATGCAGGTTTAGTTAAAGAGTTAGTATTGTTATGGGATTAGTATTTAAAACGTATAAAACATTGGATTAAACTATGCAAGAAAGAGACCAGCTTATCGAGTTAGGAATCCGGGAGAAATAGCTTGAATCTAAACTGGATTAAGTAAAAAGTCAACAGTATATAGGAGGGGAGCATGAAAAGCCTTGACTGGTATTGACTGATGTATGCCATTAAGAACGGTCGGACGTCTAGCCAGGTTGGAATCCTTTCAAGGATGTGGCCTGACTTGTCCCGAGTCAGTTCAGGTTTGCTGTTTGAGCCAATATGCAAAACCTGAAATTGGCGATGAGGACAGTGCATCGTTGAAAGCAACCCTTGATGCATCTAAAATGTATTATACAAGTAGGAATGTTTTAATTTCCAAACATGGTCAGTACATTATGGCCATGTTCATAGTTGATATTATTGAGTGTTGACTTTTTCTTTTTAATTAATAATGCTTTCATTATTTTTGGCCATTTTGAACACGTGGATGATGCTATTATATTTGTATTATCAATGAGTATGTTGCAGATAGTTTGGTAGATTTCCATGTGTATTTAAATGAGCCCTAATTGAGCTGTGGTCAGAGAGATGTAATGTGAATCTTGTTAAACATGAAATATATACAATATAATTATTTACAAATTTGGATTGGTCAGGAACACAGCTTCGTAACAGACGTGTAAATTTTGTAAATATTGCTTCTCTGTAATTTGTATCTTGCCGATGAATTATTATTTTTGATGATGAGGTTAGATACATATGTGACACGCAACTCCTCCTCTGTCCTGGTCAGGGCACCGTTTGTGACACCGGACTTCTTTATCAGTCACGACACCAAAATGTGATGTCGGTCCTTTGTGACGGGCTAACCCTGGGACATCGGTTGAAGTCTTGCTGGGTTCTAGCACCAACTTGTCGTATTCGGCTCGCTTCCAACGCCTGGTCACCGAAGCAACTGCTTTGATCTCGATTCAACCTACCCACATTGTGATTTGATCTTAGGTTGACGAGATCAATCAAACGTTGGGCCGTAGTGCCAGCCGAATCCGGATCAAGGTGATACTGCACAATAAATGTAGACAAAAAACAAAAGCACAAACAACAACTTCAAGGCGAGCGACTGGTTAGGAATAGTGATTAATTTTATGTCGGTTTGTTGAGTTACAGGAGTGCGTCTCTCTCTTTCTCTCCCAGCCCGAAGAAAGAAAAAAATGTGGATTGTAACACTTTTGCGTTCCTTAACTAGTTCTGGATATCTGGATGGCGAATATAAGTCAGACTTCTATAATTTGTTCTTGGTTAGAAGTCTAAGTCGGAAACTTGTTTTGGTGGAAAATCTAAAGTCGGACTTCAACAAATTTGTTCTTGGTTAGAAGTCTAAGTCGGAAGGCATGGAATCGTGCGGTCACCTGTGCGAGGCGCGTCTCACTCTTACTGTACTGGCTGTACTCTTCACTCACTGACTGGACTCTCTCTGTCTCGACTTCTGACTCACTGTCTGGACTTGACCCGACTCAACTCGACTCTCTGAAACACCCGTAGATGTTTGCTTATATGGACGCCGATCAAAACCTGGCGTGGGGTCGGACGTGGTGTGGCCACCACGTTGATTTCAAATCCCCAATAAGGATTTTCTTTGTTTTCGGCCAAAAATAATTATCATTCTCCGTATTTGGAAATCTTATTCCACTCCCACCCTCTTCTGCTCTCATATGGGTATCTCACCATACTTTAGAGGGCGTCAACGGTTTTCCCACTTCCTCGCAGTAACATCTCATACCTATCCTCTCAATGGGCGGTGGCAGGCCTCCTCTCTGCGTCACATGATCATCTCCGCCCGGCTATTCGGCCAATAGGCGTCAACTGATAATCTCAATTATCCAACTTCACGGGATATGTTTTTTCTCAACCCAGTTTTTCCGTCAACAGTAAGTGGACAATTCTTTTTGGCGAAATTGGGTTAATTAGAATACCCTAACATAGCCTTCGTTATCACAAATGAACTTAAACAGAATGCAGATGTCCTGTCCAGGCGACATCTCAATCCAGGGCCCTGTGTGCGGTCGGCAGACGACACATCAACTACTGATAACACAAGTTCGTCATCCTGACACAGCCAATGTTTTATCTGCCCAGAAGCTCTGGTATCCCTCAAAAAATGACCATCAGAATTTTCGCCATTCCACCACCCAAAACAACATCGTTTTTGTGGGTGGCATTTTTTTCTTCTCTTATCATCTAAGTTGTTAAGTCTTGTCCCTCTGTTTCTTTCTCTTCTTTCTCTCTTTCCTTCTTTTGTCCTCGCAGATAATTTGGCATATCTCAGCATCACACTTCCGCGAGAAAGTAAAGTGGTTATCTTGAATCGCACTTGAAAATAACAAAACAAAAAATCTTTTTTTTTCACCGATACTCTGTTTGGGAAAATAACAAAACAAAAAGAATATCGCTCAGTATGTCTTTCGTTATATCTATCGGTGTAAATGATCGCTCAGTATGTCTTTCGTTATATCTATTGGTTTAAGTATCCCCGTAATTAACTTCTGTGGTTAATTAATTGATTAATTAACCTGCCGTTCCTAAATAGTGTTACACATACATAAAACAATGCATTTATTCAGTTAAAATTAAATTAAAATCCATTCTTGATAATGTCTGAAAGTATAGCCAAAAACGCTTGGAAAACATTCGGACAATTTTTATATTATTTATGTCCTGAAAAGAAAAAAATTATGCAAACATATGAGAAATTATATAAAAAGCTCAACTACCACATCTTGTCAGTCGTTTTCAAAAACGTGTGTGTAAAAAGTGTCTTGCCAAATTAAAATTTCCGATGAAATTGTATGAATGTAACAATTTCATCTGGAATTTTAATTCAGCAAGACACTTTTTATTTTTTGTGCTTTGAAACAGTTTTGTAGAGGAAAAAAAAAAATCAGAGCAGACAAATTACATTGTTCTGCTGGTATTGACGTTAATATTAACCCTTTGATTTTGTTGTTAAGTTAACCTCTTTTATGGTCCAACAGCTTGAGAGTGGAAAAGAGGGCAGGAATAGATTAGAACTCCACATCTATGAATGAAAAGTTATTCTGCTTAATTTAGTAAGGTAACACACTTATATTGCATGAATTTAAGCGTGCTACTAGGCTGGCATCACGGTCCCACCCTTTCACTATCGAAACGATTAAATGTGGCTGTCTCTTCTACTCCAATAGCTTCATGTCTCGCACCTCCTGTCTGTGGAGTTCCCTTCCTATTACTTGTTTCCCTGATAGCTATAATCTCCAACTATTCAAATGTAATGTCAATCGACATCTCCAGATGCCCTGAACTATCCCCTACCCTTCTCTTCATCCTTTTCTCTCTCACGCTTATTTACTCTTTGCTCCCACTCTGTAACCCCCTGCTTACTAGTGGCATCTCGCCTTAAAACAAAAACAAAAAAAAACAAAAAAACTCATTCCTAAGTTGTGTATACAGTAGTGGTGTAGTATGAAAATAAAGACTTGAATTTGCCCCCTACCCCCCCCCACCGGTCTGGTCTACATGCTGTTATATAAACAGTGTGAGTGTAGAAATCAACACTAGTGTCTGTGAGTTTTATCTTTTAAGAGATCATCAGACTGTTGCTACTCTTTGTGTGGGCTCTATATGTTGGATTTTGGGGGTTTATGGGAAGCAGGGAAAGTGTGGAGAAACGGTTTATCCTAGTTTTTTTGTTAAGGGTTAAGCACTGTCCTTGACTTTGTTTTATGTATTTTTATTGTAATAAAAATAATAATCATAATAACTATTTATTGATTTTGTATACCTTATATATATATATATATATATATATATATATATATATATATATAGTTATTAAAATTGAATGCAAAATGTCACTTTTGTTTGGAAGCTTTTATTGTTGCATGAAGATGAAAAAATGTATTCTCAAACAAATGTAATGCAGGAGGAAAAATTCATAAAGAAATAAGGTTGTAGTGGGGTGGAGGAATAGAAAATAAATGTTAATGTAAAAATAAAATGAGATAAAATAAAGACAATTAAAAAAACTGAAAATGTTTTTAGAAAAAGAGGGAGGGGAAAGAGAGTGAAGAAGTATATTAAAAAAAAACAAAACATGAACGAAATTATAGATACCAAAAAACAAAAAAAACGAGAAATACCAAAGACTGAAATAGACACCCCCCCCCACACAAAAAAATATTTTGTTTACTGTATATAAATCTTATATGTTCAGTCTGTTGCAAATTTCTTTTCTCTTGATTAAATCGCAGGCTTTTAAAAATCAGACGAGCATCAGTAGTTAAAAGATTTTCTTTTATTCTTTTGGCTGTGTACGTCATTTCTCCCGGTTTTTAATTTTGAAAATAAAGTTATCTAAAAATATTAGAATTGTAATATTTAAATGGTTGTCATTGATTTTGTCTGACTCACCGCCCCCAGAAAAAAAACCTGACCATGCTGATATTGTGTTATGTTTTAAGGTTGTATATTTTCCTTAATGGAAAACATAAAAAAAAATAACATTTTTATAACATAATAAAAATAACATATTGAAAAAAAAATATTATTGAGGAAATGAAATTTTTATGTTCTTTTTATGTGCCATGTCCTTTCAGGACATAGGCGATCATGGCTCTCCACCTCTCTCTATCCCTTGCAGCGCTCAACGAGTTCCTTCCCTCTGCTTCCTCCCCCAGACCACATTCTATCATCCACTTGCTTAAGTCTGCCAGGTATGTCATGCATTGTTTTCCCTTGTCTCTCTTTCCCTATATTCGTCCCATGAGTATCAGATTCTCCAGTCA
This sequence comes from Acanthosepion esculentum, assembly GCA_964036315.1. Lineage (NCBI taxonomy): Eukaryota > Metazoa > Mollusca > Cephalopoda > Sepiida > Sepiidae > Acanthosepion > Acanthosepion esculentum. Next base: position 54,227,290 of record OZ038500.1, read on the forward strand.
CTCCTTCCTCATTACGTGTTCCAGAAACTTCAGCTACCTGTTCCTGATATTAAGTATAAACCCCCTCCTTGTTTGCAACCTAAGACCTCATCATTGCTCGCACGCTTGGTCCATCGTATCCTTAGCATTACTGAGCAAAGTTCCAGCCCGGTTTTTTTCATTCACTTTTGCAATTATACCTTTTTGGAAAGGTATGAATCCATCTCTTCTCTTCCCCATATATGGGATAAATAGTAGAGTAGGCTCTCTAGCCTTTTGATGGCAACCACTTTAAGAGAAGGAAATTTCTGAATTCTTGTCAATTCACAGATAATAAAGAAATCTGTATAGAATCAGGATTACTGGCATCTTCAAAGAAACATGATATTAAAAAAATTGTTTTGATTTTTGAGGTTTGGTGAAGGACAAAGTTTGTTAAGAACAATGAGCAATAGGAAATTGTGGAGAGCCATGTTCGTCAATGTTGTGAAGAGACACAGCACATAGAAGAAGAAGAAGAAGAATTCAGATATATGATTTAATGCATAATACAGTAAATATTCCCTCTTTTGTTAATCTGGATTCTATATATATATATATATATATATATATATATATATATATATATATAATGTGTGTGTGTGTGTGTGTGTATAGTGTATATGTAGAGAGAGAGGGAGGGAGGGTGTAGTAGATTTTTTGATGCATTTTAACTGCCATAATATGGCCCTAGATAGAGTAAATTAAAGTCTTTTTTTATATTGAGTGACTACATTCGTTTTTAAAACCTCCAGGAAATTTACTAAATATGCAAGTATTTTTTATTAAGCACTAATTGAGTTCCAAAAGCCTTTCCGGATTTAGATTCGGATCAAAGCCAAATATTTTGCCAGCATGCATATTTGTCGATTGAAGCCAAATTTAATTTGAGGCTGTATCCGGTCTTGGAAAAAAAAATCACTATTAATAAGTTGAGAGATAATCATGAAAAATTGCTGAAAAATTAAACCTTTCTTTGATTCTGTTTGATACCTACCTACCTATGGTATTTTGATGCCTTTAGGTATTTACAAACTGGGAAATATTTTAGTAGAGGATAGAAAACGTGGCATTGAAATCCGTATCTGTACTGGAATTGTAAAAGATACATCCCCAAAAACTGAACAAAGTGCTAAGAAAGAGGAAAATTTTGTTAGAAAAAACGGAAAAGTGTGCTGGACTTTGTAATACCAATATTAAGAAGTAAGCTCAGTCATAAATATAGCAATGTATGATCCCTGATTAGGGGCCCTGGGCAAGTGCTTTGTGACTCTTACTATCTTATCAACATCTGCTTTTTCTACCTATATTTATACATAGGCCTCTGCCGGTCATCAATAACCATGGATTTGATCCCACTCACCTGTAAGTTAGTATCAAGCCTGGGCAGGCTGGTATGGAGGACAAGATGTTGCCCATGCAGCATGCCCCCCCCCCCCCTCTCCATGTCACTGATGGCTCTAAAGGGACAGCAGAGAGCCATTACAGTTTGACACCAGTGCTGTCGCAGGAGCTACTAGAACGAGGCTGAAATCAGAAAGGTGTGAATCCTCTTCTTCTCCCCCTAGCTATGGGTAAATAGCAAGGCAGACTGGGTTCTATAGCCTTAGATGGCAACTGGTCTACCGCAGAAAGAAATGGCAACCTACTGTGGGGGGGGAAAAAAATCTGCCTCGTCAATCATGTATTGAAAGATACATGATTGCCTTAGCATTTATCACGCATGACACGTAACCGACTGACTATGGAAAACTTGTAAAATCATTAAGAAAGAGTTCAGTAGTTAGAAATTTATGCAATCATTACTTACAGAATAGTGCTATTATATGTATAACTCATTGTTAATGACTTTACTATGGAAAATAGTAGGGAATAGGTAGAAAGGTATTATCAGTGGTCAAGAAGTCGGTGAAGTGTTACTGACAGGCTAGTGCAGTATTTTTGAGTAATGTAATTGCATTGGAAATATTTAAATCTTTGTCTAAAAAAATCTTCACCCTTTCGTCTGCTGAAAGGGTTCTGTCCACAATTTGACAGGACATATGCGTGGATCCACAAAATTTTATTTGTCTTTTTTCATCTCTCTCGAATTTCCCCATATCTTCTGAGGTATATCTCACCTGTCTTAGTCTAGTAGATGACTTGAATATTCGAGCACTCTATTCAGACTCTTTCTACTAGTGATAGTTTTGAGGGTAGCTTGTTAACCATCACTCTCTAATAGATATTTACTATATTTATTTTAGTCTGAGACATGACTCCAATATAGGAGCACTCCACTCTTTCTACTACTTATAGTCTTTGAGACTAGCTTGTTAACCGTCACTCTCTGTCCTTCTTGCCTTCAATCTGTCCTGTGAATATAAAATTTTCCAGACCCTCTTTCCTCATTATGTGCCCTAGAAATTTCAACTCTCTCTTCCTGATGTTAAGTGTACTTGTCCTTTTTGGTTTCGTTCTCTCTAAAACTTTGTTGTTGCTTGCATGTTCAGTCCATGGTATTCTCAGCCTCCTTCAGTAGGACCACATTTCTGTTGCTTCAAGTTTCTTCTTCATCTTTGAGGAGATTTTCCAGCATTACATTGCCATATACAGGGTGCGATGGATAAATTGTCGTCTAAATCACACAATAATGGACATAACACTGACATCTCACGTTAACAGATATATTTACCAAAATTACACAAAAATATCTTGAAATACTAAAGAGTAAATTTATTCAATAAAATCGTCATTGGCTTTAATTACTGACTCCAGATGATTTCAGAATCTCCTGCAGCTCTTCTGTTGTTGTTGTTGTTGTTGTGTTGTGGCATTCACCCTGGGTCGGCTAAGCCGGCTCCTTCCAAAGAATTCACCGCGTCCCGAACGAAGGCCGACCAAGCATGGTGATCCGTCACCAATGATGAAACGAGCGACGGCCATTCCCGATTCCAACGGCGGATACCGTAGATTGTTGGACCCAGAATCAGCCCTGCATCTTGTTTCACCGTCCTTGGCCACGTCTTGAGCTGGCCGCCACATCGCCTCTTCCAGCCCCGAAGAGGGACCGGATCGATGGCTTCTCTGATGAGCTCGCCTCGTTGACGACGGAGAGCGTGACCAAACCAGCGAAGATGCCTCGCGAGCAGAGCTTGCTGGAGGGAGGTTATTTGGCATCGCTCTCGGACCACCACGTTTGACACAAAGTGTTGCCAGCGCACACGCAGGATACGACGCAAACAGTAGTGAATTCACCAGCTCTTCTAGACAGTCTTCTTGTTTAAGTTGGTGAATGCTGCCATAATCCTTGCCTTCAGTTCATCTTTGGTATTACAAGAAGTTTTGTTGGTCTCTTGCTCAACTGCACCCCACACATAATTATTAATTCGGTTTCAGTCTGGGGAGTTAGGTGGCCAGATGTAAGGGGTGATGTGGTTGCAGAAATTGCCTGACAGCCATGACTGTGTTCTCCTGCTTGTGTGGCATGGTGCAGAGTTCTGTTGCCAGACACAATGTCTTCCAGCTGCTACCCTTTTGACTCAGGGTAACACTACCCCCTCAAGGCACTTGATGTTGCCTTTTGTGTTGAGTCTGAGGCTATTACCAACAAATTCAGGAGTTCTTTTTTTAACAGAATGATAAGAGTGAGTTTTCCGAGCTGCCATACTTTCGTAATCACCATTAAATTCATCCAACTCTTCTGCACTATCATCAGATTGACACCCACCAAACACTCTGAAATGTTCATATTGGAGTTTCTGGTGCAAATGCCAAGCAGTACAACATGCAATTCCCACAAGGCTGGTGGAGTGAACTGCATCATGGTTCTCCTTTTTTTCCAAGACAGTGCCCAACTGAATCTACTATACTGTGCAGTTGACAAAATAATAAAATAAAAACAAAAAACAAAACAACATTCATGCACAAAATTAAAAATATAAAATGGCGACAATTTACCTGTCGCACCCTGTAGGTGGACCGATATCGGGTAACAGTTCAGTACTCTTTTTATTTCTAATGGAATTTCTCTGTTTCTTAATTCTTAGCTTTTGGAATGCATCTTTGGTTATCCCAGTGCACCATTGGGTTTCAGTGTCACACTTTCTGTCCTCTGTTAAAACACTTTTTTTTGTATCTGTTTATATTTCCGAGATATGGTATTATGTACACTATTTACATTGTTCAGGCTATCATCCTCATCTTTGTTGCCATATTTATTACATTTCGGCCGTTGTACGCTCTGGCCTTCTTCAGGTGGTTGGAATGTCAAACGGAACTCTTTATTTCGCTTGCTGGGGTAGACTGTTCTAGTTCCACGTGCCATGTCTAATGGATATCAGTTATCTCCTGTTAATTCCCCTCTCCAAGTTCTCCACCACCTTAACCAGGTATTGAACTCACACTCTTTGGGTCCCGTCACTGGATCTAACTAACACCTTTATCCACTGTGCCATGTGCCCTTTTTGTACTTGTTTGATTTTGGTATCTCTGATTTGCAATTTGCATTTTGGGCTCATCCTCTTGTTAACAAGCATGTATTCAATCTTTTTGCAGTTGTGTTTAATCCTTTTCGGCTTTATTAGTAACATTAAAGCCATTCTTAATATACATTTCTATACATTTTTCTCTTGTTAGTTTTTTTTCTTTTTCTTGTAACTCATTGACCTGTTTACCTCGTTTCTAAATTAAGATGTGTTTATTTAATGGGCAGGAGATTACTCACTTTTGTAGGTACAGGTTTATATGTTCTTGTGTAAATAACTAAGTACCAATCCATCTACTTACCTAGCAACCTGAAGTCATTTTATGGCTTATGGCTGCATCACGTTGAAACACTGATTCCTGTATGATCACTGAAGTTAAGCAACATGAGGCCTGGTTGGTACCTAGATGGGTGACTGCTTGGAAATGCCAGGTGCTGTAAACTTGGATGGGCATGTGATGTAATGGATAATAGCGTGGAATTGTTAATTGGCAAGCCAGGTTCCTATTGCAGTTAGATTTGTTATATTTACGTACACAACACCCTTGGGAAAGGTGGGAATATCTCCCAAGCTATGTGTTAATTAGTAAGATTTGTATTTACTAAATCATTAAAATATTTGTATTTACTAAATCATTAAAATCATTGCATTACTAAATCATTAAAATCATTGTATTATCTCCCTGTCATCCAAAAAAAAATTTTCTAAAAATTATTTACTGGCTTTAAATAATCTGCAAAAGGTTGATAAACTGTAGAAAATGAATGAATAATCAAAACTGAAATCATTATATATATATATATATATATATATATATATATATATATATATATATATATATATATATATATATATACACACACACACATACTCTGAGTGTTGACGTCAATGTTCACTTTTATGGTAGGGTGAGAGTGGAACTAAGAAATGTAGTTTGAACATTTTCCATGGCTATAGCAATAGAGTAGCAAGAGGCTTGTGATGTTTCATCTGTGGTGTAGCAGTTGTAGAGTTGAAAACAGTTCATCACCAACAATGCCGCATCGAGGTTTTTGGACTCTATCAAGACTGGAAATTGAAGGCAGGGCATCTCCAGCCCAGATATGGCAGCAGTACTCCATTTTCATCCTCATCTGGCTCTTGTAATGGTAGAGCATAGCAGGTGAAGTCAGGTGCACACGGGAGCAGTACAGGGAGCTATGTTGAAGGCAAGAGGGATGGAGTAAAACAATGCATAACCTACCTACCGAGTTAGAGTAGATGGATGGTGGAAAAAAGTTTTGAAGAGATAAAAAGAAGAAATTTGATGCTTACAGGGTAGAGGAAAACACAGTATAACCAAACTAGCAAGATGAGTAATTGGGTAGCGGAGCAAGGTTTTGGAGAGATTAAAAGACAAAATTTGATAGTTACAGGGTATACAGCAGGTAAGCAAGGAAAAAAAATGCATAACCTACCTAGCGAGCTTAAGTACATAGATGGTGAAACAAGGTTTTGGAGAGGTAAGACAAAAGTTATTAAGTGCTACAAAGGAGAGGAAATTGTGGAGAGCCATGATTACCAATGTCCTGAAGGAAGAAGGGAGAAGTCATATAAAAGAAGAAGGAGAAGAAATAATTTATAAGTCTTATATGTCTTATAAGAAAGTCATAAATCCTTGTACCTGTACCAATTTATACTTTGATATGATTTATACTGACATCAGAAGTGTGTTAATTTTCTAACTGGCATACTTCATTCGTATGTTTGTCCAAAAGTTTTGTATCTTGGCCAACCTGGTCGATTTCTCTTCCCCCAAATCTTATGGTGACTTTGTTCAGCCACTTGTGTGCCCAAAATGTTGACCATAGCTTGAAGGCAGTGTCTTGCAAGATTTTACTCGGCTGGCTAGCAGCCATATAGAGTAATTGCCAGTTTTATTTAAACAGTACAGCTTTTAAACAGTGCTCTTTGCTATGGAAGCCTATTGCTGCCATAATAAAAACTTTTTATTACTGATTTATTCTATTGACAGTAAAGTTAGAAAAAGATTATCTTTTGTGCTTTTTTTGTTATAAAGTCTTTCATAACTTCTGGGTATACAGTTATAGTAAACACATTAGACTAGGGGTCAAGAGGACAGAGGTCTAGTTTATTACTGTTTGTTCAAAAACCTAAATATGGTTTCTGATTTGATTAATTTTTTTTATATAGATTGATTTATTTTTTATGACTTATCAAGCCAGAAAATATTTTTAGATTGTAATTATTTTAGGGAGATAATAATGATTTACATCCAACTAATTAACCCATAGTTGGGAGAAAAGTGACGGATTTATACCTTTCCCAACAGTATAAGTAAATATAACGTACCCAACTAGAATTGGAACTCAGCTCTCTGATTTCAATTCCGAGCCATTATCCCTTACACCATCCGTATATCCAAGCTTACAGCACCTGGTATTCCCAAGCCGTCACCTATCTAGGTACTGTCCAGGCATGACATTGCTTAACTTTGATGATTGTATGGGTACCAGTGTTTCAATGTGATGTGGTCATAAGCCAACAAAGAAGAAGAACAAGTGAGATATTTAAACCATAAAAAAAAGAGTAAAAATTAATTAAAATTAAATGCCTGTAATGATACAGTTAAAGTAAAAATCAGGCCCTTAATGGATGCAAATCATGTAATAAAATTCTTTTTCTGATGATGTCAGATCATTAGCAAAACATGTCAAGATTAAAATTTTTTTAAATTAAATTTTTTCATAATTGTCTTCCCTATTTCTCATTCTACTAAATTGTGTGTGTTTGTGTGCTTTAAATTCAATTTTATATTTTTAAAAATGAATTATTATAAAAATTAGCAATTATAAAGCTGTTAGAAATCAATTGCCAAATGATATTGCATATAATTTTAGAATGAACGTAGCAGTCAAGAGTATTGCTTGATAATATTGTTTCAAAGTCTGTGGAATATGTTCGTTGTTTGCCAACATTCTTTTCCTGGAACATCTAGAATTTTCTCTATAGTTTGAAGTCTTTCTTACCAACCAATTTAAAAAAAAAAGGCCTATTAGGACTCCCAACATCTGTCTATATTTCTGAGGTGAGATATTTAACTATTTACATTGTTCGGACTGCTGTCCTCATCTTTATTGCCATATTCACCTTCAACATCTGTCTATATTTCTAAGATGAGGTATTGTAACTATTTACATTGTTTGGACTGTTGTCCTTATTTTTACTGCCACATTCACAACATTTTGACCGCTGTATGCCTGAATCACCTGAAGAAGGCCAGAGCATACAATGGCTGAAACATTGTGAATATGACAGTAAAGATGAGGACAACAGTCTGAACAATTTAAATAGCATAAACCAGACTCGCAAATTCAACTTTTTTTTTTTTAATTAATTCACCCAAGCAAGGTGATAATGCCACAAAGATGCAAGGGGATAATGGGAGTGAAAGAAGAACCAGAACTAAATCCTAAACAGGAAGCAAGTGATAAACCTTTACTCCTGTTCAAAAGACTGGGGAGGAGTGTGAACCAGATGATAGGCAAACCTATCTCCTCCTATTGAGGGGAAAAAAAAAAAAATTCAGTGTTTAGATGTAGATGTCAGAAGTATAGAGTTGGAGTAGACTTTAGAATTAACCTTAAATCCAATCCTAAACAGGAAACAAGGGATGAATGTCTATGCCTGTTCAAAAAAAACAGGGGAGGAGTGTGAACTTTACCATAAGCAAACATATCTATTCCTATTAAATTTAAACTTGAAAAACCATCTGAAAGGTATTGTTTTATGTCCCATATCTTCAGGACGTGGGCAATCATGACTCTCCACAACTTCCTCTCCTTTGTAGCTTCAGTTAATTTTTGTCCCCTTAATAACCCTCCTCATTAATCCATTTACAAAACTTGTTCACTAGATTCCTTGATGTCTTTTTTGCCTTCAGTATATCTTGTGAGTGTCAAATTTTCCTCATTATATAACCTCCCCACTCAATTTCAACTGCCTTTTCCCCATTTTAATCAGAAGTATCATTTTTGTTTCCCCTTCCTTGTTTCTTATATTTTGCATCTATGGTATTCTAAGCATCTCTGTTGCTTCATGCCTCCTCTTCATCTGTGAGAATATTGTCAAGCACTGATTGCCATTTAGGAGAATTGCTATTAGTCACATTCCAACCGTCATATGGTAGCTTCCCTGTAATAATCGTAGTAATTGTTCTTTGGTACCTAGAATTTATGAATTTAAGTGTACTACTAGTATAACATTTTTCTGCCGGTCGGTGTTTGTGGTTGAATGTTACCGTTGGCTGTTAAATTGGTCACTCTGGTCTAAACTGTTGCTCTGCCCACATTGTATTGATTAATCCCAGAGCTGGCAAAGATCAGATTCTTGTCAGCAATTGCAGTGTTGGTTTGATCCCGGCAAAGCTATGTCACAAAGGAAATTAAAAAAAATTGTTCTTGCAGATGAATAAAGAAACAGGGTCTATTTCTATATAATTTTATATCATTCTTTGTATAATAATATTGGTTTTTGGTACAGAAATATTAACCCTTTCCACTTTGAAGTCTATTGTGAAACTTTGCTTAACTTAGCTAAGTCTGGAACAAAGCCTAAGTTGGAGGTTTTCTCTGGCAGTATGTCATGTGGGATTTGGCAAAGCTGTTGCCTCTTGTCTGTCATCTGGAACTACTGTCTCCGGAACTTCTGGGAATTCTCTCTTGGTCAACTTAGTATTTTGCTTATATTGGCTTCCAACCAAAACTGACATGGGGGCTGACGTAGTTGGGGGACTCTGTGTTTTCCCTATCTTACGACAAAAGCCTCTTTGTTGTCTGGCTTTGGATAATTAATTATCCCTTCAAATTTGGAGAGCTCCCTTTTCTGACGGGTAGCGGTCAAATGATATCAAACCACCCAACTCCACCCTTCTCTTATTTGTGCCTCACACTAACACTTTCCAATGGGTGTAGGCAATTCCTCTGTCTTCCTTTGTATTTCATCAACACCCATCACCTTGGTTGTCCTTCGACCAATCTGGTTCTCAACCACATTGCATGGCTTAGTTTGTGGTCATTAATTAAAATTATTTTAATTTCTAGTCAGTAAAATTTCTCAGCCTGGCCTTGCTTATAAAATTAGAAATTTACCAAATGCTTCCTCCAGTCAGTCACCCCCAACATCTTGCCAGGGTCATTACATTTTTAAGTACCCTAGGCTTTGGGTCCTCACACAAAGAAACTCTATCTTCCTGATTTAGTTACAGACGTCATCAAATTTTATCTCTCAGTTTGTGTTTTCATAACCGGCACTTTTTTTAAGATGCATCATTAATCAGCTGCCAGCTATATATTGCCATATGGCTTTTGTAGTAATATCTTGTATCAGAATCACTTTTCTTCGAGTTGTTTTCTGCCCTAAAAAAAAAAAAATAGACTTTTGAAAAAAGTGAAATTTCTCTTCTTTCTCTCGGTATGTCCATCGTTCTATTCCTTAACCCTTCTCATCATGTTCCAAACCATATTTTAGTTTTTTTAACCCTTTCTTTCTGTTTGCCAATGTCATATAATATTACACTAGACTGGCAGCAAGGTCTTATAATTTTATAGTTGAAATGGTTAGATCTAACCATAAGTTCTATGCTAACAATTTCTTGTCTCACACTTCTTGCTTGTGGAACTCTCTTCCAGTTTCTTGCTTTCTTGTCAAATTTGATTTTCAAAAATTTAAATGCAATGTCAATCATTAACATCTGTCTTATTAATTCTTTTATTGTTCTCTCACTTTAATGTTTTTTTCTCTCATATTCTCTTACACTCATTAACCCCTTGTCTTAGTGACCTTGCTTGGTTTTTTTTTCTTACAATGATGTTCACCCTGTACAAGGCCTGAGGGCCACTTGAGGTAGAGGGTTACAGCTTATGTGGATATGTGTGGAAGATAACGATTAACCCTAGACTTGAACAGGTTAAGATTGTAGTGATCAGGGAAGCTTCCTCTTGGGAGTTGATTCTACAAGGCAGCGGTTTGTGGGGAGCAGCTATTCGAATGGAATTTATGTCACATTATGGCGTATTCTGTGCTAACAGTTTCTTCTCTCACACTTCTCACTTGTGGAACTCTCTTCTGGCTTAATGCTTCCCATTTATGAAGTGAGTTCAAGCATAGAAGTTATAGTTACATCTAGCCATTTTAACCATAAAATGATGAAACCTTGCCAACAATCTAGTTAGATAAACAGACAAACGGATATCTATCTCTGTCTGTCTGTCTGTTTATCTATCTCTGTCTGTCTGTCTGTCTGTCTGTCTATCTATCTCTGTCTGTCTGTCTATCTCTGTCTGTCTGTTTATCTATCTCTGTCTGTCTAGGTCAATGCATCTATCTATTTATCTCTCTCAGTCTGTGCGCTTATCTATCTCTCTATCTCAGTCTATTGATTTATCTATTTATCTATCTCTGTCTTTTCATCTCTATCTGTCTTTTCATCTCTATCTAGGTGATTGAACAGAGTTAAATCAGGAAGTCATACAGACTTCCATATGTAGGTAGAAAAATAAATATTTGACAGCTGGAGATAAATCAGTTAGAATATAGAAAACAAGTAATTATAAACATAAAATGTTTTCATCTTTCTTTTCCACTGAGAAGAAAGAAAGAATGTAAGAAAGAAAAGAAAGAACAAAGAAACCATCAACTAGAAATTAGTTCTGCTTGATGTCTGGTTAGTTTCATGCCACATGCAACCATCAGACCATCTGAAGATCCCTTTCAGTGTGAAACTATTTCAGGTATATAGATAGACACATTAGATAGATCTGCTCTCTATTAACCACCACAAGGATCCATCCCTGCATCCCATTAGAATGTCTGAAGACCAACTTCTCGAGAGCTCCTCTCTGCGGCTGCTTGGTCTCACGCTGTCCGCTGATCTGAGATGGAACAAATACATCAAGTCAGTTGCATCATCCACCGCAAGGAAAGTTGGTTCCCTGTGCCGAGCCAGGAAATTTTTCTCCCCGGAATCGATCCTCCAAGTCTATAAATCGACCATTAACCCTTGCATGGAGTATTGCTGCCATATATGGTCTGGGGCCCCTGCTTTTTGCCTCAGGGTTCTTGATAAGATCCAGAGACGGATATGCAACGTGATTGACCCTGATCTGTCATCTCGTCTGCAGTCGCTCTCTCACAGACACGATGTTGCCTCGCTCTGCCTTTTTTACAAGTACTTTCACGGTAATTGCTCCGAGAAGCTGCTTTCACTTGTCCCTAGGCCTCGTGAATTTAAACGTCCCACGAGGCTGGCATCCCGTTCCCACCCCTACACCGTTGAAACTTAGATGTAGACATCTCTTCTACTCCAATAGCTTCATGTCTCGCACATCTCGCCTATAGAACTCCCTTCCCTATTACTGTTTCCCTGACAAATACAATCTCCAACGATTTAAGTGTAGCGTAAATCGACATCTCCAGTTGCCTTGATCTATCCACTTCCCTTCTCTACATCCTTTCATCTTTCATTCCTATCTGCTCTCACTCCAAATCTTCTGTAACCCCCTTGCCTTGATCGACCCACTGTCTTTCTCTTTCTCCACATCCTCTCCTTTACCACTCCAATCTGATCTTCCTCCAACCCTTCTATAACCCCTTGCGTGATAGTGGCCTCTAGCCTTGCTTAGGGTGATACGCTTAAAAAAAAAAAAAAAAAATAAAGTTGGCTCTTTTTGAATGACATATTTTTCTTATTCTGTGTGTCATGTCTCTTGAGAGCGTGGACGATTATGGCTCTCCACAATTTCCTATCCCTTGTAGCCCTTAGCAGTGTTTCTTCCTTTACGAAGCCTCCTCCTTCTGTTCTGCCATCCATTCACAGAAGTTTAGTTAAATTATGAGGATTTGGGAACATTTTAAGAGATATTTAGCAAGGGTGTTAAAAAGCAAATTTACCTCTAATTCTTCCACATCCAGTAACCCTCCTTGTGTCTCGGTGGCTTTTCTGCTTTGCTTGAGGTGAAATTGATTAAAAAAAAAAAAAATTCAACAAATATTTCTCTTCAGAATTTTTTCCTGATCTTAAACTTGCTCAACCTGTTGACCAAATAAGAAGTCTGGCCTGAAAGGAAAACAAATCAAAGTGACAAGTTTAAAGAATCAGCTGTATATGGAAGGACTTCTCAGCTCATTGTTTACTATGTCGTATTTTGCAGCTTCAGACAGTCAAATTTTAAACCTTATTGGGCATATCGTGAGACAGGGGGGAAGCAGTGAGCCACCAAACTAAACTAAACCACCACTTGTCATCGCATTACACCATAACTTAAATGTGGAGTAATTTTAAACAAGTAAACTCAGTTAAGAGCAGTAAAAAGGCTCTTAATTAAACCTCCGCTGGCTAAATGTTCAGTAGTGAATGTAGTTAAACAAGGCCAGTAATAGCCGACAGCTGAACACGACTGAGTTCGAACTTTTATTGTTGATAACTCCAAAATGGTAGGTTTCTTCATAATTTAATTGTTAATTCGAGTTCAGCATATAGATTTGCACGGAATTATGACTATTTGGGAACATTTTAAGAGATATTTAGCACGGGTGTTAAAAAGCAAATTTACCGAATTAGAAAACAGATGTGTTGCTAAAGAGCAAGAATAAAAGGAGAGTAATCAGGAGGACAGTAGATAGTCATTCCATTAAAATCTTTGCAAGTTAAAGTTAACTGGAAACCATGGGGCTTGGAGCGAGTTCCACAGGCAAGAAGTGAAAGAAAAGAAACTTTTAGCATAGAATTTATGGTTACATCTAGCCAACTCAACTGTAAACTGATGAAACCTCATTACCAGTCTAGTCCCATTCTTAAATTCAAAGAGTCTAGACACCATAGCAAAGAGGTCATCTGAACAATTACCATGTAGGTATTTATAGAAAAGGTTGAGGGAGGCCACCTTAAAGCAGTGGGAAAGAGACTGAAGCTGAGATATCTGAACAGGACCAATAATATTGCTGATTCTTTTTTGAATTTTATCAAGGAGCTCTAAGTAAAGGAGCACCAGACCAAATGTGGCACTAATATAGTGAGCATGGGTGAATAGTAGACTTATAAATATGTAAGATAGATTCATGAGAGAAAAATTGCCTAGCACGACCAACTTTCTTAGCATCTGATGTAGCAATGGATTCAGTATAGTCTTTCCACCTCATGTCAGGCGAGAACGTTAACCTGAGGAGATGCAATGAGTCACTCTCCTGGAGGTCAGCATCAGCTATGCTGATGTAAGATAGAGAGGGGTGTTTTAGATGATTAATACAGAGCATTTTATTTTTGGAAGTGTTAAAGTTAACAAGCCATTCTTTGCCTCAGTTAACAACAGACTGAAGGTTGTTTTGGATATCAGCTGTCATTTTGACCTTATCAAACTGAACCGACTTACTATTGAGACAAGAGTAAATGGTTGTGCCATCAGCGTATATACCATTAAAGCAGCAATCAGTCTTATATAATCAAAGTGGTAATGTAACAAAATACAAGTATAAATTCATAGCAAGCTGAGGGAAGTACTTTGGTAATGAAATAAACATACTGTGAATTGACATACATAAAATATTCTTAAAAATATGCTGTAACCTTTTGCATTAATGTCATGTGATGAAATGCACATGTAAGCTGAAAGGTAATGTAATAAAGCAATGAACACACACACACACACACACGTGTTTTTTTGTGTAACAATTGAGGGGCAGTGTACAGAATTTTAGCATGAGACATACAGAAGTCATGACCCCATTTCTGTCCACATGCAAAAAGCTACCGTGCTGACAAACTACAAAGCAATCTCCTTCTTTCCCTCTCACTGCAAACTACAATCAAAGCGAAGGGAATGATGGAAAGTAGCCACAAAAAGAAACAGATACACAACTGCAAAGAATGAAAGAAAGAGAGAGAGTGAGAGAGGGGGGGTAATAGAAAGGAATAGAGAGAGAGGAGATAAATATATGTCAGGCTAAACTTGGATGAAGTTTATATTTTATTTTAGCTTGAATTAAACTTCACATAAAATTACTTTGAGGTGTCTTGAATTGTGGAATTGATTGACTATTACTTGCAGTGATGTTCTAACCTCTGAGTAAATTTGACTCTCAAGAACACCCAAGGTGTGTCAAAAAAGCATGCATACAAAAGCTATGAGGATAAAATATGGATATCTTTCCTGAGGGGTTTATAAATTGTACACTGTTCAAATTTTATCATTAATAACAAATTATTCTAAATCACAAAATTCTGCTTGGATTAAATGAAAATTACTTACAATATAATACATATTACTTATAATATATTCCTTCTTGCTGTCAATTTTGATGGCATGAGTACACTAGTGTGTATATATATATATATATATATATATATATATATATATATAACCATTATTATATATATATATATATATATATATATATATATATATATATATATTATGATGCTGATGATGTAGTAGTAGTATTCTCCCTGTGCCAAACCCATGGCTCTGGTCTGCCATTCATATGCACAAGCTTGTCAGTTTGGTGGTTAAATACATATGTATATAAAGCTTAAGTTGTCTAAAAGCATTTCGGTTCATATGGGGGTTTCATAGATACATAAAGAGGTTCAAACCCAGTTGAAGCACACATTTATTTTATTAAAGACAGTCAAAAACTTAGGCTGGTAGATGACAATCATACTGTTTAAAAATCTTTAATGGAACAGGTGTTTGCACTAAATATAACTTTTATAGAAATACTATACATACATACATACATACATACATACATACATATATATATATATATATATATATATATGAATACCACACCAGCAAAATTATAATTATTGTAATTACCTTTTATTTAACCTATAGAATCTTCAACTTGTTAGTTTCTTATCCACTGAATTATAATGCCTGTTCCACAGCTTGAAATCAGAAAATATGTAATGATGTATAGCAATATTTAAGAAGTTAATTGTCTAATTTCTGATTGGTCAATAATTTACTATGTACCCATTTCATGTTAACCAATAAAATAAATGTATTTTCTTCAACAATTTTCTCCTCATGGGTGTTCTTGTAACATCAACCATTATAAAGTCAACCCTTGCAGGAATGTGGGACTAAGCCCGCTTTGGAATGGTTTCATTTAGTCAACCACATATAAAATGCATGCCAGTGAATCTAATTAATTTAGGAAAAAATTGTTTTGCAAGATAGTTTACCAACCCATTACTATTGAATTTGATTCTTAACCCGTTGAGCCCTGAGTTTCTGAACAATTTTAACCCTTCTGCCTGAGCTCTTGAGTCAAAATTCGCAAATAATTGGTAACTAATGTTTCGCAGTAGATATAAAAATAGCTACAAGTGTTTACCCACTGTTCAACCGGTGTCTGGGCATTAAGTCATTTTTCTCTACCACTGTTTAACCAGTGGGTGGGCATGGTGGTCAGGGCTCAAAGGGTTAATGATTGTTCTTGCTGAATTGTCTGAGTTCAATATTGAGTTAGTCAAATGTTTGCCCCGTTTTGGGGATTAGATAGAATTACGAATACTTTTTTTTTTTTTTTAAATGACTTTTGATTATCTCAACTGTTATATTAGTGTGCATTACTTATATCTTCCTGACATCAGTTGATCAGTTCTTTTTTTTAAATATTGTGAGAATTTTGCTTAAAGTTTCTTTTTTCTTGATTTCAAATGAAAAAATTGGTATTTTCCACCCAACATATTTCAGTGAAATTTTCCCTTCCTAAAATTATACTTTAATATCATAGTTTGAATAAATGGAAAAAAAATATGTCAGTTTAAACTGATGCCAGGAGGATGTGAATTACAAATTTTAATGCAATAGCCTTTCCAGATGTAAGCAGATATATTCCTACCAAATTCCATTCCTTATCTATGAATGGTCATGCTGTCTTGGGGAAGATAGTAAAGTGGTTTCCCATTGCCTTTCTCTATGGTTTGGAATTCAGTTTTCCTGGTTGCTATCCAAGGCTAAAGAGCTCCGTCTATTCTGCTATTTAACCCATAGATAGTGGTGTGAAGAAGTGATGGATTCACGCCTTTCCTAAGGGCATGAGTGAGAAAGTAAATGCAACAAATTAGGCACAAATTTGAACTCAACACACTCATTATACTTTACATTATACAAACTGCACATTTTTTTAATCATTTCACTCCAAGTAAGGCAATAAAGCCACTAAGATTGAAGGGGTTATTGAATGTGAAAGAATATGAGAAAAATGAAAAAAAAAAGAAACTTAATAATATCCTTGTTAAAACTGTTGTAATTTTTTATTTTTTCAGAATAAAAATATTTTGCCTCGTATCAGATCATGCAACATATTTTTATCTTTGTTGCTATTGTTTCAATTATCCCACTTATGTCAGCAGTAGTTTTGTTTGGAAAGAAGATATGTTTCATGATCCTAGATGTAAATTTACCTTAGAGGATTCGGAAATTAGTAGATTTGTTTTTGCTAATTGGTTCATTCTTTTTAGCATATATATAAATAAATAGCGGCCATGATAATAATCCTAAAGAGGATTCTGTTTCCTTTCTTTTTTTCTTTTTTTTTTTAAATTAGTGGGTGGAGAAACATTAACATCTTTTGGGCTAAATGTTTGCATCCTTTCCAAAACCTTTTAAAATGAAAGATCTTAAAAGTGTTACGCTCACGTGCGATAAGATAGACAATATGTTTCGCACACGTGGTGGTAACAAAAAAATATAAAAACCTGAAGTGTGATTATTGGTAATGAGACAATTTATTTACATTAACAACATAAAAATTAACAGTTAACAAACATGAATACAAAAGCTAACAATAATGGATTTTAGGAAACTACTATCTTTTGCCTAAGGCAGGAACCGAGAAGGTCAAATACGGGGTCAGGTAAGGAGTTCACGAGGAAGAAGGAAGGTAGTTACCTTTTTGGAATGGACAACCGCTAAGTTTTAAACAGACCACTCAATTTTTACAAGAATTCAAAGACAATATTAAAATAACATTCTTTGGTCAATGAAAAGTTCAAAATATCTATTTACCACTGGTCCCAGGAGGGTTTCATGCAGACGTTCCGTGGCTGGAGAAATTGTAGAAAGATTCTTACGGTTGGACTTTGAATCCGTGAATCTACCGGAGTTAGCTTGGCGACAGCAACTTACAAACTGTCTGGGTGTCTTTGAAAAACCTATTTATAGGGGACCGAAACAACTAGGTAGAATTTTCTGGGACCTTCTAAAGCGTTCTCGATTTTTCTAGAATGTTCCAAAAGCTATTTACTGATCGAAGCTATTTAGTGAATTAAAACTTTTTGGATTTTATTACTGGGACAATCTAGAGTGGCCTATTATACATTTAAACTATTTTAATTACTTTAAATAACACTTTTTATAGAAATGCTTCCTCGTAACAAAAGCAAAACAACATATTTTGTCACTGTTAAATATACATACTCTGCCAGGTCTTCATGCTCAAGACAGTGTAGGCATGAGTGAAGATCTCTTTAACTTTCAGCAGATATTGGCATGCAACTGAGACAGGTAGAGGGTTAGGTGCTCAGTTGTGCAGCAATTCTATGACTACTTGCACATTATGATGATGAAATATGCACATGTCTGGATTAATGGTCATTCCATGGTGTGCCAGTAGTTTTAATACAATTTTGGTCTTTAAGATTTTTACTGTAGACAATCTAGAGATTAAAGCACATTCTATACACTTTCGTCTTACGGAATTGCTTTCTCTTTTAATTAAGGTGACATTTTTTAAATTGAAATTATAGTCAGACTCATTAAAGTAATCAACTAATGTTGATTTTCTAAGTATAGATGTGGCCCAAGGCCAAATGTATGGGACATCTAGTGAGAATCAAACTCACTATTCAGTCATAACGGTTTTAGCAAGCCAAGCTTGCTAGCCATTACACCATGCTGAGGTGCCACAAGTGAGCAACTAATTTATTGAACAGATTATTTTGTAGAAAATCCTTTATGTGTTCATATAATCTTTTATTTAAATTTGTGTTCATCTTCTTAAAATATTTTACCAGATCTTTTATTATCACAATGTGGGATACTTAATATCAAAAGTGATTAAAACGTAAACAAAAAGAAACTAACTGAAATTGGTTAGACTATATACCAAAAGACATCTAAAAAAAAAAAAATTGATTAAATTTTCAGCATCCCCTCCACTTCATGCCAGTGTATAGTCATACCAATGGAAACCTCAGTTTAGTTTGATGATGTCTTAAAAGACTAAATATGTCACAAATTTTCTTCCAGTTTGTCAGTAATTTTCCTGACATTCTCCTGGTATCTAAAAATTTATATATCATCTTCTCCCATATAGACTGAAGTATAAATATAACCTATAGACTGAAGTATAAATATAACCTATAGACTGAAGTATAAATATAACCTATAGACTGAAGTATAAATATAACCTATAGACTGAAGTATAAATATAACTTATAGACTGAAGTATAAATATAACCTATAGACTGAAGTATAAATATAACCTATAGACTGAAGTATAAATATAACTTATAGACTGAAGTATAAATATAACTTATAGACTGAAGTATAAATATAACTTATAGACTCAAGTATAAATATAACTTATAGACTCAAGTATAATGAAAAGCAAATTTTAGCATTAAATAACTCAACAAGAGATGATATAATATCAAATCCTGCAACCCAACCGTTGAAATTTTTTTTTTCTGAAAGCACATCCAAATTTGTGAAACGTTCAACCAAGTCCATCATAAAATAAGAAAACTAAATTGAAAAATAATCTGTTTTTAAGTTCTATACTGTATTTTACTTTACTTTACTGTAATGTACTTCTAATAAGCTCTTAGATCAGATGTAGAGATAAATATTGCTTAACCTTTGTAATTAGGAAAAATTAAATTCTGAATTGTCTGTGTTGGTTTTTATTTTAATATTGACATCATAGACTTTTTATGATCTTTGGTAAGAACATAATTGTAATCAGTTGTCTAATCATCTAGTGTCATATTCTCCAAATTGTCAATGCCCAATGAGTATCAAAACTTATTTATTTATTGTCAATACCCAATAAAATATCTAAACTTTTTTTATTTATTACA
>OZ038500.1:54259424-54271924 GCA_964036315.1 Acanthosepion esculentum
ATACTTGGACTCAACTGAGCAGTACTAAAATTAAGAAATAGATGAGATATCTCTAGACATGGGTAGTGGAATGAGAACAGTCTGCTTCCATAGATTAAATAAAGGGTTCTGTTCAGAATTCTTTGTAGGCTATCTGGATTGATATACACATGATGGAGGTTGGTGAGTTTGATTGATTCAAAAGAATTGGAACACAGCTGTCTAACAATTCCAACGCATTATTTATTATACCACCCCCATATCTAGGCTTAATCACCTGGTATTCTCAAATGGTCACCAATTTAGGTACTGACCAGGCTTGATATTGCTTAACTTTGGTGATTATGTAGGAGCTGGTGTTTCAATGTGATGTGGCTGGAGGTTACAATGGCTGAAATGTTGTAATAACGAAAAAGATGACAATAGTCCGAATGTAAATAATGATAACTTATCATCCAATAAATTCAGACAGAAACATACATACATACACACACACACATATATATATATATATATATATATATACACACACACACACACACCATATATTTCAGCATATAGGTGACCTTTAGATAAGATGAGGTAGAAAAATATAGCAAATTTTCATGAATTTATCCTATACCTGTAGTATAATATGACTACTTATTGATTATATAAAGCTTATGTTATTGAAAATGTTGTTACTTGCTGTTTCCATAGAAATTGAAACTAAGCGAAATAACAAAACCGATTCTGTATCATGTTTTTGCTACACACATCCCCTAAAAGGGAAACCATTATTTTGTTTATGTTTCATCACTTGATCTCTTGTGAATACCGATTCTTCTTTGTCTTCCTCTTCTTTTTCTATATCGAAAAAGTTACAAACAGCCTGGTGTATTAATGGCCATTTTCTTATCTTTCATCGACAATCATAAAATAATCCTAAATTGTGTTATTATTTAACACCAAAATGATAATGAATTTTTAATGAAAAGTGAATATTATATTATCCTATTTGTTATTACTATTGTAATTATTGAAAGTTATCATCATCATCATCTCCTCTTTGACTTGTAATTGTAGGGGTGATCCAAATGTAGAAGCCACACTAAATCTCCTCCACAAAGGTCTATTAATGGCAGCCATCATCAATTCTGGTATAGTCATACCTGTCCATTGTTTGACATTGTCCAACCAGTTTTTACATTGGCATCATCTCCTACATCCACCTTCAATGGTGCCTTGCATGATGGTCTTGCATCAGCTGTCGTGCCTTGTAATGTGTCCAAACCACACCATTTTTCTCTATTTGACAGTGGCGAGAAGAGGTTCCTAGTGGCCCACAAAACTTTCAACCCGTTTCTGCACAAACTCATTGGTTTTATATTCCCAATAGAAGATGCCACAGAGTTTTCTCCTGCTTTTGTTCTCAAACACTTGGATCCTTCTCTCTGTTTCTGCCAATAGTGTCCACGTTTCACATCCACATAGGAGAATGGAGACCCCAGCAATTTGTACAGTCTGCACTTTGTTTGAAAGCTGATTTTGCTCCTCCATATTCTTGCCAATTTGGCCATCGCTGCCATGGCTGTTGTAATCTGCGTGTGGATTTCCAAGTTGCAGGTACCATCTTTAGACAGAATACTTGGGATTTCTCAGAGCTGACCTCCATTCCATATGCTCCTGCTCTTTCAAAAAGTTTGTTGGTCAAGTCTTGGAAATCACTGTTATTACCTCCCATGAGGTCAATGTCATCTTCAAATGACAAGTTACAGACAGGTCTGCCACTGATAGAGATCTAAGGATCATGATTGTTCAAGTTTTCTTGCATGATTCTCTTTAGAAATAGGCTGAACAATGTGGGTGAAAGTACGTATCCCTGTCTCACGCCAACAGTTCTCCAGGAGAATCCCCCCATTTGTTTTCCCAGAAGAAGTGCGCTGGTGGCATCTTTATATAGGGCCTGGATGACTTGGATAATTCTGTTATCTACATTGAATTCCCTAAGGATTTGTCAAAGATCGTCATGCCATAAACGATCAAAATCTTTCTTGAAATCTTGTGGAAGACGTCCTTCTGATGTTGCAGGTGTTTCTCTATGAGGATCCTACAATTGAAGACCTGTTCTATTGTACTTTGTCTGTTTCTAAAACCTTAAAGTTTAATGAAAGATAACAGTTGCTGTGAACACAATCATAACTCAATGTTTACATTATCTCAGCTGAGCTTGCATGGATACAAGTTGATTTCATTGATATGGAATTATTCTTCGAATCGGCAATTTATTATGAAGTTATGACTACATTGAATCAATAGCTGCATCTACCACAAGGAAAATTAGTTCAATGTGTTGTGCCAGAAGGTATTTCTCATCCATCTCAGACATCTACAAATCTACCATTCGTCCTTGCATCGAATACTGCTGCCATATCTGGTCTGGTGCCCCTGCCATTCATCTTGAGGTTCTTGATTAGATCCAAAGAAAGATCTGTAATGTAATCGATCCTGACTTGGTTTCTAAACTTCAGACACTCTCTCACAGACTTGATGTAGCTTCTCTCTGTTTTTTCTACAAATATTTTCATGGCAACTGCTCTACTGAGCTTTTTTACCCAGGTTTCCAGACTACATGAATATAAGCGTGCTACTAGATTGGCATCTAGGTCCCACCCATTTACTGTTGAAATAGTTAAATGCAACCGCCACTTCTACTTCAACAGTTTCTTTCCTCATACTTCCCGACAGTGGAAATCCCTTCCTCTCGCTTACTTTCCTGATAACTACAATCTTCAAAAATTTAAATGCAATGTCAATCACCATTTTAATCCCTGTCCTTTCCTCACTCCTCCCTACACACACACACTTTTCTCTCACTTTCACTCTCTGTAACCCACTGCATGCTAGTGGCTTTCCTGCCTTGCTTGGGGTGAAATGTTTAAAAAAAAAAAATGCCACTAATATATAAGGTAGAAATGTTTTTTTTACTTTTATTATCAGTTTATTTGATAATCTGAATCTTTTCATATATATTATTGGTTATTGCACTGAGGCTGAGATTTGTCAACTAACAAACATCACTCAGAATTTAAGGTTACTTATTTAGAATTGCAGTATAAGGCATCTCCATTTCTGGGATTTAAAGGTTGTCTTCTACATGGAAATATATGATATGATGATGATGATGTGTGTGTGTGTGTGTGTGTGTATATATATATATATATATATACATACATACACTTTCCACTCCAGGTATATATGAAATGGATTAAATCTGACAAATATTTTAATATATTTTCTGTTTATACATTATTTTTATGGATACAACTTATTTAAATAAATGCTCTGTTTTTTAATTAAACGGTATTAATTGCATTTCCATGTGTTTCCATATGGGATAGAGGTTCAAATCTTGTCAGTGTTCACATATTTTCTGTGTAATTTCTCAAATATTCATGCCGGTAAATGCAATTAATACCGTTTAATTAAAAACGGAGCATTTATTTAAATAAGTTGTATCCATAAAAATAATGTATAAACAGAAAATACATCAAAACATATATAATACTTTCTTTGGCTTGATCAGATCAGTTTCAAGTCTGAGGAATTTTGGGCTTTTGAGAATCTTCTAAAATAATTTGGTAGATGGGGGAGATACTTGTTCGAAAATTAATCCCCAGGTACTTGCCTCTCACCACCTGCTATTAGCACATGCCACTCTCCCGGGTGTGGCTGCTTCACATCAGTTAATTTTGTTGCTCTCTTTCCATCTCATGGTGACGACTTGTTTGCAATCACTTTCATTTTGATCAGTGCAACTTTTAAGAGTTTCATTCCTTCGTCTGATGTACAAACTACCAATTCATTATGTACCGTATTTGCTGTATGCTAAGATACTACAAGTGGTAAGATGCACACTATGATTAGCCAGGTATTGTTTTCAGCAAAAAAAAAAATATTTGAGGATTTAATAGCTTAATGTACTAGCATGTCTATGTCACCAACTTTATTGTGTCATTTTTCTTTCTGTCATAACAAATTATCACAATTTGGATCTATGGTACAGTGGAGTAATGGATAGTGACTTGGACTGAGGAATCAGAGAGCCAAGTTCAAATTCCAGTCGAGTTTCTTAGGAAAAGTATGAATCCATTCCTTGTCCCCCCATCTATGGATAAAT
The DNA here is from genome assembly GCA_964036315.1 of Acanthosepion esculentum. Classification (NCBI taxonomy): domain Eukaryota; kingdom Metazoa; phylum Mollusca; class Cephalopoda; order Sepiida; family Sepiidae; genus Acanthosepion; species Acanthosepion esculentum. Next base: position 54,263,563 of record OZ038500.1, read on the forward strand.
AGCACATTTTGGGTCTTATAGCCTTGGCTGGCAACTGGTCTCAGAGAGTGACAACTCTGAATTCAAAGATCACATGTAGCCCTGGTGAAGCACATACTGTTACAGCTACTAAAACGATTGTGAAATTTACAATGAAATGATCCTGACTGTGATTAAGTGTGTGTGACCTATTTGTGGTTATTATTAATTAGAGATTGTCAAAGGTTTAACAATTATACATATTCACATCAGAAACAACTCGTACCTGTCAACCCCAAACCACAAGGCATCTCAACCTGCAGTGTAAAGCTCAGCTGATGTTTCTGGGCTGCGTTCAAGAGCAAAAAGGGTGTGATGCTTTTGCACCATCCCTACCACAGTCCCTTATTACTGTATAAATATAATATCGACTATCCATTTGTGTTATTACATTAACTAACATTACCTAATTTAGTAAAACTGATCTGTCATCTCGTCTGCTGTCGCTCTCTCACAGACACGATGTTGCCTCGCTCTGCCTTTTTTACAAGTACTTTCATGGTAATTGCTCCGAGGAGCTGCTTTCGCTTGTCCCTAGGCCTCGTGAATTTAAACGTCCTACGAGGCTGGCATCCCGTTCCCACCCCTACACCGTTGAAACTGTTAGATGTAGACGTCTCTTTTACTCCAATAGCTTCATGTCTCGCACATCTCGCCTATGGAACTCCCTTCCCTATTACTGTTTCCCTGACAAATACAATCTCCAACGGTTTAAGTGTAGCGTCAATCGACCTCTCCAGTTGCCTTGATCTATCCACTTCCCTTCTCCACATCCTTTCATCTTTCATTCCTATCTGCTCTCGCACCAAATCTTCTGTAACCCCCTTGCCTTGATCGACCCACTGTCTTTCTCTTTCTCCACATCCTCTCCTTTACCACTCCTGTCTGCTCTTCCTCCAACCCTTCTATAACCCCATGCGTGATAGTGGCCTCCAGCCTTGCTTGGGGTGATACGCTTAAAAAAAAAACAAAAAAAAAAACAGAATACAATAAATGCAGTCCATCTGTACACATTTTCTGTACTCAGAAATTTATTATATGCTAGCCACCCTATCAAAGGGCATTGATTGGGCCTTCATCACAATAGGTAGGGAAGAGTAGATGCAATAGGCAACAATAAAGTACAGAAGAACTGTTGACTGTTGCATTTAAGTATTGCATTAATATTTAAGCTTACCTTTTAAAAGTTCAATGATAATTCTTCTGCCACCACTTAATTCAAAGACAATTTGATGTTCGTAGGTCCTTACATTCCGTACAAACAATTATTTTTATTTCATGGGTGACTTTCGCTGGATTTCACAATTTTGATTATTCCTAAATTTATTTCCAAGTTACAAAAATTGTTAATTTCCAAAATAACTCGCTGCAAAAAATCACTGAAAACTATCACAGTAATGAAAACTTGGGAATCCAAAATTTTAAGACTGCGGGTTTGGATCGGGCCCAGAATGTTTTTCATTCGCTCACGGAGTCAGCCTGATTCCAAAATGGTATGATATGCTAGGCTACAACTTCTAGAAGTAAAGTTGAAAAAGTGTGACACACTGACATTCGCATTTATTATATAGATGAATGTTAACTGCTGGCTGTTTTGAGCTCATGATTGTTTGCGTCTCGTAACTGGGGTTTGTGAGAGTAAACTCTTCTCTACAACTTGACTTTTCAGTGCTAAGATGCAGGACAATTTCTGAGTGCATATGTCAGGAAAAAATGCATCTTAGCATATAGGAAACACAGTATGTTGAATTGACATCTATCCTTATCTCATTTCTTGTGAACATGTAGGTGGTGTTTTGAAAAACCTTATTAAAGAAAAAAAATGTTCTCTTGAAGCTTTGCCAACAAGCAAGGTCTGAACAGTACCATTAAGCAGGGGTGCCTATATTTCTTTAATAAGAATTCTCAAATATTCAGGTTAGTCGACAAAAATAAATAAATATACTGTTTAATAAATAAATGGATCGTCTACTCAGATATGAGTATCCTCTAAAAATAATGTTTAAAGTGATAAAAAAATATGTGTATGGCAATTGAATGACAAATTGGAAACATTCTGTGGTAACTTTATCCATTTATTTATTAAAGTTTTTTTCTATTTTATAGAATGGGCTGATATTAATATATATTTTTTTAATCATCTCACCCCAAGCAAGGCCTTAAGAAGAATCAATGAGTGTGAGGAAAAAAAAATATTACGTAAAAAAGGACAATAAAAGAAATGGATTCAAGGAGACAGAAAATAATGATTGATATTGCATTTAAATTATTGAAGGTCAAATTTGACTGGAAAGCAAGAAGCTGGAAGAGAGTTCCACAAATAAAAAGATAGAAGAAACTGTTAGCATAGAACTTAGTTACATTTTGCAATTTCAACTTTAAAATGATGAGACCTTGCTGCCAATCTAGTACTGCATTTAAATTCATAAAGTCAAGGTACCATCGAGGAAACTTCATGAAAATATTTGCAATGAACATATTTATAGGAAAGGAACATGGAAGCCAAGTTACGGCAGTGAGAAATTGACTGGAGCCGAGATGGCAGGTTGGACCAATAACATGGCACATTCCTCTTTAGATTTTGTTAAGATTCTCTAGATACATAATACATACCAGATATGACAACAATATTCAATGCATAGATAAATAGTAGACTTATAAAGGTGTAATATAGATTCTAGCAAGAAAAATTGTTTAGTACAACACAGTGAACCAACTTTTCCAGTAGCAGACTTAGCAATTGATTCAATATAATAATTCTACTTCATATGATTGGAAAATGTTAGCCCAAGATGAGATTAGCATCAGCCATGCTGATGGAAGACAAAAAAAGGTTCTCAGACGATTGAAAGAAAGCAGTTTCATATTGAAGGCATTAAAATTAACAGGCCTTTTCCTGCCCCAGTTAACAACAGATTGAAGGTCATTTTTGGGATCAGCTGCCAATTTGACATTATCAAGCCTATCAGACTTTTCTGTATTTATGTTGCTGTAGCATACCTATGGATAATAATGAGTATGTCTCCATTGACATAAATACAGTAGTAAATACTGTATGTTGGTTTGCATGTATTGTATGTTTGTGGAATTCACTTGACTCACTTCTAGCAGTTGACTACTACTTCTACATGCTGCTGGTGAATCTTATATATGTTGTTCTTGTCTTAAGTATTATCGTTCATTACCAACTTTCATTTAATTATTTTATTCAGTAACCTTCCCTAGGTTACAACATATGTAGTATCTGATGGTTTTCCATGTTGGCAGTATGGGAGAATATAATAAATTTCAATGTTGTTTAGGCAATTGAAGGACAAAGTGGAAAAATCCCGTGTGACGATCTTTTCTGATTTCTTCTTGGTAAGAAATTTTTTCTCCATAAATACAGAAAACTATTAATATTGACATATTTCTATAAAAATATAAAAAATATAAAATAAATATAATATAAGGATCTGCTGTGGTAATTGCTACAGTGAGTAGGTGTTATATAGGAATAAAGTGTCGCTGCCAACACTTGAGTTTGAACATAGATCACCAGTGAACAAACACAGGCGATCCCATTATTGAATTAAGTAGATCACGTTACCATTCAGGAAATGCATATATGTAGAAAGTAGCTGACAACTAACACTCATTATTTCTACTAATATCCTCTATTACTATTCAGATCGCTATTTATCACTATACAGATCGCTATTCTATTCTATTACTATACTGACCACTGTTCTCTACTCTATTCACTATACTATTTCTCTATTCGAATCACTATACTGGTTACTTATCGAGTCAGTATTATCGAGCAAGTACTATTAGTGTGAGTGATATTTGAAGGCATCTGACACGAGTATTGCTCAACGGTGTTACTATAGTTGTAACTGTGATTACAAAGTCTCTACTACAGCAAATATTACAGGAGTGACAACGAGTATTCATTGACATCACAAAAGTGGCAATGAGTGTTCATTGAGTTCACAAAAGTAGGTTTTGATGGATTGGAATTGCTGGACCCATGCCCGTCTAGTTTTCAATTTAATGTTGTTTTTCTCCTAAACTGGTTGCCAATCAAGACTAGAGAGCATAGACTGTCTTGCTATTACACCCTAGCTTTGGGGAGAAGAGGTAGATTCATAACTTCTAAGAGTACTTGTGTGAAAGTGAATGCATCTGCAGCAGCTAGAATTTGAACTGGACATGCCAATCTCACTTTCCCTGTTAGTAACCACTATGCCACACACACCTTCCCTAAATATGTACAAATATTTAATATACAGTGTAAACAATTTTTTTCTTGTTATATAAGAAGAAACATAATCCGGATGTTACTTGAGTGGATGGACACTGCCACATAATCCCCATTGCCAGGAAAAGGAATTATTCAGTATGGCACACTGACAATTTAAGAAATGACCACCCCTCCCCAACATTTATTTTTAATATTACAGTATTATGGAGTATAAGAATGTACAAATTCTGTTAGTGGTACTCAATCTATGCGATGTCACAGATAGCCAGGTACCCTCTACCTCAATATGTCAGGAACTGATAACTTATTTTTGTCAAATTATCATTCATGCAGTAAAATATTAATTGAAAGTTGATATCAATGTTAATTTTATCAGAAAATATAATAAATTTAAAATTTGAAACATAAGATTTAAAAAAAAATCTGTCATGTAGGATGGGCAGGTAATGTCACAGACATAGGCATGGAAAATGGAATCAGCAAGCAGAGTTCAAATTCTGGGTTAGTCTATTGCATTCTCTTTTACACAAATACCCTTGTGAAAGGCATAAATCTATCTCTTATCTCTCCAGCTATGAATTAAATAGCAGAGTAGACTATCCGTGAAGCCTTGTGCAACAACCAATCTAAGAGAAGGAAAACACTGAATTCCAAACAATGGAGAAGGCAAAGGGAAAAAAAAACTCTTCCGAAGAAGGCATGGCAATTCATGGATAATGAAGAAGAGGAATGTGTGGAGAGCCATCATTGCCTATGTCATGAAGAGACATGGGATAAAAAAAAAAATGTAGTGGAAATAAATTTCTTCACTATTAAAACCCCCTGTGTATTGATTTCTTACAATATAAAGCATCGGCAGCAAATACATGCAAAATGTCTTTTTATTTTTTTTCTCTTTTTCTTTCCCAGAAATAACACTTTTTGCTCTCCAAATGTTTCCGTTCTTAACTCTAGTTGCTCTCCTCTCGTTTTTTCTTCTGTCTTCTCTTCTTTCCTCTTTCATTGCCTCCTTTCTCGTTTTTCTTTCAGAGCACATAAGTAAATAAAAGAAAAAGAAAAAAATATGAATGCAACTTCAAACCCTCTGATGCCATCCTTTTAACTAACCTCTCTTGCAGAAGCTGTTTTTAAAGATGCCTATTGATTTGGAATAACAAGTTTGCATCTTCCATCTTGGCCTTGTTATTGGCTTTTAGACATCCTGCTGTTGTCTGCGGGTTACTGTGTTCAAATTTGAAGCTTTTGTAAGAAGCTCTTCTCTAACTTCTGTCTGAATTTCTAGGAGGAGGAATTACCGTTATCATACGCTAATATAAGCTAATTCCAGTCAGATTTGTTACTTTCATTTATGTGCAAATACCCTTGGGAAAAGTTTGAATCCATCTCTTCACCCCACCAGTTATGGATTGAATAGCAGACTGGGTCCTATTAGCCTTGGTTGGCAACCAGTCTACCATAGAAAGAAATGGCAATAGACTGTGGAAAAATCTTCTGTTCAAGTCAGTCATGAATTGAGTGAGTTATGATCGAGCAAGTGTGGCACTTAACTCACTGATGAGCTAATAATGTTTCATCATCACAGATCAGACTCTGAATTTTCTCACCATGATGAACGGTCGTGCTCTCAGTGAGGCTCTTTATCTATTGGGATTAAAGTTCACCCAAACCTCGAGTGGAGCACATATACAATCCACTGCTGAAGATGCTGGATAAATGGTTGGTTGCTTGTATCATTCCAGAATGTACCTGACTCCTTCTGCAAAGCTCTATCTTTACAAGAGCCATATCAGATGAAAAATGGAGTATTGCTGCCACATCTGGGCTGGAGCTGCCCAATTCTTATGTGACAGGGTTCAAAAACATTTCTGTGGCCTTGTGGGTAATAAATTATTTCCCACTTAAAACCTCTTTCCCACAGATGAAAGGTTGCTAACCTCTCACAACTCTATAAATATTTTCATTATGTAAATTCAGATGAGCTATATTTCTTAGTTCTATCAGTTCGGACCTTCACCTCTAGGACTCACTATGCCACCTACACTGAGCTGACTCATCCTTGTTCCCTTCATATTCCATTGGTGAGGAGGAAGTTTCACTTAGCTTCTTCTCTAGAACTGTTGCATTGTGGAACATAGTCGCAAGTGGATGCTTCTTCAAGTCTAGGGTCAACTATTAGCTGTCCTAGATATCCTGATAATATGCATATCTTACTCCCTCTTTGTATGCTCACACAACTTCATTTAATACCCTCTACCAGTGAAGCTAAGCAATGCTGAGCCTGGTCAATAAACAAATGAAAATATTTAGAATCAAGTATCACTTGACTGGAATATATATATATTAAACATTGAAGTCAACACTTAGAGGCGACAGTCTGTTTCATGCTAGAGGCAATCATCACGAGTGCCGTTATTTTTCTCAGCTATTTATATATAGAGGCCAGTGGTGCATTGTGGGTAGTCTATTTTGGCGGTTATTTTACCAGAAGTCGTTTATTTATTTATTTGGGTTGAATTATTTTGCTTGTCATTATTTATTTTTAATCTTATATATTTATTTTTTTATTTGTATTTTAATCGGTGTGTTTTTATTAATGTAGTAAAAATTTGTTTATATCGCTTATTTAATAGTTTTGGTTTGGGAAGATAAAGCTATTTATTCAATTTTGGGGTTGATTGTTGTAGTTTATTCTAACTATTATTTTGGCGGGAACAGTTTTTAATTTGTTTATTACTTCATGTATTTATTTAGATTGATTATCTTTGTTTTTACTAACAGTTAAGTTTGGTAATTTGTTTGAGTTAATTTATTTCATTTATTTTATTGTCATTTTGTTTATTTTTTTAATTTTTTTATTTTTATTTTTTTTTCAGTTTTCGATTTTTAAGTAACATAAAAATTTTTTTTCATGTCTGCATTTTGAGATAAGCTTGGATCTTGTATTTAATAATTTATTTTGATCTGGGAAGGTAATGATAGCTATTTTTTCCTCCAAGCAAAATTTACAAGTTTTTGATTGGTTGTAGGCTGATGATCTTTTCCTTATTTTCCAAGATATTTTTGGTGTGATGTGTGTTTTGTTTTTAATTTCCCAGATATACTTAGAAAGCATTGTGTTGTTTGCATATTTACTATTTGTGAAAGATGTTTTGTGTACATAATTTCTTTGTTTCCAGGGTCCTTCAGTTACTCCTATGTATACTTTTTCTTCATTATCTGATGATTTTATCGTGGCTTGGTATATAACGTTGTTTTGTAAACAATTACTGTTTAAGGGACATTTGTTCTTTATTCTGCAGTTACACGTAGGTTTAATTTGTTCGTGTGGTTTGTTGATAATTTTCCTGTTGTGCTTTTTTATTATTTGTGCCATGTTCTTGGTGCAACTGTAGCTGATTTTTACTGTTTTTGTTGAATATTTTGTGTAGGGTGCTTGATTCCGTGAAGTTTTTGTGTAAGAGTTTGAAGAATATTTTTCCTCACGTTTGTTTTTACGATTTTGCTGTATGGTGGGTTGAACCATATGATATTTCTTTTCCTGTTGGCCTTTTTTGTGTTCTGTGGTGAGTATGTGAGTGTTGCTGAGAATCCACTATCTTTTAGGGCTGTTTTGTAGTCTTTCTTAGCTTTGTTAAATATGGATTCATTGGAGGAATTGTCGGAAAGCCTGCGGTTAATCGATTTTGGTATCTGTTTGATTATAGAAGGCGGGTGGTTGGAAGATTTGTATATATAGAGTGGTTTATCATTGGGTTTTCTGTATGGTTTATATGTGCCTTTTCTTAGGTTGAAGGTAACCTCTAGAAAATCTTTTTTGTTTAGGTTAGTTTTTATATCTGTCAAATCCGTTATTTTTGAAAATCTTTATTACTGCTTTTCTAGTTTTGTCTGTGTTTTGTTTATTACAGTTAAGATTATGAGACCGTCGTCCCTGTAGAGTCCTGTGTCATTTCTATCTATTATATTGCTTAGTTCGTGTAGTAAGTATATACCTATGATTTCACAGGTCCTTGCACCGTCAAAGCTTCCCATTGTAATGTCAAATATCCTATCATGCTTTATCCATGCTTCTTCATTGTGAAATAGTAATTATTTACG
>OZ038500.1:54274424-54286924 GCA_964036315.1 Acanthosepion esculentum
TTCCTCATCGTTTTTATTAATAAATTTTGTATTTTCGTTGTGATTCCTTTTTCTTCACATTATATATTTTTTCTTACCATGTGAATTGTTGTTCTGTTAATCTAATATTTACCAATGTATTCTTCTGACAAAGTTTTGGTTGAAAAGGATCCTTAAAGAAGAATCCTTTCCTGTGTTTCCATATATATATATATATATATATATATATATATATATATATATATATATATATATATATATAAACACTGAAAATCTAGAAAGAATCATAAAAAAGCATAATAAAATCCTGAAAAAACAGGCATGCCAAAATCAAATAAATAACACTAAATTAAGATTAGAGAAAAATAATGAAAAATTATGTGATTGTAGAAACCCTGAAGATTACCTGTTGGATAATAAATGCTGCATAGAATCTGTGGTATGCCAATGCACAATTACATCCATTTCAAACGTTGGAAAGATATATATAGGATCCACGAAGAATGAATTTAAAATAAGGTGGAGACAACACAAAAGCTCCTTCAATAATATTAGAAATCAGACATCCCTATCTAAATATTTCTGGCATTTAAAAGAAACAAAATTGATAATAATAAATAGAACAAGAACTTGTGAAACCTGGGATGACCCATGCACCTTTATGCCTACATGAAAAACTACACATCATTAAGTTTCTAAAAAACGAAAATTTATTAAATCAAAGACATGAGATTACGTTTATTTTTCTGACACCAACAGAAATAAATTAGCTTAAATAATTAGCTTAAAAAATGTTTTTAAATTTCTGTGTCTATAAACAAGTTCAATTAAAGCAATAGGTTTAAAAACTTAACCCAATCATAAGCTAAAAAAATCCCTTTATGAAGTCATCAACAAAAAAAACAAATTGTAGTTCAATACAACGTATTCATATACAAACAACCCTTTTAGAAAAAATTCTTTATGTATACATATATACATTTAACAGCATAACAAAAGTGCCAAAAACTTTCTGCTGTTGAAATAGACCAGACGATATGTGTTGAATGGATGTCATTATTCTTTTGGAAAAAAGGCACCCCAACCCTGCCTTGACTTAACCTCTTTTCTAAAGTAACTAATATGTTGATACAATAGTTGTCAGTGAAAATGAATACCCTACTGCCCCTTATTAAAATGATTGGTTTTCTCCATATCCATAGAAATTAATATTATAAATGTATATGCTTATAAATCTCCGTAAATTTCAAAATTAGTTATTCCAAAATTCACTTGAGGATGAAATAGAACTAGGTACTTTAATAATTGAAGTTTTTAGCTTTTGTTTTTGAAACATGAGAACACTTATGTAGTGATGAAATCATATTTTTAATAAAATAATTATATATATATATCTATATATATATATATATATATATATATATATATATATATATATATATATATATAGGCAACATATCTTCATTCAAGCATGTTTCATTGGTGTCTACTTATTTTTATACTAATCCTTACCAGCTGTCTAATCAGTTTCTTGAATGCACTCTGTTATAGTTATTTAAAAGTTTTAAATTTATCCGTTGTAGTTAGGCAATTTTTTGCAAAACAATTGTTTCCATATAAAGGAGCTGACCGGAAATTGGAAGAAATGTAAAATGCCATTAAATGTCTGTTATATGCACCTTGATATATTGTTGCTATATTTGTAATAAATTTTGTTGAGTGTTGGTTGGTTATTTTGATATAGAAGACATCAAGAATTTCAAGTTTTTCTTTATTATTTTCATGGTATAGTATATTGGTATATTTTATCACAGTTACAATAAGGAATGTGGCTTTTAAGCTAGTATTCAATAAATAAAAAAAAGTTATCTGGTTAGCTGACTCAAGAGATTTGTGTCTAAACTCTAACAGGGCAAGGTTTTTAAGAGTCTCTTGAATCAGCTAACCAGATAAGTTACTTTTCTTGATTTATTGACTAATATATATATATATATATATATATATATAATTTTTTTTTAATTAATTCACCACAAGCAAGATGTTAATGCCACTAAGAAGCAAGGTGCTACTGGGACTGAAAGAGAACAAAAAGACTTTAGAAGGAACATGAAACCCAATCCTAAACAAGAAACAATGGATAAATCTCTACTCCTGCCCCAAAAACTAGATGGGAGAGTGAACCAGATTATATATATATATATATATATATATATATATATATGTATATTTAAATTGTGTGTATTTAGGCAGCATTTTTTCATTAATACATGTTTCATTAAATAATATAGATAAGTGTTGTCTATATATTTTATGTAAGTTTTTTTCATATAGTCTGATAATCTTAATAACATTATCATTAAATAATGAAAGAAAATCACAATATTGATACATACTTTTTTTTTTTTTTTTTAATCCAATCTGAGCTTTCGGCTTACATAAGCCATTATCAAAGATGACAATTACACAATATATTTAAGCAATACATGAACAAGAAATTGATGATAGTATTATTTGTTTACATGGATGATTTCCAAGCAACGATAAACATGTGCATATAAAACGCTGAAAGCAAAAATCGCACAACAGCTCATGACGTCACACATGACCACACGAGAGTGAATCCGATGAGTATTGAGTATGGAAAGCTGTTGGTATGAACCAATGACTTCTGTTACTAATTATAGGCATATAAGGATATTTGTGGAGATTTCATAGTTTATTTTGTTCAGGTTAGGTTTCAACTGTTTTATGTATATAGCTTCAAGAATTTTTAGTTTTTGTTTATTGTTTTCATGTTTAAGTATAATTGTGTTTTCGACGAGGATTTTCCGGAATTGTGTATGCGGCCAGGCATAAAAATGTTAGAGTTATCATTCAAATGTAGTGTCAAGCGTCGTGAAAGCGAGTTTGTGGTGTGACCAACATAGATATTATTTAGTTCGTTGGAAATTGTGATTTTCTTTCATTATTTAATGATAATGTTATTAAGATTATCAGACTATATGAAAAAAACTTACATAAAATATATAGACAACACTTATCTATATTATTTAATGAAACATGTATTAATATATATATATATATATATATATATATATATATATATATATATATATATATATATATATATATAATAATATGGAAAATTTAGGCAGAAATTTTTAAATTATGCAAGCTTGCTTGAAGATCTATGAAATTTCTTTGGATAAGCTGTTTGTATTTAATTTTTCTACGGTCTGAACCATTTTCTGAATTAAGACAGAAATTAAACATAAATTGATCAGTGTAATCTGAGTTTTTTTGGCTTTCAGGGGTAATCATCAAAGGGGTTTTTGTTGTGTGTTGATAGAGTTGTATCCATAAGAATGCATAAATAAAAAAAAAACATGACATCACAAACTTATGAATGAAGATGGGATGACCCCCCCCCCCAAAAAAAGAAACCCTGACACTCCTCCCCACTGCCACTACATACATACATGAAGAGAAAGTAAAAGAAAACAAACCTGATCTATATTTACTTTTTTTGACTCTAGTTAAGCCTAAAATGTGCCTCTAGTATATATACTGAAATTATGTAAACTGGACCTATGTTTACCTTGTTCGAACTCTATTTAATTAATTGTGATTTTGGTTCTCTTATGCTTCCTTTGGTATTAAATAACACAAGAATCATTGATATGTCATTAATTTAACAAACCTAACCTAATTTTTGTTATTTTTAACTGATTAATTTTATTCTCTCATTAATATTGTCAGTTTTTGTTGCCATACATACACATGCGCACAGAGGAAATTTTATAGTATATAAATAGGCCTTCCAAATTATTGATTTTGGCTTCAATCTTTAAAAAGAATCAATAGTTCTCATTTGCAAATCATTAGAACTTCTCTCTTTTATCTTCTTTCTCTTTATCATTTCCTCATATGTAACTGTCATTGGCTTTTCCTTTTGGCTTATCTTGACTTTTGCTTTTGGGCTGGTCACCAAAAGCTTAGTGTTAGGGAAACACTTCTTGAAACTTGAAACACTTATGTGCAAGTGGAGATATATATATATATATATATATATATATATATATATATATATATATATATATATATAGTTAGTAATCCGTTGGTATAATCCAAGCGAGTCTTAGTAACACAATATAGAATTTGAAATATTAAATATTAAAACTGACTCACAAAGAACATTCAATGTTTATTTTCATTAAACAGCCATTTTTTTTGTACAGTTGGAATTAAGATACCAATAGTTAATGACCATTTTCACCTATGGATTTTAAGTTTAAAATTTGCTGGATTTCTCAAACTGTTTATGGTGTCAGTTTGTAGAAGGGGACTCCCCTTCTACAAACTGATTTTAAATTTGCAGGTGAAAATGGTTATTAACTAATCGTATCTTAATTCCAACTGTACAAAATATACATATATATATATTTGTGTATGCACGTGTGTAAAGGGTGCGATGGCAAAATTGTCGCCATTTTATATTTTAAATTTTGCACATGTGCGTTGTTTGTTTTTGATTTAGTTGATTGCACAGTATAGTAGGGTCAGTTGGGCACTCTGTGATGCAATTCCCTCTGCCAGAAATCTGGAAACAGCATGCTGTACTTCTTGACATTCATGCCAGAAGCTCCAATACAAACATTTCAGAGTGTTTGGATGTCAATCTGAGGGCAGTGAGGAGGATTTGAAAAGTGTTGGATGATATATCCAGTTAACATCATAGTGTTTGGAGTGGTTAGTGATGGTGATGTTATGCCTCCATTCATCTTCTCACAGAGCCTCAGACTCAACACAGATGCCTACATCAAGTGCCTTGAGGAGGTAGTGCTGCCCTGAGACAAAGGGGTGGCAGCTGGAAGGCCCTATGTCTGGCAACAGGACTCTGCACCATGCCAAACAAGCAGGAGAACCCAGTCATGGCTGTCAGACAATTTCTGCAACCATACACCTCTTATATCTGGCCACCAAACTCCCCAAACTGCAATCCCCTTGATTATTATGTGTGGGGTGCAGTTGAGCCAGGGACCAACAAAACTCCTTGTAAGACCAAAGATGAACTGAAGTCATGGATTATGGCGGCATTCACCAATTTAAACAAGGAGACCATCCAGAAGAGTTGCAAGAGATTCCAATGTTGATTGTAGGCTATGGTTAAAGCTATTGGCGATTTTATTGAATAAATTTACTCTTTAGTATTTCAAGATAATTTTTGTGACTTTGGTAAATATATCTGTTAAAATGAGATCTCCGTGTTATTTTTATTTTTGCGTAATTTAGATGACAATTTATCCATCATCAGTGGAAAAATTCTGTGTAACAGTTTATCCATCACACCCTCTGTGTGTGTGCGCGCGTGTGTGTGTGTGTGTGTGTGTATATATATATATAAGTGTAAAAGTGTACATTGAAGTCAACACTCAGAGGCGACAGGCTGTTTCATGCTAGATGCAATTGTCAGGATGTCTGTGAAAAGGATTTGGAAAGAGTGGATGGTATATCCAGTCAACATCATAGTGTTTGAAGTCATCATTATATATCATCCTTATATATATATATATATATATATATATATATATAAAAGGAAAATTTATAACACAGTAAATGTTTTTGTCTGATGTGTCTTATCCTTTAGGACTTCATTCAACTAAATTGATGTTTATATTTATGTGACTACACATAGGAGAGGAGATGTTGAATTTTTAAATTAAAATTTAATTTCTTCAAATATGGTTTTTGGTATTTAGTCTAGCCAATTTTATTTAGTTTTTTTGTTTGTTTTTTTATCACCTATGTTAAATATGTACATGTTAAATATAAAATAGAAGATCTGCCAAGGAAGGTGTATAACCTTGTGAGAATCTGTACATAAATTTACTGTGGATAATGTCGTGATTAAAACACTCTCTGTACATTGTCATCTTAAATTATTCTTGCTTTTAATTAAATCATTTTTTATATCAAAATTATGATTAGACTCATGGTGAGCAACTAAAGCATTGAGTGTTTTTTACACACACACACACACACACACACACATATATATATAGAGAGAGTAATATATAACCCCACAAATCAGGACCTAACCACATTTCTCACCTACACAAGACAGACATGCTTGCTGAGGTGTTGAGGCCTCACACTTATACACACGCACATATGAATATACACACTTACATGTATCATACTCACTCACTCCCAAAGAACCAAATAACACACACTTAGCACAGACACATCCTCTTTCCAGGAACCAATAAAACTGTCAAAATGACCAATGGAATTCAGAGCAGCATGAATCCATCCAGCCCTTATCTTAAATAACAACTTGAAACTTTTGGTCAGTCTTTGTGTTTGACCAACACAAGGACTGATCAAAATTCATGTTAAAAATATAAAAAAACAAATGAAAACTACAGACAAAAGTTCACTTTATCTATCAAGTCATTCATTTCTGTAGTTCACTGCTACCAGCAAGCAGAAAATTATTTTTGCTCCTGATGATGGCCATGTTGGCTGAAACTAGTCGAGAAATCTAACTGAAATAATAAAAATGAAAGAATATTAATATACAATGCAGTGGGTCTGAAGATTTTAAATTTTAATATTTTTTATTGTTCAATACACACACACACACACACACACACACACATACACACATATCTGATTGAATAAATTACAAGCTTCTGGGACACATAATGAGGAAGGAGGGCCTGAAGAATCTGATACTCATGGGTTGAATAGAGGGAAAAAGAAACAAGGGAAAACAATGCAGGGCATACCTGCTGGACTTAAGCAGGTGGATGACAGAATGTGGTTTGGGGGAGGAAGCAGAGGGAAGGAACTTGTGGAGAGCCATGATTGCCTCCGTCCTGAAAGGACATGGCACATAAAAAGAAAGAATATCTGCTTATTTTTATCATAATCCTTTCATATTCATGAATATTTTTTGTATATTACAATTGAATGAGAAATGCACTGTAAGAATCACTTTTATTTCCCAAGTACTTTCCATAAAATAAATAAAATAAAATACAGTAGATGGTTAAAATTCTACCTTCTGTACATTTTCTTCTGATTTAGATGTTGAAGTATGACTGCTTCTGTGGGTATCTATACCACAGATCCTGTACTCATTTCCATCATATTCCAATTGTAAGGAGGAAGTTCCACTTAAGACAAACTTTTCCAAAGAACTCCTGCTTTGTGTAAAAGACTCCCATATAGATGATTTCCCCAAATGCTACATTCTTCAAGTTAAGGGTCAATCATTACCTATCCTTCCTATCAACATAATCCTCACTTCCTATACTCTTACATTCATATCATGCACTTCATTCATTAACCCTCTACCTTGAGTGGCTCTTATGCCTTGTATTGGGTGAACACTAGGAAAAATAAAGGAAAAATAAAGACTATAATGTTAATCAACTTTAATAAAACCTGTAAAAAGCACAAGTACAGAAGTTTAACTATCTGGGAAGTGTTTTAAAATGATGGAAAAATATGACTAAAATCTGAAGGAACATTGAAATAGCAAAAGATGACTTTCAAAAACTAAAAAAAAGTATTAAAAACAAGAATATTTTGTTAGAAACAAAGAAAAGTGTGCCGAACTGCTGGTATCACAGTGAATGCTCAATAAATATATGAAGAGGAAACTTGAAGCAACAAAGATGTGGTTCTACAGAAGGATGCTGAGAATATCAGGGATGAAGCATATAAACAATAAGGAAATTTTAAGGAAAATGGAAACAAAATGGATACTAATAATACTTCAAATTAGAATGAGACTTGAAATTTCTTTGACGCATAATGAAGAAAGAGGCCTTGGAGAATTTGACACTCAAAGGACATATTGAAGGCAAGAACAGCAGAGGAAAGCAGCCAGTAACCTACCTAACAAGCTTGTGTAATTGTCTAGTAGAACAGTGAGTGGTAGGGACAATAAAAAAAAACATTAAGAGCTATGAAGGATAGGAAGTTATGGAGAGCCATGATTGCCCATGTCCTGAAGGGACATGTTACATAGGCGAAGAAGTAAGCAACAGGACTACTTTTTTTTGTTTTTAATCAATTCACCATAAGCAAGGCGATAATGTCAATATGACACAAAGGGCTACTGGGAGTGAAATGGAATGAAAAGTCTTTAGTAGGAATTGGAAACCCAACTCTAAACAGGGAACATTAGATAAACCTCTACTCCTATTCAAAAAACTGGGGAGAAGTGTGAACCGGATGCTAGGTGAACCTATCAACTCCTATTGAGAAAAAACAAAATTAAATTAAATAGAATTTTAGAGTTCAAATGGTGATGGAGATGTTAGAAATAAAGAGTTGATATAGACTTTAGAAGGAACCAGAATCCCAATCCTAAACGGTAGTCAAGGGACAAACCTTTACTCTTGTTCAAAAGACTGGTGAGGAGTGTGAACCATATAATAGGTGAACTTATCTACTCCTATTATAGTGATAAATTAATTTAATTAAAAGGTAGACAGTTGGCTTCTATTTCACAATCCTGGTTTAGAGAAAGTATGACTGACTGCTCCTTTTTTTTTAATATACCTGTCTGCTAGGGTGGCTAGCTAATCCCTGTTGTGGTTGCATTCTCAGGCACATATGTGTTTGGTCAACACCCATATAGCTAAACTGGTTTATATTGCAACTATGCCTGAGCAGACGTTAATAGAATGAAGAGAAACTGTAACTAAAAAAAAAAAAAATATTGTGAAAAACTGCAAAAAATACTTGAAAGAGCAATAACATTTAGTGGACTTGAGAAATCTAATTTCTTGAGAAACTGTTTTAAGGAAATGTTTTTATGAATTTCGACCAAAATTAATGCTAACTGTTTGGACAGTGAGTAGTGAATGTTTCAAATATGGAAAGGGTTGATTTTACTATTGCTATAACCATGTGTATACACACACACACACATTCACAAAAAAACCCCACAAAAACAAAGGGAAGTAACTCAAAAAGAATAGTCTGCTAATCAATAATAATATTCTAAAATACAGAAGATTTCCACCTGGAGTATAAACCAGCTGAATCATTGAGGAAAAAAATTCTCTGAATATTTTCAGATGTTTAATTTTCTCCATTTTGTTTGTCTGAATTTTTGAAATGCGATGTTATTTTTATATATGAATCTTTCAAGGCCCAGTTTCTTCCTCTTTGATATATTTCTCATAAATTCTCTTTCTTTCTCTTCATCTCTTTTTTTATACTTATTGTTTCTCCTCTTATTCTTTTACTGTATCTGTCCACTATTTTCATTTTTGGACTCATTTTATCCTTCTTTCTTATTCTCATACTCTTTCTATCTTTTCTTATTCTCAAACTCTCCTTCTATCCTTACTCTTGTACACTCTTTCTATCCTGTTATCTTTCTCACACACACCCTTTCCTACATTCTCATTTTTTTCTCCTCTCTTTAACATGTTTGCTCTCTCTCTTATTTCTCTTTCTCATATTCTCCCTTTTTCTCTTTCTCATATTCTCCCTTTTTCTCTTTCTCATATTCTCCCTTTTTCTCTTTCTCATATTCTCTCTTTTTCTCTTTCTCATATTCTCTTTTTCTCTTTCTCATATTCTCCCTTTTTCTCTTTCTCATATTCTCCCTTTTTCTCTTTCTCATATTCTCCCTTTTTCTCTTTCTCATATTCTCCCTTTTTCTCTTTCTCATATTCTCCCTTTTTCTCTTTCTCATATTCTCCCTTTTTCTCTTTCTCATATTCTCCCTTTTTCTCTTTCTCATATTCTCCCTTTTTCTCTTTCTCATATTCTCCCTTTTTCTCTTTCTCATATTCTCCCTTTTTCTCTTTCTCATATTCTCCCTTTTTCTCTTTCTCATATTCTCCCTTTTTCTCTTTCTCATATTCTCCCTTTTTCTCTTTCTCATATTCTCCCTTTTTCTCTTTCTCATATTCTCCCTTTTTCTCTTTCTCATATTCTCCCTTTTTCTCTTTCTCATATTCTCCCTTTTTCTCTTTCTCATATTCTCCCTTTTTCTCTTTCTCATATTTTCTCTTTCTTATCTTCTTTTTTCTCTTTCTTATCGTCTTTTTTCTCTTTCTTATCTTCTTTTTTCTCTTTACTCTTTCTTGCCTTCTCTCTTTCTTGCCTTCTCTCTTTCTTGCCTTCTCTCTTTCCTCTTTCTTATATTCTCTCTTTCCTCTTTCTTATATTCTCTCTTTCTTCTTTCCTCTTTCTTTCCTCTTTCTTGTCTTCTCTCTTTCTCCATTTCTCTTTTTTATCTTCTTTCTTTTCTCTTTCTTGGACTTTCTCTTTCCTGTATTATTTCTTTTCAAACTCTCTTTCTACCCTTTCAATTCATACACTTTCCTCTTTTTCTTTTATACTCTCTTGATGCCATTTCTTCTTATATTCTCTTTCCTTCCTTTCTTCGACTAGTACCCTCTATCATCCTTAAAATATCTTTCCTCTCTTTTCTTTGTTTTCCTACTTTCTCACTCTTTCTATCTTGCTTCCTCCTCCTACTCTTTCTCTTGTCCCCTTCCTTTTTACTACTTTCTCCTCTTCTTTGTATTGTCTTTTTCCATCTCTTATCTTTGTCCTATTCTGTTTTCTCTGTCCTTTCTCTTGTTTTCCTCCTCTAATTCTAATTCTTTCTCTCTCTCTTTTCTTTCTCTATTTCTCATAGTTTCTCTCTTTCTTTTTCCTCTGTTTTTCACACTTTGTCTCTCTCTTTCTCTCTGTGAACCTTTAACTTTTACCCCCCCTCTCTCTTCCTTTCTCTTATTTATTTCACACTTGCTCCTCCCTTTTTATCCTTTTATTTCAATAGCCTTGCTCTCTGTTGCTTTTTTCTTTCTCCATTTCATCTATTTCTTTCATTCCAGCCTTTCTTGACTACCTTCAAATTCCTCCTCTTCCCTGTTAATTTCTCCCCCCCTCCCCCACTAATTTTATTTGTCTTTCCTTCTTTATCACCCTCTTCCCTTTCCTTCTTTGTTTTTCTCTTTGTAACTTTTGAACTTTCACTTACAATCAGCTGGTCTTGTCTCTCCTTCCCATCCAACTGACTTATAAAAAGATCTTCTTTTCTGACGTCTACACCTGGCATCTTTAAAGTGAGTTATTCCTAAAAGAAAAAAAAAATGAAAATTCTTCATCCAGTTGGTCAGAAGTGGGCAGGCAAAATTTGGCCTTTCCAACTGATTGCTCTTGATCATCGTAGCTTGCAGTGGTTGATGAGAAAAAGATATGTTTTCTTGAAGTTTCGTTCATTATTGAGAGGTTTTTCTGTTCATAGACTAAAAATTCTTGAAATTGGAGTTTGTATTTTAATTAAATAATTAATTTCTTGTATGCTAAGATACTACAGGTGATAAGACTCACCCTATAATTATCTAGATATTTTTTTGGAAAAATATGTTTACCACCAATCTATGAGATATGGTGAAGGATAGTCCTCTTCAAGACCTACAGGATTCATTCAGTTGAATCCACTTTTAATCATTGATCTGAGAAAACGATTGTATTTTTGCTGGTAGTTGACCCATTTTTGAATGAATAGGGCACCATGCATGACATCCATATATGAAAAGGACATTTAATAAAAATGACTTGAGTTCTTAGGTTAATATTTTGACTTCGTAATGTCTTGCAGTGTTGGAGTAAATTAGGGAATAATAATAATTCCTCTTCTCAAAAATTGTTTTAAGTGACAGGTGATCCAATAACGTTATCATCAAATATCCAAGGTAATAGAGATGTTTTTTCTTTTTCAATAATGTTCACCTAGTACGAGGCCTGAGAATTACTCAAGGTAGAGGGTTACTGAGTAAGAGGCACAATTTATGTGGATATATGAGAAAGATAATGGTTAACCTTAGACTTGAACAGGTTAAGATTGTTGCGATCAGGTAAGCGTCGTCTTGGGAGTCGCTTCCACAACGCCGCTGTTCGTGGGAAGAAGCTCCTCAAGTGGAACGTACATCTCACCAATAGAATATGAAGGGAAGGAGGGGAGTTCGCTACAATGGGTGTGGCATGGCAGGTCTTAGCCATGAAGGTTAGGACAGGTAGAACTAAGGAATGTAGTTTGTCTGAACACTTTCCATGGAAATAGCGACAGAGCAGTGAAAGGCTTGCAATGTTTTGTCTGGGGGGAAAGTGCTTGTTGGGTGGGAAATAATTTGTCACTCTACAACCCCTTTTCTCACAAGATGCTTTTGAACTCTATCAAGCCTGGGTAACTCCTGCCCATGTATAGCAGCATTATTCCATTTTTGGCCTGATCTGGCTTTTGTAAAGGTAAAAGATAGCAGGAGGAATGAGGCACTTACTGGAGTGTTACAGAGAACTGGCTATTTTTCTAGTATCTTTAGTGATGGATCATATATGTGAGTTCCACATGAGGTCTGGCCCTGTGTCATGAGCATAATAGGTGCTCATGGCACGGGGCCTTCCTGAGAAAACATCCATTCATTGTAATTGACTTTTTTTGTTAATGTTCAATACTGAGTTGTTTAGGTTTTTTG
>OZ038500.1:54291924-54424424 GCA_964036315.1 Acanthosepion esculentum
TGTTAAATTAGATGCTTCTACCATAGATAATTATAATCATTTCAGTGTATTAATTTTTATATTTTTTAAATTTTTTCTGATCTATTGTTTATTTTATTATATCTTTAAGTCTAAATCTTAAATACAATCTTTCATATGAAACAAAGAATATAGTTTCAACAGAAAGCCTTTTTTAAGTCTTCCACAACCCTAATCGTGGCAAAAAAATAGTGCAAAACTATCAGATTTCTTAAGGCAATATAACACATGCAGACAAATATCTACCCCGGAAGCGAAAGTCCAATGTCAGTTTTCATTTTTTATTACTCGTCTTGTGATTTTTTTTTTTTTATATGCTTCGAGGCATGCCCAAAATCTTTCTCATCCTGCTTCCATTTGGTCAAAAGACCTACTAATATACAATAAATATTTTTAGTTTTATTATCAATATTATTATTATTACTTTTGTTTTCTTCATTACCCCATTTTATTTTATCAGCCTATTATATCTACATATAAGAAGCATATGTGGACCATCTTTTTCACTATCATTATATATATATGTGTGTGTGTGTGTGTGTGTGTGTGTGTATATATCTATATATATATCTATATCTATATATATATATATCTATATATATATATATATATATATATATATATACACACACACACACACACACAGTGTAACCCGAATATAAAAGAGATTTTTCTCTGGTCCCAAATTAGAGCCTGTGTTAATAAAACAAAATAGACCAAACCCGGATATAAGAGACTTCTTCTCCAGTCCCGACAACTCTCTTATATCCGGGTTACACTATATATATATATATATATATATATATATATATATATATATAAATATAGTGGAACCTCAGTTCACAAATTAATTCATCCCTGAAGGCTGTTTGTAACCCAAAACTATTTTTTAAATAGGAATCCATGTAGAGAAAAAGTCACAGTACAGTAAAATTGGAAAATAAAAGCACGTCACAACACACGAATGTATCCCAAAAAGCAGTCGACTCAGAAGTTATTCCATTTGTGTTAACTTGGTTCGGCAATGTTGTTCGAGAACCAAACTTTTGATTAATTGCCGAGGCATTTTCATCTCAAATTTTCTGTTTGAAAACTGATTTGTTCAAGATGTGAGATGTTCGAAAACTGAAGTTGCTCTGTGTGTGTGTGTATATATATATATATATATATATATATATAAAAAATCTCAATTAACGACATCAAGTGGTATTTCTTCAGCTTTTCTTGATTCACACACTTTACTCCCCTTATTTCTCTCTCTTTAAACATTTCTTTCTTTTAGCGCCAACCCTATGGTTTCTTTCGGCCTCTACCTTTTTCTTTTCCCCTTTGCTTTCATCTCAATCTCTTTTCGTTTTCTTTACTTCCTCCTAACTTGGTCTCTCAGAAAAACTTGTAGGCATTAAATAACCTTTGTGGGTTGATATGCCGTTAATTTCTAATAATAATAATAATAATAATAATAATCCTCCTAACTTGGCTCTCTCTGACTTTTCATCCTCTCACTCTCACTTTCACTCCTCCTTTAGCCCTCTTATCTCACTTTCCCTTCTCTTGGATTTTTATATTTCCATCATCTCCTTTGGTGTAATTGCCAAAAATGTCCAACAAATGGAATTGACAAAGTTTCCAATAAACAATAAGAAAAGAAAGAAAAAAAATGATACAAAGCAAACAATGTATATGGAAGTCAAAACTAGGCAAGGCAAAAAGTTCATAAAGTAAAAATGGTGTTCCCACGCAAAAGGGATACAGTCAAGTGATTTTAGCGTTCTGTCTTCAAAACGCGAGAACAAAAATATGGCAGATGTGACCGAGAATTTGCCTATTTTTATTGGTTAGGAAGAAATTCCAGCATGCATCTGTAGGATTTGTCTATAAATCTGTGGTGGTGGGGATGTTTATAGCAACCATTTCACAGATAGCAATCACCCCCACCCCGCCACTTGCTTCTCTTTCCTCCACTTCTTCCTTCCATTTGGGTTTATCATGCTTTCATCCTTTTCTTGGTTCACTCCTCCTCTTCCCCCTCTTGTTTCTGTTCTTTTACCCCTCTCCAATTCTTTCGTCATACTCTTCACTTCTAACTCCTTCTCCTATTCCCCATCCCCTTGGTTTCTCATTCTGCTTCCATCTTCCTTTTTCACAGTCCTCCCCTTCGTTCTGTCATAATCCCCTGCTTTTTTTTTTGTCTGCACTTCTCTTACTCCGTTTACATTGATTTTCGAAAAAAAAAAAAAAAAAAAAAAATCATTTTAATTGTTTCTCTATTTCGATTTTTTTCCCCCACCCTTTTTTCTGAGTTGTATTTTTCTTTCTCTTTGTGAACCTTCAATTAATATTAATAAAAAAAAAAATCCCAAGGGACAGGTGTCTCTTTTGTTAAGATCTCACACTAAAGTCTGTGTATTCACACACACACACACACAATATTATGTGCTTGTGTAAATACATGTTTACATGTATCCTATTATAATTGTGCTTGTCCTTCCCTTTGTTAGTTTGCACGACTGTTACACCCTGCCAACACCTCATAAATAATGGACTATTCTGCATTTTGATCACATAGAAAGAGGGGGAAAAGACATTGATTTCAATGAGAAAAAGAAAGAAAGAAATGAATATAGAAGTGGAAAAAGAGAATTGGGTTAAGCTGATAAGAACAGATACTACACTTTGATCTCAGCCAAAAAGTGATGGTGAATGCGAATTGTTCCTCACAATACATTAGGGAAACTTGCAAAAATTAAAAAAAACATATCTATAAACACAAAAGGGATCTTACACACAGCAATTCAAAAATTAAAAAAAACATATCTATAAACACAAAAGGGATCTTACACACAGCAATTCAAAAATTAAAAAAAACATATCTATAAACACAAAAGGGATCTTACACACAGCAATTCAAAAATTAAAAAAAACATATCTATAAACACAAAAGGGATCTTGCACACAGCAATTCAAAAATTAAAAAAAACATATCTATAAACACAAAAGGGATCTTACACACAGCAATTCAAAAATTAAAAAAAACATATCTATAAACACAAAAGGGATCTTACACACAGCAATTCAAAAATTCAAAAAAACATATCTATAAACACAAAAGCATTAGTTACACATACATAGAAATAAACCACAACTAAGGCTATATTTTTATTTAACTTTTTCAAATTTTTTAAAAGACTGATTTCAGTATGGGATTTTTCATCAACACATGTACAAACGTTTGCAGTTCATAATTATATATCTTAAATGAAGAATAAACAGATAAATACTTTCGTTAATTTATGTAAAGTTTCGTTTTTTTAATTAAAAATGTATTTATCTGTTTATTCTTTATTTTTTTTTTATTTTTGCTTTTTAATCAAGTTCACCCCATGCAAGGCAATAAAGCCACTAAGAAACAAAGAGTTACTGGGTGTAGAAGAATTTGAAAACAGAAACATTGCTAAGGAGCGAGAACAAAAGAATAATAATCAGAAGAGCAGTAGATAGCAATTGACATTGCATTTAAATTATTTCCATGTATTATTTCAAGAAAAGACACAGGGATGCAACTTTACAGTGGTGTGAAAGTGACTGAAACTTAGATGACAGATCGGGTCCAGTAATATTGCTGATTCTTTTTTGGATTTTATCAAGGAGCTCTAGATAAATAGCAGGAGCAGCTGAGCATATGTGACAGTAATAATCTAAGCATGTACAAATGGTGGACTTATATGTATAATATAGATTCTGGAGAGAATAATTGTCTAGCATGACACAGTGAACCAACTTACTTAGCAGCTGACCTAGCAATGGATTCAATATAGTCTTTCCACTTCATGTCAGTTGAGAACGTTAGCCTGAGAAGGCGCAAAAACCTCTTGGAGGTTAGCATCAGCCATGCTGATGGAAAACAAAAAGGGTTCTCTCAGATGGTTAATAGAGTGCAATTTAGTTTTGGAGGCATTAAAATTAACAAGCCATTCTTTGTCCTAGTTAACAACTGACTGATGGCAGTTTTGGACATCAGCAGCCAATTTGCCCTTATTGAATTGATCAGATTTACTATCAAGAGAGGAGTAAATGGTTGTGTCATCAGTGTAGATACTAAGCTGAGAGCTGATGCTATCAGGAAGGTCATTAATAAAAATTACAAAGTAGGTCCAGAGATAGAGCCCTGGGGGGTCACCTGCATTAGAATGAAAGGAGCTAGAGGTATGGCCATGCAGGATAATTCTCATTTCACGGTTTGATAAGAAAGACTGGATCTGTTTAAAAATTTGCCTGCAGAGTTACTGTAACTACTTTTCAGCTTGTGGAGAAAACCTGTATGCCAAACCCTGTTGAAAGCTTTCAAGATGTCTAAGGCTACAGCCTAAGCTGCACTTAAAAGATACATTCTTCTTTGCACTCCATCAAATAAATAAATGTTTTCATCTGCCAAACAACTTGAGGAGCGTGGAACCACCTCTTAATTGCTGGTGTTCCCAGGTCCACCCTGACTCGGTGTGGTAGCACCTGTTAGGGTCCCAGCTATGGGCAAATAGTTAACACCCAAACTTGTGTAAAAATAGTTTTTAATACCAGAAATACTTAGTAATAAAAAAAATTATTACTAGCAATAATTTTTGAAGGAAAAATTATTATCAGCAATGCTAAAAAAAAAGAAGAAAAATACCAGTAATACAAACAGCTATACATTCTTAAGAAGTTGGATTGTACTCAAAAATATGAGTAATTGAAAAATGCTTCAAATGTATATATGTATATATACACACCTTTTTTTTTAACCAAACTATTGCTATGAATCTATTTAAAAAAATTTAAGACCAACTGAGGTTGATATGCCATAAAACAAAACAACCAACTGCCAAACAACTAAGGCCAATAATTCTTTAAAAATCAGGGATTGATTTGACACTATTAATATGTATATATTATTAAAGATTATAAGAAGGAAATTTGTTTCATTCTTTTAGTCGATTTTTTTAATGTATGTACAAGAGAGTGTCTGTTTACATCCAAAGAATGTAAATGTTTGTGATCGAATACTTTCAGCTACAGTTCTGGCCATTTCCAAGGTCAGGGAAAAAACTAGATTTATTTTTTCCCGCTTCCAAAATTTTTAAAGACATTTTAAACTTACCATGTTATGCTTTATGAAACTCTAATGCATGAGCGAAATTCTTGACTGGGTCAAATGTATCTATCAATTATAAAATACATTTAAAATTTCAATCCCAAACTAAAGATCTTTTTTTAATTTTTTATTTGATGATAAGGGCTACAAACACCTAATGCCTGCCTTTTTGTATAATTAATGTTGTAGTGAGTAACTGAATGACAAAATTAAAATATTCTATATAACAGGTTTCATCCTTTGAAAAGACTTCTTCAGATTAGATAATGTTTTTATTGATGAAATCATGTAAGGAAGAGAACAAAATACAAACAGTTATAATTATACATCAAGAGAAATGCTGATGATGCTTAATTTTAAATTTAAATTTTAAATTCTTGGTGACTGATGTCTCTTTGCCTATCGTCCGGTTTACACTTCTCCTCAGTCTTTTGAACAGGGACAGAAGTTTATCCCTTGTTTCCTGTTTATTTTTGGGCTTCTGCTTCATACTGAAATCTACTTCAAACTTATACTATAGTCTTTCCACTTCATGCCAGTCGAGAATGTTGCCTGAGAAGGTGCAATGAATCACTCTTGGAGGTTAGCATCAGCCATGCTGATGGAAGACAAAAAGGGTTCACTCAGATGATTAATAGTTTCTGCTTAAACTCTGAAATTTTATTTGCTATTTAATTTAATTTTTTTTTTTATTTATGTTTTTTCCAATAGGCAGTACAAGATTGGTGGCAATGTCTCATTATTTTACAACTGAAATGGCTCATTATTTTACAACTGAAATGGCACATTATTTTACAACTGAAATGGCTAGATGTAACAGTAAGGTCTATGCTAACAGTTTCTTCCCTTGTGCTCCTCACTAGTGGAACTCTCTTCTGGGTTCTTGATTACCACTTTGCTCTTCAAAAATTTAAATGCAATGTCAGTTGTTATCTTTTGTCTTATTAATTTATGTTTTTTTTTTTTTATTGTTCCCTTTCCTTAATAATGTTTTCTTTTTCTCATATTCTCTAACACCTGGTAACCCCTTGCGTCTTAGTGGCTTCATTGCCTTGCTTGGGGTGAAATGATTAAAAAAAGTAGATAAACATTTATTGTAGAAACATATAAATGATTTTACTGTTGAAAAGCTACTGTCAATGAATGTTATATGTATAATATTTATTTTCTCTTTATTTCTTGTTCAGATCCAAATGTCCCTAAGTTCCTCGGAGTTGAAGACATCAATTATAGAATATGACTCCAACGCGAGTGTACAGAAATCTATGGATAGACTGCAGACTGCGGTAAGATTATTATCATGTCTTTGTTTTTTGTCTCTTGGTTTTTGTCGTATAGGGGTCTTGGCAAAGATCATCCTTCTTTGAACATTGTGAACTGGTGTTACAGAATCACAAAGAAAGAACTGTACCAAATAAGAGAAACCGCATCACTTGAGGACTTCCAACAGAAATAACAATGAAAATGGATAGAACATGTAACTCAAAGAGAAAATAATGACATAATCAAGATGTTGGCTTTCCACACTACTTCAAACAAAAGGTTAGGAAGGAAACCCCCATCAGTATTGTAAAAAGCAATGACAGTTACTAGACTTGATAAACCTATTTTCCTGAAAATTTGATTTAAAAAAGAAAGATTTTATGAATTTCAACCAAAGGCAGTATTGGCTGCTCAGTCAGTGAACACCCTCTATATCTCACCCCCCCCCCCGATCCGCTCACGATCCGCTCCTGCAATGTAATTTCTGCCCTTTTCCCTGAATCCTATATATTGATTGAACACATGACCACTAGATAAAATGCAAGTGTTTCAAAGTTGGAATTTTAAAGTATTTAATATTGTGTCTGCTCTTTCCTTCTGTGGGTTTTAATTCTATGCTCGGCCTACTGATGAGATTATCAGAGCCTGACATGATTCTGCCAAATATCGTTTGAGGAACAAATAATACCAAGAGTCATAAAAAAATACGGCACTCTTGTACGAGGCTGCTGTCGGACTGCAGAAAATGCCAGATGACAGAAATCACCTCTATGTAAACATAGACTCGCCAGCTCATTCAACATTTTGCTGTGTTAGGAAAAGGGTAGAACAAAGCTTAAAACTGGAAATAAAATAATCATTAACTCTTCCAAGCAAGGTTTTTATTGTTTCATGCAATACTGTTGTAGCATACCTATGGACGATAATGGGTATGTCCTCATTCACATAGAGTAGTTAGTACTGTATGTTGGTCTGCATTTGGAGATTTGTCTCCAGCTGTGCTGGTCAAGCCTTTGGGCAGAGATCATCCCCAGACGAGGCTTTGTAGAAGGGCAGTGTCTCGTCTTGGGAAACAGCTACCTGACCCCATTTCATACGGGGTCTACTGGGAATTTTTGGCCAAGCCTACGGGCTCGGATACCCCACATTATATTCGGCCTCAGGCCTCATCTGACCGCGTGTGACAATTGGTAGATATCCCACAGTTGGAGATTCATTGTGGAATTCACTTGACTCACTTTTAGCAGTTGACTACTACTTCAGGCCTATCAGACTTTTTTGTATTTATGTTGCTGTAGCATACCTATGGATAATAATGGGTATGTCCCCATTGACATAAATACAGTAGTAAATACTGTATGTTGGTTTGCAGTTGGAGATTCATTGTAGAATTCAGTTGACTCACTTCTAGCAGTTGACTACTACTTCTACATGCTGCTGGTGAATCTTATATATGTTGTTTTTGTCCTAAGTATTATCGTTCATTGTCAACCTTCATGTGATTATTCTATTCAGTAACCTTCCCGAAGTTACAACAAATACATAGGCTAAAAACAGCCTTAAACCAAAAAATAATATATACTTACTATTCTCAGTGGTAAATATGCAGCTATATATAAGAAATCAGCAAGATCTTCTTTCTTTCTTATTATGTGCCATGTCCTTTCAGAACGTGGGCGATCATGGCTCTCCACCTCCCTCTATCCCTTGCAGCTCTCAACAAGTTTCTTCCTTCTGCTACCTCCCACAGACCACGTTAAAATCATCCACTTGGTTAAGTCTGCTAGGTATGTCATGCATTGTTTTCCCGTGTCTCTCTTTCCCTCTATTCGACCCGTGAGTATCAGATTCTCCAGGCTGTCCTTCCTCATTATGTCTCCCAGAAACTTCAGCTGCCTCTTCCTGATGTTAAGTATAAGCCTCCTCCTTGTTTGCAACCTCTCTAAGAGTTTATCGTTGCTCACACGCTTGGTCCATGATATCCTTAGCATTGTTCTGTAGAACCACATCACTATCGCCTCGAGTCTCTTCTTCATCTTTGAGGAAATCATCCAGCATTCACTGCGATAAAGGAGGACAGATGTTGCATAACTGCTAAGTATTATTTTCTTTATCGTATAACCAAAACACTCTGCTGCTGTTGGCTGCTGCAGAAAGTTGTAAGCAACTTGTGGTACTGCCCTCATAGCCGCTCAGTGAACTAATAGCGAATGTTTAAAAAAAAAAAAGTGCCAAACCGTATGGAATGCCATGGAATAAAGAGGTCAGGCTCTATATGGTTTTGATTGTGTAACATGTAGCAGAAACATACCAAACATTTTTAATGGATATTTAAAAAAAATAATGTTTGTTGTGCTTTTGCGGGTCACCTAAAATTATCAGGTGGACCATAGTTTGTCCATCTCTGGTCTATGTATTAGCTGTGTGCAAAAGTTTCTATCAACCTCTCTTATATTATTATTTTTTTAATTTATTTATTTTTTTTTTTTCAAATAAAAAGTTTTGACAACTTTTGTACATACCTGATGTAGGCTTAGTTTCTTCATTGTTCTTGTATTACTTTTTGTTTTCAGTGGCAGTGTTGTGGCTTTGATTCTTACCAAGATTACGAATTCAACAATCTATTTAAATGCAGTGCTAAAGGAGAGAGAGCTTGTGGTGTACCCCCATCTTGCTGTATTACAACTGAGGTATGTAAATCACTTTGACCTGATATTATACATTGGAGCCTACCAAACTTCATCATGTTGTGCATTTTGTGACTTAGGAAAAAGCATGAATCCATTTCTTCCTGTTACGAGTAGTAGCCGTAGATGTTCTACGTACTCTGACTCAAAGTTGCCCGTGAGCTATAGTTATAGCTCTCTTTATGCTAATTACCTATTAGCTAAACTAATCCCATTACATCTTCCTGAATTTTTTGGGTTTCACACCCTGTGTCGATCTAGGGCTTCTCCTACACCCCCCCATCTCTCACTGGTTTTTCTCATTATGAGAGACCTTGATCTAGTTTTTTTATTCTCAGTGTCCCATGTTTCATACTCCAAGTCTTTTGAAGAACTTTGATCATCCATTGATTCCTTTGACCTGCTTTCTTGTTCACCCACATAGTCATTCAAACTAGCTTCACTTTGTACTTCCTTATAATTTTGATTAGCTCTTAAGTGGTCTTCATGGGCAACTATATTTTTTACCATTTCTGCATATTAATACCATGTTGTATCCTTTTTGCATTATGAAATTCACCTTCTCTGGCTTGTTTCTATTTCTTTTGTACCATTTGTTTTCATTAATAGAGTAAGACATGATTAATGGAGCTCTAATCTATACCTGTCCACTAATGCAGACAGACTCTCTAATCTGTCAGCATGTGGTATCGTTCTGTAACACAACAATAATCTTGGTAGGAAAGTTTCAATCTTTTCTTGCTGAGAAGAAAATGCTTTGAATCCCATCTTTATTGTTTGGACCATTCGTTCAGCAATTCCATTTGATTGAGGGTGCTAAGGTGGTGTTTTATATGGGACACAGACAATCTTCCTTTATCACGAGGATAGACTTTCATCACAGAATTTGGGAGCATTATTAGTTACTACTGTTTTTGGTACTCTATTTCTAGCAAATGTTATGTGCAATATTTGCTTTACAATAATAGATTTTTTATCCTGAATTCAGAAAACAGGCAGACAAGCATCAATCAGTATTAGACATAAACCTATCTCGTTAACTTGTGCGTGATCCATATGAATTCTAGACAATGGCTCTGTTTCCTTAGGCCAAAAGCGTAACTTATTGTGGTGCAAATTTTTTATTTTGGCACATTTAGGACATTTGTGTACATAATTCTCTACATCTTGGGTGTGTCCCTGTCACTATGCTTCCAGTTTTACCCGTTTTTGTATAGCGGTTAACCCACAATGCAGATCATCATGTACACTTTTAATTACATCTTTTCTACATTTTTCTGATGGTACCACTAAGTCCCCACTACAAATTAGACAATTTTTGATTGATAGTTTGTGTCTGGTTTCTTTGTATTGTCTTTCTGCTTTTGAACAATTACACCATTTATTGTTCCTTATACTAGATAAAAATCGTCTTAAGACTGGATCGTGTAACGTTTTCATAACTAGTCTATTCATGGGCAACACATCCGTTTCCAACCAGCGCAAAAATTCATCCTCAACTTTTTTTTATATTTTTATCATTTTGCTCCTTTTCAACTTGTAGTCGGGACAATGCGTCTACATGTGGTATCGTGTTTTCTTTCATGTATTCTATATCATAATCAAAAACCATTAACGTCATAGCCCATCTTAATATTTTGGATGATGTAACTTTTGGCAATTCCTTCCTAGGACGGAATATGAATTCTAATGTTTTATGATCGGACTTCAGCAAAAATTTTTTTCCTAATAAAAAGTGTCTTTCTCTGGTCATACTCAAGTGCTTCTTTTTCAATATTAGAGTAGTTCAATTCAGCTGGTGTCAATGTCCTGGAAAGATACATCACCGGGTGTCCTTCCTGAGATAAAATTGCCAATACAGACTGGCCACTCGCATCTGTAGTTAATGTAACATCCTTTTTAGGCTCAAATATTTTGACCACATTTTTTTAGATAGAGCTTCTTTTAATTTAATGAAGGCTATTTGGTGTGCATTAGTCCATTCAAATTCCTTATTCTTCTTCCGCAAGTCAGAAAACACATTAATTCTCTTAGTATATTTTGACACGAATCTGCTATAAAAATTGGCTAATCCAGAAATGATTCCAATTCTTTCTTATTAGTTGGAGAAGATACGAGGGTCATTCAATAAATAAGGTGAATTTTTCGGTATAAGGACTTCTAATACAGATAGAAGCTTACTTTTTTTTAAATTTTTCAACGTAGTCTCCCAGCACTGTTACACACTTTTCCCATCTGTGCACAAGCTTCCGTATTCCCTCAGCGTAAAAATCTTTGGACTGATGTCTCAGCCAGTCGCTCACAACACTTTTGACTTCATCGTCACTTTTAAACTTCGTGCCTCTCGTGAATGCTTTCAAGGGACCAAACAGGTGAAAGTCTGAAGGGGCAAGGTCTGGGCTGTAAGGGGGATGAAGGAGCAGTTCCCAGCCCAGCTCGTTGATGGTCTGCACCGTTTGGGCTGCTCTGTGAGGCCTTGCGTTGTCATGATGCAAGATGACTCCTTCTGACTGACCCCCTGCGTTTGTCCCAACAGATAAGCTCAAAGTCCTTGCAATGTCATCCACTCACTGTCACCCTTCTGTCAGACTGAATGAGGTCATTGACTGATTCGATCACCTCAGGAGGCCTCACCTCTGTAGGCCCCCCAGGCCTGTCTTCATCCTCAACACTGCTCCGTCCTTCTTTAAACAATTTAGCCCACTTGTAGACATTGTTTTGGCTGAAACATGTGGCACCATATACAGTTGACATTCTCCTATGAATTTCAACTGGTTTGCACCCTTCAGCAACCAAAAACTTGATAACTGACCGCTGTTCAATCCTGGAGCATGCTTCTTGGGCGGCCATCTTTGTTAATCGCCAAAACTCTCAAAGTTTTTTTTTAATCGGCAAAAGAAATTAAATCTATGTGAAAAAGAAGTAAAACAAAAAAAAAAAGAGTAAGAGTATTAGAAGTCCTTATACCAAAAAATTCACCTTACTTATTGAATGACTCTCATACATTTAATATTTTTGTATTAATGTCTAGTCCGGCAAAGTATCATTTTCTGAAATTTGACAACCCAAGAATTTTAATTATTTGCAATTGAATACACACTTATCTTCATTTATAATCATTCCTGCCTTCCTCAACTTATCCATTACAAATTTAGTTTTTGTTTCAGTTCTTCAGTGGCCCCAACCTAAACATACTATTCAGTGGGACTCTTTCTACTTTCCCCACTAACAAAATTTCCATAGTTTTTTCAAAAATCAAGCTGGCTGTCTTAATTCCAAATGGTATGTGGAACGACCGAAGTAAGTCTATGGGAGAATTTATTGTTGCGTTTTCCTTTAGTTCATCATGTATTTGAATTTGGGGGTTCACATTTTTTAAATCAATTTTCGTAAAATATTTCATTCCTGCCAGAGAATGTAATATGTTTGCTGTTTTTGTAGTAGGGTAGGAATCCAAACGAATCTTATGATTTATGCTTACTTTGTAATCTCCGAAAAATTCTAAAATCACCTTTGGGTTTCTTAAAACCACAATAGGTGATGCCCATTTGCTACCTCCAGGTTCTACATATTAAAGAATGCCTTCTGCCACTATTTTATGCAGCTTATCAACTACCATTGGCTTTATATTAACGGGAAGTCTACGTCTTTCAAAATACGATGGATTGATATTTCTTTTTAACTTAAGGTTCACTTTATAGTTTTTTTTTTTAATGTCCCAGTTTTGGGACTTCCCGTATTCACAGCATTAAGTAAACATGTGATATTAATATTTATCAAATCAGTTCCTAAATCATGGCTTTTTATACAGTTTACAACCATAATAGTGACAGTTTTAAATATATTTTTTGTTTCAAAAGTGCCTTGAAAGGACCCTAATATTTTTATACACATTCCATCAAACTGTCTTAATCTTATTAAGCTTTTCTTTAATTTTGCTTTTGATAATTGAGAAAGCCCTTCCAGAGGGTCTATAGCTGGAGAGTTTATGTAGCAGCTGCTGACGCTACACCTTATCAAAGGCCATTGATTTATTTAGAGTGATGGTCTTTGTGATGAACTTATTGTCTCATGCCTTACTGATTCTGTAAGTAATGGCAGGTTAGTAGAAATTAAGGAAGAAACAAGGTCTGATGGGAATTCCTCTTATTCTTACTTAATTTTTCCAAATTTTTTCCCACTTGATATGTAACTTTCTTGGCCAGAAAGTATGAATACTGTTCAGTGCTAAAAATGTTCAGAGGATTATTATTCTTGGAAGAAATGCTTAATGGTTGTACATACAAACAAGCAAGACAATAATATAGAATCCTGTATAGAAAGTGTAAATGATTCTATCCACGAAAGGCCAGGGATCAGGCCCAGATATTACACTCTGATCCTATGTAGAAAAGTAACAGTCACACACATAAACGAGCTGAATAATACAAGGTAACCAAAAAAGTTCTGTCCGTTTTTTCGTTAGCCATTGAATGAAGTTGAAATATATACGAAATGCGTGTAGCAATTGTTTTCAAATTCGGACAGCCGGAAGTACGAACATCAGACGTTATAAAAAACACGCGCACCGTGCCCGGCCATCAGTTATAAGCCGGACAGCTGTGAGAAGGATGGAAGTGTCTAGAGATCTTGTTCGGGGCTGTTTGCTTTACGACTTCAAAGTGGGCTTATCAGCAGCTGCATCAAGTCGCCGCATATGTCAAGCGTTTGGGGATAGTGCTGTGGATGAACGTACTGCAGGGCATTGGTTTCGAAAATTCAAGTCGGGAGATTTGTCTCTCCATGATGAGCCTCGCAGTGGACGACCATAAGTCTTGAATGACAGAGACCTGAAGGCGGCCATTGAAGAGGACAGTAGTCTAACGTGTGGTGAACTTGCAAGACAGTTCAACATTTCCGATGAAACAGTTAGACTTCACCTGCACCGCCTAGGTAAGACGTACAAACTGAGCAAATGGGTTCCGCAAACGCTGTTGGAGGTCCACAAGGGACAACGAGTGGCAGCCTGCATATCGCTGCTTTCTTGCCACCGTACCGCATCCTTATTCAATCGAGTGCTTACCAGTGATGAAAAGTGGGTTCTGTACGAAACTCACAAGTGTTCCAGACATGGGTTGTCTCCTCAGGATTCTGTCCTTCACACCACAAGACCGCCTATGCACCCACGCAAGATTATACTTTGTGTCTGGGGGACAGGTCGTCAAGTGGTTCATTATGAACTGCTACCAACGGGCCAAACGGCCACTGGAGACCTATACTCGCAGCAATTGAAACATGTGCAACAGGCATTGCGCCAGAAGGAGCCAGCACTGGTGAATCGCAAAGGTGTGCTTTTCCTCCATGACAACGCCAGGCCACATGTCACGTGAGTGGTCAGGGATACCATACAGCAACTTGGGTGGGAGACTTTGTGCCATCCACCTTATTCACCTGACCTTGCGCCATCCGATTACCACCTCTTCCACTCTCTGGATAATCATCTTCATGGGAAATCCTTCACCAATGAAGCAGACTTGTGCAAAGCCCCCACAGACTTTTTTTGCGTCAAATGAGTTCTACCGCAAGGGCATTGAACAGCTGGAGACATGTTGGCAGAAGGTGCTGGATGCCGATGGCAATTACTTCGAAGACTAAATATAAGTTACACATACTGTGAAGCGTTTTCTTTTTTTCCTTTAAAAAACGGACAGAACTTTTTTGGTTACCTTTTAGTATAGATCTATAGGTTGGAGATCAGACACAGATACTACACTCTGATCCAAGATAGTATAGTATAATGGTCATGCATAAAAAAAGGCTGAATTATAGCATAATTTTAATAAGGGCCAGTGGATCTTGCAGTTTAGTCATACATAAAAACTAGTTGTTTAATACTACTAGCTTAATAGCTGTCCTATCAGGTGGCATTTAAACTAGCTCCTGTGGAGGGCTCTTGATTAGACCCTTATCATAATAGAGAGGAGTAGATGCAATAGGTAACAATAAACTACAGAACTCAAAATTGATTGCTGCATTTGAATATTGCATTAATATCTAAGCTTACTTTTTAAAAGTTCAACAATAATTCTTCTGCTGCCACTTTAAAGACAATTTGATGTACATAGGTCCTTACTTTCTGTACAAACAATTATTTTTATTTCATGGGTGACTTTCACTAGATTTCGCAATTAATTTTGATTATTCCCAAATTTATTTCCAAGTTATAAAAATTGTTATCGTACAAAAAAATTTCACAAATAATCACATAAAAAAACCACAGAAAACAATCACAGCAATGAAAACTTGGGAATCCAAAATTTCACGATTGCAGGTATGGATTTTGCCCAGAATGTTTTAAATTTGCTCACTGAGTTGGCCTGATTCCAATATGGTATGATATATTGGGTTACGGTCCCTAGGAGGAAAGTTAAAAATGTGTGACACAGTGACATTCGCATTTATTATATTGATAGATCATTATATTCCAATTCTTATATCTTCTCAAATGTTTCCTTGTTTAGACAATGAAAGATACAGTCAAATTGTAATATATTTATATTTTATTTTTCCTTTCTAGATTTTTACCTGATTGCTAATATGTGAACAAAATCAGATAAACACTTGTTTTAACAATAAATTATTTTTTCAGGGTCATTTCCCCAAACTGTCCTGCGGCTATAATGTTCGACGTAACCTGGTAAGTGATGAATATATATCTGTATTTTCACCTTTGTCTTCTATGAGACAACTTAGTGCAGTGGGAAGGTACATTCTACATGAAGATTTCCAACAGTTGAAAGATCCTATTATAATTGTGCATGTCCTTCGCCCCTATTTGTTAGTTTGCACGTCCATTACACCCTGCCAATACGTTGTAATAGTGAGTTCAATCTCTGGGCCGGGTAGTGCAGACTTATACTCAGTAGAAACAGGGTGGGTGATAATTGAGCAGCACTAATTAAGAACTAGAAGAGATATTCCTGCAAATGGTCAATGGGACAAGAACAATCCAAGAGATTAAATAAAGGGTTCAGTTCAAAATTCTCTGAAGATTGCCCAGTTCAACAAGCACCTGGTGAAGGCCATAGGATACAACAGTTGAAAGAACCTATTATAATTTTGCATGTCCTTCGCCCCCATTGGTTAGTTTGCACATCCATTACACCCTGCCAATACGTCATAAATAGTGGGCTATTCCATTATGATCATGTGGAAAGAGAGGAAAAACCACTACTTGGTTTCAGTGAGAAAACGAAAGAAAGATAAAAGTGGAGAGAGAATTAACCTTTACCACGCTAATTTATTTCTAGAATCATTTCCCCTGCCACTGCACTTTTTTTTTGAGGGTGCAAAAACATGAATACCTGTTTTAAAATTGTTATAACTTTCTTTGTATTGTGCATATAGATGTTAATATTTGTATACTAATAAAAGAATGGATGAGTAATGTTTTGATGTAATTCATTACGTTTTGTATGCATGTTTTGTTGGATATTGATGTGGCCATTTTTGTTTGCAAAAAAAATTATCGGTGTTACACCTTGTGTAGAGTCTAGAAGAATTCAAAATGCCATCGGAAAACGAAAGCTTAGTCTTATCCCAAAGCAGTAGTAATCGATTTCCAGCTTAAAATACTGGAAATAACAGTTGACAAGTGTTTATTTATAGCAACCATCTTAAGGTGATAGAATGCAACTAGAGTAGCAAAGGGAGACAATTCTATGGCGACTATTGTCACCTACAGTGTGGTAATGGTTAAATTAAGCTGATAAGAACAGATACAACATTATGATCTTAGTCAAATTGCTGAGTATTGATGGAGACTGTGATAATGTGCCATTTTTCAAATACACAATATCGATGAATGGAAACCGAGTAAGTTAATCGCCAAAAATCCAGTTACCGTAAATAAAATAACATTGTATGTTGGATTATTTTAAA
The DNA here is from genome assembly GCA_964036315.1 of Acanthosepion esculentum. Classification (NCBI taxonomy): domain Eukaryota; kingdom Metazoa; phylum Mollusca; class Cephalopoda; order Sepiida; family Sepiidae; genus Acanthosepion; species Acanthosepion esculentum. Next base: position 54,308,944 of record OZ038500.1, read on the forward strand.
ATTATTATTAAGAGAAATGTTCATAAGACGTGTATTTGAATTGTTGTAACAACAACAACAACAAATATGAGGATAATAGTCTGAATGTAAATGATATATGTAATGATAAATCCTCATCCCAGAAATTCAGAGAGTGAGACAATCTTTTTGTTGGCCCTGTAAAAGGAAGGATAAGATTTAATATTGCAGTAATTTTTAGGAGAGACATAAACATTGATCTTGTTTTTTTGTGTTGCTATTATAATATTTTGGTTAATCAATTCTACAGCCCTCTTTTGTTGTGCACAGACGATGCCTTCTATAATTTTGAAGAGTCATTATCATTCCAAGAATGATTCAGATTATTGATTTACTCATAGTTCTTTGTGTTATGATAACATTTTGCCTCTAAAGCGTTCTTCTGTTGTCCAACCTGCACAATGACACTGTTTGACAGGGCAAGTTTTCAGCTACAAAACAATAACTTTACAGATTGCATCACTAGTTATGCATTTTGCACAAGTGCCTGCATGTTGCGCCTCATAAAAATCTGCGCCCACAGAGGCAAGCCTCATTTTCACAGTCGTAATGATGGCAACATTATCAGGACAATATTGTCCATATAGTTTATCCGTCATTAACTGTAAGAGATGAAAGATGGAGGGACCAAATCCAGACTATGCCATAGTACCATGCAATATTTCAGTTGCAAAACTATTTTCCAATTTATCCCCACCAGCACCTCATATAAATCCTTTCATTAACCCTAGGAGATGAAAAGTGACTGGACCAAATCCAGACTATCAGGTAGATAAGGGAGGAAGGTTGAACCTCTACTGTATGTTGGAAGTTTTCAGTTACAAAACTATTTTTCAACATTGATATTGGCAGCAATGAACAAGCGCCTGCATCTTGCACCTCATAAAAATCTGTGCCAACAGAAGCAAGCCTCTTTGTCACAGTTTGTTATATAGGAATCAAGTGTCACTGCTGACACTTGTGTTTGAATGTAGATCGCAAGTGAACAAACACAGGCGATCTCATTATCGAATTAGGTAGATCACGTGTCCGTGGCGGAAATGCGTATATAGAGGAAGTCCCGTGACGTATGATGTGTTCACTCTCCTCTATCTTCTGTTACTAGTCAGACCACTATTCTATTCTCTCTTCTCTTCTCACTATATAAACGTCCTGGGTACGACGTTAAACTGCATCCAACAGCAAGGCCTCTGATCAGGAGGTTTCGAGGAAGCGTGGAACCACGTCTTAATTGCTGGTGTTCCCAGGTCCACCCAGACCCGGGGTGGTAGCACCTGTTGGGGTCCCAGCTATGGGCAAATAGTGAACTTCCAGGTCTTTCCCACGTCCTAGGTATGACGACAAACTACATCCGCGTCCTGGATATGATGACAAACTACATCCGCGTCCTGGGTATGATGACAAACTACATCCGCGTCCTGGGTATGACGACAAACTACATCCGCATTCTGGGTATGATGACAAACTACATCCACGTCCTGGGTATGACGATAAACTACATCCACATATTTGATAAATATTATCAACAAAATAATTGCTTTTTATAAAGATCACAAAAGACCAGAATGAAAATGAAAAAATATTATTACCAGCTCTACGTTTTTGAAAAAATATTATTACCAGCTCTACGTTTTTGAAAAAATATTATTACCAGCTCTACGTTTTTGAAAAAATATTATTACCAGCTATACGTTTTTGAAAAGATATTATTGCCAGATATACATTTTTGAAAAAATAATATTACCAACTATACTTTTTGGAAAAAACGTTTTCAGCATTAAATGGCCCAACGAAGGTCGATATGCTGGTTAAATAAACAATCTATCTATCTATCTATCTATCTATCTATCTATCTATCTCACTATATAAAGTACTATTACTATGAGTATTAGCCAAAGATGTCTGACCAGTATTGGTCAACGGGGTATTATAATTGGTATCTGCAATTACAAAGACTCTATGTTGGCATAGATGAAGTATACAGCAAGTGTATGTTGACATCATAAAAGTGGCAAGAAAGGGTCGTTTTGATGACATAACATAGTCAGAGATTTGCATTATTGTCAGGAAAATGTCGTTCATATCGTCCATCCTTCATTAACCATAAAAGATGAAAAATGACGGGACCAAATCCAGACAATGCGGTGTGTAATGGAGGAAGTTTCAACTTCTGCCATAGCATCATGCAATTTTTCAGTTGCAAAACTATTTTTCAACATTGCCGTTGGTAGCAATGAACAAGTGCACGCATGCTGCACCTCATAAACATCTGCGCTAATAGAGACAATCTACTCTTTCACAATGGCAATGATTGCATCAATGTCAGGAATATGTAGTTGTAGCATTTTGTCTGACAATTGCAATTATCAACACCTGCCTAACTTGTGTTTTATTATTTATTGTGCTGTGGTAAACAGTCACATAGAAGCAAGCGAGCCAGAGTGGCTTGCATCTGGTGCAAAGGAAAATAAGTTCCTTACCTCAACATGCGGCATGTGGCATCAGCATTTTGCTCCTTGAAAATGGCATTACTTTCCTATCTAACTATTCTAGCTGTATGTGCTGTAACGGGTTTTTCTTTTGTACAGTTTGGCATGGTTCAACCAATAGCAAGTTGTATGCTGATTGGTCGGACTGGAGGAGGCTATTTGCCTGGGTAACTGAGAACAAAAGCGAAGAATGCAGATTGGTTGGTCAGCCACAGTGTTGGCCTGATAAAAGAGGGCTGAAGCAGTGAGAAGGCAGAACGGTTTTGCATTGAAGTGTGTGGAATGCAAGAACGGCGGATTGAACAAGTGGTATCTTGTATTGTATAAATGACATCCGAGGAATAGAGACTCATTTAACTACACCCTCTAAATAGAATTTACCTGTGTATAGTGTAACTGGTCCCCAAAAATGTATGATTTTTGAACCTCTTCAAAAAAAAATTACCTGTGTATAGTGTGAAATCCTATTTTTTAATTTTTAAAAGGTTAATCATCAAAACTCACACTATACTCAACTATATACTGTATTGCTCTGTCTTTGATATTGAGCACTCTTCACTTATAAATATGGCTAATTTAAAATAATATATATTGAATAAATTACAGATATTATGCTTGCTAATTTTTAATAAAATCATTTCATACTCACAAATAACCTTCCGTGTATTGCTGTTAAAGGATGAGAGAAATGGGCTATAGCTGTTTAAATTTCTTTTATTTTCATTTCCCAACTACTTTTGATCTTCTTCCAAGATCATCTTCAGGGGTGCAAGTAGTACAAAACTATATGTTGTTTATTAGTATAAGTATTTATATAAAGTTATGCGTTTATTAGTACAAGTATTTATACAAAATTATGTGTGTTTATACAAAGTTATGCATTTTAATGTAATTTTTTCATTATGCTTTTAAATGCAAAACAGTTGACAGTATGCGGAACATTCATTAGAACATGAAAAAGTTATCATTTATGGAATTTTTTTCCTGTTATAATGTCATGGTCATGTGCGCATTAAAGTGAGAAAAAGTAAAAATTACGATAATGGATAACAATGCATAACTTTGTATAAGTACTTGTACTAATGAACAACATATAGTTTTGTACAATGTAAATGATAATAACTCCTGATCCCAGACATTCAGAATTTGGAGATGTACACTGAATTAAAAAGAAATAAGAACGTTTTTAGTACATTTCTCTCATTATTTAAAAAAATGATTATCTATAATTTTAGAGAAAATGTTTATTAAGCTTGTGTTATTTTGATGTGACAATCCTATTATAGTTGTGCTTGTCCCTCCCTTTGTTAGTTCAGATGACCGTTACGCCCTGCCAATATCTCATAAATAATAGACTATTCTGTTTTGATCACAGGTGAAAAAGTGAAAAGGACACTATTTGGTTTCAGTGAGAAAAAGAAAGAATGAAAGAAAGAAGGCAATGATAGAAGTGTTTAACATTTCCTGCCAATACCTCATAAATAATGGACTATTCCGTTTTGATCATGTGGAAAGAGGGGGAAAGACACTACTTGGTTTCAGTGAGAAAAAAAGAAAAGATAGAAATGTTTAACAGTTCTTTCAGTGAAATGAAAAATGTCACTTTCAAATCTTTTCATTCGTGTCCACTTCTTAAAATAATGACCAGCATTTATATTTATAATTGCTATTGCAATATTTTTACGATGTGATAGGTTAATTTCTACTGATATTTTATTGTTGTAGAATTCACAAAGCATTAACTTAAGAATTAAGATTCATCAGAATATTAAAATAGGAAAACTGAAATTTTCACTGGTTAAAACTAGTACCTATCAATTTTCTTAAACTACCGATATCTTGTTATGGACACATCTGCAGGATGTTACAGAAATCGTTATGATAATTATCACTTTAACAAAGATCAGGTGAGTCAAATGGACTAAGAACCAGGTCAACTGAACCTGGGTTCTTGGTGAACGACTTTTTCAAATGAAAGCTGACAGGACAAAGAAGGCTATATAAGACAGAGCTCCCTAGCAGCCTAAACCAGAAGACCGCTCACCCACTATGCAAAAGGAAGGTATATGCTTTTTAGACTGTTCACCCCCACTCACTATATTGCCCATTTCTTTGCTCCCCTACAACCGGTCCTTATATTGCAACCGAATTAAATTAGTCAACTGTCACAATATTGTCTCATTTTTTTTCTTGGATAACGATCCAGCCAAAGAATTATTTTCTTTGTATTAAGCCGCAAGTGTTTGACTGGAAAAACCTGCACCTTGTGAATGAAACTTGTGTCTGGTCTGAGCTGCAACACTACACTACTGTAATTTATTTTCGTTCAATAAAACAGAATAAATAAAAAAAATGTATTGCTTTTGCTGTACCCTGTACATCTAATGTAATATGTTGTAGCAACAAATCTTTTTTTATTTGTCAAAAAGATATTTTTAAAAATGACTTTAGATGAACCAACCACAATCCAAGGTACCTTTATGTAAATCTACTTGAGCCAGGGTTACCATAAAAAGCTAAAGCCATTCTCATAAGTGTCAAGGTTACTCTTAGTTAAGGCCACACTTGTCTGCCCCGTGTCTAGTTATTTGGTTGAACTCTCTGTCTTCGGGCAGAGAGGAACCCGGACGAGGCTATGCCGAAGGGCAGAGTCTCGTTCGGGGAGGTAGACTGTCCCTGAACCTGTTTTTTACGGGTTCCAATAGAGGATATTTTTATCCGAGCCTACGGGCTTGGAAAACCCACATTAAACCCGGCCTTGTGCAACATGTAGCCCTTATGGGGGGGGGGGTAAATATTACTTGTCTGAGCCTTCTATAACCATGGAGACCCTCATGGGAGCTTAACATAATCAAGGTAACACTTAATTGATGCTACCATGGGTCTCCCTGAAATGTTTCAGTCATGAAAGGGTTAAAAATATTTGTTTCTATTTTTTAATTGCAGACTATGGATCCCCAGGCAAGCTCATATGTCTATACTGAGGGGTGTACACCCCACCTGCGGTCTTTACTCGTGCTACGACTGGACATTGTTGGTATGGTAGGACTAGGAAGTTCCATACCCCAGGTAAGTCCATCTTGCTTGATAAGTTACCCTCCATCAATCAGACTCATAATATAGTGATCTTAGATTTAGATGTAACATTGAATGTATTCCAAAACTAAAGATAACTGAAAAAATAAAGATAATACTGTATTTGACTGCATATAAGATGCACCTCAATTTCAGCAAGGCAAATTAAGAAAAAATTAGTAAAATTATTAGTAAATGGTACAGCCTAGTCTATATTTATGATGTATTATTTTGGTTAAACAACCCATGATTACAATTAAACGAAAAATAATAGGAAAAAATGAACACGATCCTATAAAAACTTTATTATGTCCTTCATATGATCTGTACAACCTGCGTCTTGTAAACGTCTTAGTGGAATAATTAGGATATAAAAATTCTGGTTGTATTTATACGAATGCAACCGGAAGTTGTAATAAAAATATTAATGAAACAAATATATTTTACAAATATATAATTTGAATTTATTGCATATAATTTTAGTGAAACAAAGTACTAATATTAAACGTGATGAAATTAATATAATGAATATTATCAATGATAACACTTTTATTCTGAATAATAGCTTTTAAATAATGACAATAGGTGTATGAAAGTTACTCTAAAGTCTAAGCTAATAGGAGTTGCCAGGTAGCTAATTTCGACCGACTATCACAAATTTTAAACTTACCTATGGCATATAAGACGTAGGGGAATTTTAAAAGATATTTTTAGTAAAAAAAAAAAAGTGTGCCTTATATGCCGTCAAATACTGTATTTAAAATCTAAGGATACTGAAAAAGTAAAAATGAAATTCAAAAAGAAAAGATAACTAGTTATGAAAATTAAACAAATCCAAATCAAAACCAAGTCCAATATAACAAAAATCAGAATGATTCAGTTTGCAAACAGATGTTTGTCGAAAGACTTAAGAGCAAAAATAATAGCTTGGGATGGGGCCAGAAATTCAAAGTGAAACATCTTTTTTAGAAGCTCTTGTAATATCTTCAGACTAAATTTGAAAAAGTCCATTTTTACCACAAAATGCTTCATTCAGGAATAATTTGTTGCATATCCAAATCAAAATTGTATAAACTATCTAGAATTCATATTTCTGTTCTGATTTTATTTGAGTACTTTTGTCCATCTCAATAAATATCAATAACTAAATGTTGTCAGTATGGTAGGCAAGATCTTATGGGGTAATTAACAAGGTTATTCTGATTGACTATTATTACCAAGTGAATTTGGTCCTCACTGAGTGCAGCATTATTGTGGCTTTGTGTCATATCTAAGCTGAGTAAATATTTTGTATGCCTTGGTGTTGATAATGGTTAGTGGTGTTAGTTCGGGTGACCAATGCTACTGAGTAGTGAATTTGATTCTCACTGGGTGCTTCATACAAAATTCAACAGTAAATTACCCAAGAATGTTTAATGTGTTGTAAAATCAACCAGCTTAACTGTCCTGAAATGATCTGACTGTTGCAACAGTGCCTTAGTTCTCTTCAACGTATTCTCCTTGGGACATTATACACTTATCACGTTCCCCTTAATCTCAACCACTGCTTTCTTTCAACAGAAATTTTTGTCACAGATGTCACATGGAGCCAAAACAGGACAGTGTCGATGCTGATTGAGTTGTGGGTGATGCAACGTTTTGCCAGAACAACTGGCAAGTGGCACAAAGAATGGATAGTTGAGATATTCCAAAGGCCTGAATACTTTGCAGATACTGAATGGAATCCATGGAGATTTTTCTCAGTCCAATCCCATAGCACCAATGATTGGTTTTCTTCGATTACAGTCCACGTATTCCAAATTTTCACAATGGGCATCATTTTCAGGCTTCTGGCCAATTTTGAAATATTGCTGCCAAACTTTTGTCTTGTTTGCATTCATTGAAATCATTTGAATATTTTCTGTGAATGAAGGTTGAAGTTTCTGAGCAAAATTTGATGCAAATTCATTGTGAATGGACAATACAATTGTTGGCGTTTCATTTCTGAGAATGCTTGTCTGCTAAGGTAACTTGCTAATCCCTGTTACAGACATCTGCACAGGCACATTTGTCTTTCTTTAACCCTCACAAAGTCATCCTGTGGTTTGTACTACAACTATGCTAAACAGACCTTCCTTACAGTTTCTGAGAGAGAACACATAATATGATGTAAACAAGAGTTGAACATGGCCAGTACACTCAAACTTTCAGCCATGATGACTTGTGACTTCATGCCATCACAACTATTGACAGTTTTTTAACAGTTTTGTCTACCCAGTTTCACTCACAAGGCTTGGGTCAACCTGTGGCATAGTTTTCAGGCACTTCCCGATGAATCCACTTGCTGGGATTCTCTCCCCACACCAATATTATCCAGAAGTTACCTCCTCTGATAAATCAACCACAGTCATATTCGAGCGTGGATCTTATGGTTGGGATGTTAATGTTCTGTACACTTTGACACTTATTCAATAAACAAAGTCACTCAATGCTGTCACACTGCCGACTTGAGTAATCCCATGTGGGAATGTCTGTCCACACATACCGTATATGCTCGTACATAGTTTAGCGTATAGTGTGACCCCTGAATTTTTCCATATAGCTCATGTATAACATGGTCCCAGCTTCTGAGCAGTTCTAGTAGGCCCCTGTTGTAATCAAATAATCTAGCATCATCCTGGACATATTATTTTACAGAAAATAAATAGTCTTCATTCTTTTTTGTACAAAGTTACCTCACAATGGTGAGGAAAAAAAAAAACACTTGCTATAAAATATCTGACACAAAGATTTAGATACTGTACTTTTGTTTTCATTCATACCTAATTTTTAACCTCTTCAAAAAAAATTACCTGTGTATTGTATGTGTGTGTTGCCCCCGCCCAATTTTGCTTAAAAAACTGATCATAAAACTCACACTATACTTGAGTATAGATGGTATGCAGTAGGTACCCCACCTCTGATTAGTTGTCAAGATCCTTGAAGTCTAAACGACTGGTTCTTCCGATAATGAAAATAGCCAGATACTTTTGAAACAGACTTCATATGTCAGCCAACTTGGGTTGGATGATAATTCTACTTCTTTTATTTGCTATCTCCCTTCAGGACGTGGGCAATTATGGCTCTCCACAACTTCCTAGCCTTCATAGGTCTAAGAAATGTTTGTCTCCTTACTATAAATCCCAGTCTCTATTCTGCCATCCATTTGCACAAGCTCATTAGGTAGGTTACTTGCTGTTTCCCTCTGCAATATGTCCTGTAAGTGTTAGATTCTCCAAGCCCGCCTTCCTCATTATATGCCCCAGAAAATTCAACTCCTTCTTTCTGATTCTAAGTACAAGTATCTTTTCTTGTTTCTGTTTTCTTAAAAAATTCTCATTGCTCACATGATGTGTCCATTGTATTCTTAAGATCTTTCGATTGAGCAATATCTCTGTTGCCTATAAATTTAAAAAAATAAAATTTCAAATCTATATTATAAAACAAGTGTTGATTGTCCATCACACACTGTTTGCATGTAACATGTAACTATATGTGTGTAATGTATATGCAAATGCATGAGTGACTTATATGTCCTTGTTCCACTTAATGTACACACACAAGCATGTTAAAATGTGACTGAGTTTGAAATAAGACATTGGAATAATGCATTCCTCTCCCAGTTCTGGACAACTCCTACCTTGGTCTGAGCAATAAGATCATAATGTTAAGAGAAGAAAAAATCTGAAAATCTTAAAAACAGTCATAATTATAAAATTTTATTGAATTTTTCAGAAATTATTCAGTAATAGAAGTTTTTCTTTTTAATTCTGTAGAAATAATTTTTGGTCCATCATTGAGTTAAAATAGACATGAAAACGAATTTACGCATACAATCTAAATGACGTTGAAATGACCATCTGGATGATAAGGCTCTTTCTGTCTGGGAACAGCATCTAGTTAAAAGAAAAAGAGTATAAACCTAGATGTGCAGCCATTTTTTTTTTTTTTAAACAATTAACCCCAAGTAAGGCGGGAGTGCCACTAGTACACAAGGGGCTACAGAAAGTATAAGTAAGGAAAAAGACCGAGTATGGAGGGGGAGGGGAGGAAGGATAAAAAGAAGAATGGGGATCAAGGAAACAGAAGATCTTGATTGACATTACATTTAAATTTTTGAAGATTATAGTTATCATGGAAGCAAGTAAGAGGAAGGGAGTTCCACTGTCAGGAAGTGTGAGAGAAAAAGCTGTTGGAGTAGAAAAGGTGGTTACATTTAACTATTTCGACAGTAAAAGGGTGGGACCAAGATGCCAACGTAGTAGCATGCTTAAATTCATGCAGTCGGGGCACCCATGAAAATAGCTTGTCAGAGCAGATGCCATGAAAATATTTATAGAAAAGACAAAGGAAAGCAACATTATGTCTGTGAGAAAGTGACTGGAATCAAGACCCCAAGTCGGGGCCAATCATATTGCATATCTATCTTTGGATTTTGTCGAGAACCTCAAGATGAGCAGCGGGGGCATCAGACCATATATGGCAACAGTATTCCATGCAAGGACGAATGGTAGATTTGTACATGTGAAGGATGTAATCAGACAAGAAAAACATTCTGGCACAACACAGAGAACCAACTTTCCTTGCGGTAGATGCAGCAATTGATTCAATGTAGTTGTTCCACTTCAGGTCAGTGGAGAATGTGAGGCCAAGAAGGCGCAGTGAAGCGCTTTTATGGAGTTGAGGATCACCCATGCTGATCAGAGGCAGTGACCTTTCTCTATGATGAGTAAATGACAGCAGTTTCATTTTGGATGCATTAAAATTCACAAGCCATTTCCTGCTCCAGTCAACCACAGATTGGAGGTGGTTTTTGAGACTAACAGCCAGGTTAACTTTGTCAGCAATGCTGGATTTACTAAAGGAGTAAATGGTAGTGTCATCTGTGTATGATGTCAGTATTTAAAATATATTTTCTAGAAGTATTTTAAATGGACAGACAATTTTTTTTTTTTAATCATTTCACCTCGAGCAGGTTAATAAAGCCACTAAGATGCAATGGGTTACTGAGTGTGAGAGAATCTGAGAAAAAAAAAAACATTATTAAGGAGAGAGAACATTAAAGAACAAGAATTAAGATGACAAGATAATGCTTGACATTGCATTTAAATTTTTGAAGATCAGTGTTGACTGGAAAGTATGGAACTGGAAGAGAGTTCCACAAGACAGAAGTGTGAGAAAAGAAGCATAGAACTTATGGTTACATCTAGCCATTTCAACTGTAAAATGATGAGACCTTACTGCCAATCTAGTACTGCACTTCAATTCATACTGTATAAGAAAGCCCATCAGAACAAACACCTTTGAAATTATTTATAGAAAAGCCACACGGAAGCTACGTTATGGCAGTGGGAGAGAGATTGAAGGTGAGATGCCAGGTCAGGACCAATAACATTGCAGATTCTTATTTATATTTTATAAAAAAATCTCTAAATACATAACAGAAGCACCAGACCAAATGTGGCAGCAATATTCAATGCGTGGACGAAGGGTTGACTTACAACAGAGTGAACCAACTTGCCTACCAGTAGATCTAGCAAGTGATTCAATATAATCTTTCCAGTTCATGTCAGCAGAATTTGAAATCCACTCATTTTTATATCAGCAAAGATGAATGAAAAATATTTAGAACAGAATAATTTTTTTATGCGAAAGCAGACAGATAATGGTTTATTTAGGGTGTAGCTTGCAGCTACAGTTTTAACTTTAGCATTCTGCATTATCATTACTTTCCTTTCTACTGCATTCTTTTGAAAGGCTGCTCAATTGCAGTAACCTTATTGTTAATTTAAACTCAAAGATGTTTTCTGTTGCCAAAGCAGGATATGACAGCACAATGAAATTCAAACAAATTTAAATTCAGGGATTAGCGACACCTTCAGTGGCAGGATAAACTTTTTGTACAGCAAATAAAGTGATCAAGGTTAATGTTGCTAGATGAACAGTATATATTCAGTTTCAATTAATCTAACACAAGGACAACATGGGGTGAGTTCTTTGAGACCAACTTGTTAACAATTATTCTACAGCTAGCTACTGTCGAAGCATTTCCTAAAGATTCTCTTTGTTTATATTCTTTTTCAGATTATTGGATTTTTGCTGGGTTACTATTTCATACGACGTGTCGAGGAATACCATGTTTGGTATCGAGTTGGCGCCATTGGTTCTTCGATGTCAACCAGTTCTTGAGATTACTGCCCTGGCTTGTCTCTTTTGCGGATACTTGCTACTGCTGCTGCTACCATTGCATTGCCACCCACCTCTTCCTCCTCCTCCTCTCTGAAACATCCTCAGCATCTCCCTCTCTCCCTTCATTGCCTTTATTTGGTTTTTTGCTTCTCGAATGTGGGTTACTGTTAATTTCTCCACTGCTGTTCATATTTTTTCCACTCCCCTGTAAATGCATCAATTGATTTTATAAAAATGCCCAATATTGGACTTATCCTTTACACACCAACACACACACACACACACACACACACACACATATATATATATATATATATATATATATATGATGCTATGTCTGTCCCATAATAGTTGTTGCATTTAGTTTATTAGATGTGTATGTAATTGTAACAACAATTATAGAACTAGGTAGTAAAAAAAAGCACATGGACAAATGCATACTTTATATAACTTTACATACGCATTCACACACACAGACACACACACACACACACACACACACACACACACACACAGTGTCCGTGAATGTTTGTGTATCACCTCTTATAAACATATTCACAGTTTAATACAAACAGCCATGCATATGCACATACATTTACAGTTTCCCACATACACATTTATGAGTATATATATATATTTATAAACATATATATTCAAAGCCTCATTCATGCATGTGTACACACATATACGTATATACACAGATACATAAAGATGTTTATGCAAACAAGTGTGTGTTCATATATAGGTGTGTGTGTGTGTGTGTAAAAATATATATGAAGAGTGGACATTGGGTGGTGACAGTCTATTTCATGCTTGAATGCAGTCTTCAGGCCATACTGATTGCATTCAAGCATGTCACAGACTGTCTCCACTTGGTGTTGATATCATTATCTTCCTTTATTCATATCTACTCTGTCCTGGATATTGAGCACTTTTACCCATAAATATAGCATACCTTATAATTATATTTTTATCATATATATATATATATATATATATATATATATATATATATATGTATATACACACACACACACACACACATTTTAAATAATAATAATAATAATAAATGCCACTTATGTTGTTTTTTTTTTTGTTGTTAACAGTGCTCAATATCGGTAATAGAGCCACTATAAAATCAAATATAAGGCGATGCTTGAAATTACCTTAAAAAAACAGCAAAAGGGTCTAAAATTTTTATGGATCCCTGTCTTCACAAGATCTTTGGCATTACTGTCACTTTCACAATATAAATTCAGAACCTTGTATTTGAAAATTGATTTATATCATGAAACTGACAGTAATGCCGAAAGTTTGTTAAGACCTGAATTTTAAATGTTTTTGAAGGTTTTTAAAGCCAATTTTAAACATCAGTTTATATTTAATATATATATATATATATATATATATAAAGACAAAAGGAAAACTTATGTTAACTAATGCATTTCGCCCTCTGATAGATTTTGTCAAAGCAAATGATAAAGTTCATCAGCGGATGAAATGCATTGGCAAATATAAGGTTTTCTTTTGTTTTTATCCATATTGTTCTATTAATTTTCCAGATATATTTTTTATTTTTAGTTATATCTGACACACACACATACACGCTCTCTCTTTCACACACACACACACACACACATATTATAAAATGGACTAAGTCCAACAATTATTTTAATATATTTTATGTTTATACGTTATTTTTATAAATACAAATATTTAAGTAAATGCTCCGTTTATAATAAACAGTATTAACAACGGCCTGAATGTCTGAGAAATTTCATAGAAAATATATGCCCTCTGATGGTAATTGAACCTGTATACTACACAACCATCATTTGGCCTGACATGCTATACCGTTTAGCTACAGAGGAAGCATCTAGTTAGCAAAGTCAAATTACTGTTTTTAAACAAACTAATTTCCTACAATCTTTCTTGAGTGATCATATCTGCTTGAAGTGTATCTTGGTGTAAACAAATAACAACATATATTATGAAATGGACCAAGTCCGACAATTATTTTAATATATTTTCTGTTCATATGTTATTTTTATAGATGCTCTGTTTATAATAAACAGAATTAATTACATTTACTTAGTCCATTTCATAATGTACGTTGTCATTTGTTTACGTTAAAATACACTATGAGCAGATCATGGGAAATTTGTTCAAAAACAGTAATTTGACTTTACTAACAAGATGCTTCCACTGTAGCTAATTGGTATAACACGTCAGGCCAAATGATGGTTCCATGTAGGATAACGGTTTGATTAATGTTGGAGGACATATTTTCTATGAAATTTCTTGGGTCGGTAAATGTAATTAATACTGTTTATTATAAACAGGGCATCTACTTAAATAGGTGTATGAATAAAAATAACATTAACAGAAAATATATTAAAATATATATGTATGTGTATATATAAATAATTATATATATATATATATATATATATATATATAAATAATTATATATATATATATATATATATATATATATATATATATATATGTATATATATAAATATATGTGTGTATGTATGTGTATATTATATATAAAATGTGTTTGTGTATATATATATAAATAAAGTGTGTGTGTGTGTGTATATATATATATAAAATGTGTGTGTGTGTGTGTGTATATATATAAATATATATGTGTGTGTATGTGTATATATATAATATATGTATATATATATATAATATGTATGTATGTGTGTATATATATATATATATATATATATATATATATATATAATGGTTTCTCTGACGAATATGCACAAGTGTTTGTTAGAGTGTGTATCTGATTAGAAAGAAAAACATAAATATTCCAGCCATTGCTTTTTGATATCAACTTAAGGTGCACATTTGTCCTTTGAATTTTATTGTAGGTATTTGTGGAAAAGCGAAGAAACTTTAAAAATAGCTTCACCACAAGCATATTTCCACGCATTGTCTTTTGTGAATCTTTGGCCTCCCTCATCTGAACAATAGTCTCAGAGCAATTGACTGAAGTATCAGAGACCTTTTTTCTTTTTCCTAGTCAACATCTCTCCATTTCTCTAGGAGAATTTCATGGCATTCTTTGATGCTTATGGTCAATCCAACACCCCTGGATTTTTTTTTTGTACATTTTTTTCTCTTATTGTAGAAGTATAATTGTTTAAAATATCTAGCCTCGAATTCTGTGTCTCGTGGAGATAAATTTTCTGGAATGTTTTCATTAAAAAACAAATGAAAGGAAGAAAATGGGTTTAATATTTTTTTTTTCTGTTCAAAAAGTTATCATGAAATGACATTATCATACTCTCTGAGAGAAGGTCAGTAATTTATTACTTACACTTATGTGAGTTATTTTAATACTAATCTGTGTATTATTATGACTATTTAGTTGTGTGTATGTGTGTATGTGTGTATAAGAGTCATGGTCTCAATGATGAGACCTTAAACAGTTGGTGTGAATCTTAGCCTATGAGTGAGTATCTTGCATCCCAGTCTTTCATGCTTTCTGCCCACAAACATTATTTACTATTTGAAAAATCCCGCTTACACAAGTGAAATAACTATCTATGAAGATTTAAATATAAAAATTCTTTAAAAAAACACTTGTTTAACTATCCACCTCATTTTTATATCTACCATTTGTGTCACCTATATATGTATCTTTCTTTGTTCATATATAACTATCTATCTCAGTCTGTTCATATCTATCTATCTATCTATCTATCTATCTATGTATGTAGTATTCTTTGGTGTGTGTAAATAGTGTTTAGATGCAGGTGAAAAGCCAGTATTTTGAGGGTTGGTTATTAAAACAGGCCAAGATCTTTGCTCTTCCCTATTTAGAGTGACCCAATATTTTTATGTGTCATACTAATCAGTACATTTGTGTACTTTTAAAATCTGAACTACCCATATGTTGCATCTATTTCAGCCACTTCATCTCTAAGTCAGCTATATTTCTCCCCTTATACACACACACACACACACACATATATAGAATATTATATGAAAAGATTACTTTTAAATATCAATTTAAAAGTTAGGTAATCTCATATCTAATTTCATATAATATTATTAACGCTCTATTTTTAATATTATTTTTAATATTATTTTAATATTGATCACTATATATAAAAATATCTGCTGTTTCTTACATCTTTTATATATATATATATATATATATATATATATATATATATATATATATATATATAAAAAAAATGTAAGAAACAGCAGATATTTTTATATATAGTGATCAATATTAAAATAATATTAAAAATTATATATATATATATATATAAATATTCCTTTTATTTATATATGTACTCACACACTTGTTGATATGCTTATATATATATATATATATATATATATATATATATATATATATACATGTGTATCCATGCTTCTGTCTCTCTCATATATATATATATATATATACACACACACACAAAAGAAAAACTTAACCAACATGTTTAAATGTCTGATGAAGTTTATCAGTGCAAAAACATTTCAGGATGAAATGTATTGGCTAAGACAAGTTTTTTTCATTTCATCATTATTCATATTGTCCTTTTTACAGATATATTTTCTAGTTATATCAGAAATTTTTTACTCACACACACACACGTGTGTGGGTGTGTGTTTTTGTGTATATGGGGTTTCTGTACATATACACACAAACTACATGTGTGTCTCTTTATCTATCTATCTATCTATCTATCTATCTATATATATATATAGTTTCAAATTTGTTATATAGTAGTCATCTTATAACCTGTAAAAACCTTTTCCAATACCAAAACTTGTAACCAAAGAGAAATTCATGAAAGAAAAATATAGAAAATAAACAATAATTGAAAAAAAAAACAAATAATGAATATATAAATAAATTTGGCAATCCAGAGGTCATAACCATAAATAACCCGAAGCATGGACCCTAAATAAAAGAACTGGGGAAAGCCGAGTCTTCTTGTCTCCCCTCCCATGTCACTAAACCCACCAGTTATATATATATATATATATATATATATATATATATATATATATAGAGAGAGAGAGAGAGGACTTGTGGAATGAGTTGTGACCCATGGTGTGAAACTGACAGTTACCATACAGTGTTGATTCATGTGTCAACACTAAGATATATATATATATATATATATATATATATATATTACATTTACACACGGAATTATAAAAAAAATCCTATATCTAGCATTGACTCTGTCTTATTCTATCACTGTGTGTGTGTGTGCGCATATATATATATATATATAT
The DNA here is from genome assembly GCA_964036315.1 of Acanthosepion esculentum. Classification (NCBI taxonomy): domain Eukaryota; kingdom Metazoa; phylum Mollusca; class Cephalopoda; order Sepiida; family Sepiidae; genus Acanthosepion; species Acanthosepion esculentum. The sequence goes on from OZ038500.1 coordinate 54,326,013, forward strand.
ATATATATATATATATATATATATGAAGAAAAAAAGGAAAACTTATTTTAACTGATATGTTTTGTCCTCTGAGGGACTTGATAAAATCCCTCACAGAATGAAACATGTCAGCTATGATAAGTTTTCCTTTTGTCTTTATTCATATTGTCCTTTTACAGATATACTCAATCTGAATTTTTTTTTACATATTAAATACACACACACACACACACACACACACACACTAAGTATATATATATATATATATATATATATATATATATATATATATATATATATATGTTCCTCACTGTTTAATGTATATTTATTCTTAGTATAAATTTAATGATATATATATATATATATATATATATATATATATATATATATAAAAAAGCCTGTTTGGTTGTTGAAATAGGTATTCTGGTTTCTCTAGTTGGAGTTCAGGTTTTTTCCACCAGGAAAATTTGATCATTTCTCTTTTCCTTCTGCCTCTAGAAATCATTACATTTGTTTACTTGAAAAATCTGAACTACCTTCAAGGTGTCTCTCTGCCTATAAATGTTAGCCAGCCAGCCCTTACATACCTGTTTAATTCTCTTTTTTTCTCACATAATATATATATATAAAGAGGGAAAGAGAGGGAACTTTTGTTGATCAGGCAAGGTTGAACAGTGCCTTTAAGCAAAATACTTCTCATTATAGATTTTTAAATTTTGATATGTGTTCTGTTTTTGTATTTTAATGTAAACAAAAATATTTTTTTTGCCTATCAGCCTGAATATTTAAATAAATCTTATTGAAGAAAAATATGCATTCCCTGGCATTTTTCTTTAATAAGGTTTTTCAAATATTCAGGCCAGTAGACAAAAATAAATAAACTGTTTAAGAAATAGTGTCTAATTAAAATATGAGTATACACTAAAATATGAGTATACACTAAAATATGAGTATACACTAAAAATGACAATCTGTCGGATTAATAAATTAAAAAATCCATTACTTCTTTAGACAATTGCTTTGTTTATGTTTTGATATGAAACAGAAGATATATGGAAATTTTAAAGCATCTATGATGAGAAGAGGCACAGTAGAGTAATGGATAGTGGCTCGGATTGAGAAATCAGAGAGCCGAGTTCGAATTCCAGTAAAATCCACTACATTCACTTATGTGCTAATACTCTTGGAAAAGATATGAATCCTTTTCATCTCCCCCCAGATATGTGTAAATAGCAGGATAGACTAGGTTCTATAGCCTTGAATGGCAACTGGTCTAATGCAGAAAGAAATGGCAACCGACTGTGGGGAAAAAATCTGCCTCGTCAGTCATGTATCTCTAGATACATGATCGCCTAAGCGTGTATCATGCATGGCACATAACTGACTGATGACAAGAAGGATTTCACTTAAAGGTGCACACACACACACACACATACACACATATATATACCCGATGCGATGAAAAAAAAAATAAAAATATATATATATATATATATGTGTGTGTTTTTATGTCATTCTTTTCAAGTTTCTCTAGCTCAGATTCTTTAGATTACATAACCCAAAATAGCATAAGAGATTTCAAAATATTCCAAAACATATGTGATTACTACTACTGTTACTTGGGCACCTTGAGGTGGTGTAATGGTTAGCAAGCTTGTCTTGCTAGAACAATTATGACTTAGTTCGATCCTCACTGGGTGCCTCATACTTTCGGTCTTGTGCCACATCTGTGCTACGCTTGGAAAATTACTACTACTACTACTTAGTAGATAGAAATGAGAGATATTGGTTAAAGTAGAAACAAATCGTGGAATATACAAAGAAATTATGTAATTCTGCTTAAGATTGTGGATTTTGTTACCTAAATTCTAAGGTGTACCTACATGAAATAGGAAGCTCCTGTGGAAACATGGTGTGAGTTTGAATCTCTTTAGGAACTACACTGTTCTGAATTTCTGTAATTTAACAGCGCCTACTTTTGTCTGTCTTGCCCCTCTCTGTTGATCTCTTTGAATCTCATTAACACGGTTCAGGCTTATGGCCATGTCATACTGGAACACCAGTTATCATACGATCACTGAAGTTAAGCAATGTCAAGTCTGGTCCATGCTTAGATGCTTGAGATTGGAAATTGGAGAACCAAGTTCGAATTCCAGTCAGGTTTGTTATATTCACTTATGTGCAAAAATACCCTTGGGAAAGGCATGAATCCATCTCTACTTCTCCCCAGCTATGGGTTAATTAGTAGGACTTGTATCAATAAAATCATTATTATCTCCAAAAAATTAATTTAAATCTGAAAATATTTTCTGGCTTTAAATAACTTGCAAAAGGTTGGTAAACCATAAAAAACACATCTTAAATAAAACCTCATCCACTAATTAGGCTGGTGAGTTTTTTTTTTAAAAATTTTTCTGTAAAACTATATATACTTTGTGATCTTCTGTCAGAATTAAACAAAATATTTTTAGATTATTAATCTCAAACTAAAAGACAGAAGGAAATGGTGTCTGCCTTTACTGATGAATGGAATTGTTTATTTCATTGACTAAGTGTGTAGCTTAAAGAATTTGTTAACCTTCAGTTTATAACACATTATAGAAGGTTTAAACACATAGAAAAAAAATTTATAACACATTATAGGAAAAGTTTATAACACATAATAGAAAAAAAGTTTATAACACATTATAGAAAATTTTTAAAATGAGAAAAAAGTCAGCATCAGTTGCTTTTAAAAAAAATTTAGAAAAAAGTGAAGAAATCCATGCTCAGCAACAAAATGGTTCTGTGATTTCATGACATATATTAATCTCCAGGTTTTATATTGACGTATCTGAAGGGTTGTAGGTATGGAAAATTCTGTTCTTGTTCAGTCCTTCCCGGAAGTCGCCTGTCTTTTAAATTAACTCCTTATGTCTGCTGTTCTAATTTTGGGGATTCATAGGTAGAAACTTGTAGCCAATTCCAGATTTTTATAAACCGATGATTTATACCGAGGACAAAAGACGTGAGATTTACTACAATAATAAAGGATGCAAACCAAATGTTTTCAGAATGAATCTTGGAAAGGATTTGGATAAATATTGTCTTATATTTTTAGGTGTGTTGCTCTTGCTCATTTGGAAATTATTTGCGTTCATTTACTGATTATTGTTCTTGTCACAATTTGGTAAAGAGAGATTCCAGTTTTAAACAGTTATAAATTCAAGCATTAACGATATCATACAGTGCTAGTTTCAGAGTTAGACTTAAAAACAAATCCAGGAGATATATTCCAATATATATTACTTTTCTCAATACATTAGTGAGACACTGGTATGTCTTTATTCTCACTTGTATGTATGCAGTCAAAACTGTTATGTTCTGGGGGAATGGGGGCTTGTGCAAATATATTTAACTTAAAAAGGGAACATATCACCCTCTTTTGGATGAAGTACTAATAATAAATAGACAGTGTATGAGTGATAGAAACTGATGAAAATATGTCTATTAAAAGAGCCGATAAGCACAGTTAGTATATTATCCGATGCAATGTTTAGTACTGATGCTAAGCAAAAGAAACTAAGAACCTCTTGAAAAAACTGAAAAAAAAAAAAATCATCATTAATATATTGAAAATTAGCATATGTTTTAATTTTGTAACTTAATTCATTATAAAAATATTATTATAGAAATATTATTTTTTAGTGATTTCAAATAGGTAAAGATAAATAAACAAAATTTCAGTTTTGGTTGGTTGTAAAAAAAAAAAAAAAAAAAAAAAAAAAAATGATAAAGAATTAAAAAAAAAAAAAATAATTGCTTTATTTTGATTTCCTCGATTCTTACGTTGGTCTGTATTCGTGTTACGTGATGGTTACGTCTTTGGTCTCTGATGATCAGAGATCAGGGTACTAAGTGTGACTTCCGTCCATCCACCGTCTGTTGTTTCAGATTAAGTCTCCCATACGAGCCCACTGATTCATTTATTTTAAACTCAATGAAAAATATGTTCTTTATATATAAAAGAATTGTCCCTATTAAAAAGTAATTGAAGAAAATAGTTAGCTATTCAAGGGAGCTAACTCAATAACTGAATGACGGGAACGGATGTGGAGTGTAGTAATGTCCCTTGAACAGGGAATAAGAACAACGAAATTTATTAAACATTATATTTTATTTGTCTTCTGTTGTCATGTGTCGTATCTCTTCTCAGTTTTCTCAAGAAACTATTGAATAATTTTTATTTTTTTCTGTTTTGTGTAAATTTTCTAGAAACGAGTAATTTAATATAACGTTTCTAAATTGAACCCATACTGGAAATCTGTAAGAAAACAAGTGTTTTTGTCTTCTTTCAATTTTTTTCTTTAATTTCCTTTTATCAAGTTTATTTTAAGAAACCCTTTAAACAGTTTAGTCTCTTCAATTCCTGAAAGATTTAATTCTATGTATCTAACCCTTTATTTTGGAGGTGAAATATTTTTTAATTTCACAACTAAGTGCACCTTATTTAATTATTTATTTATTTTTTTTAAGTCAGTCTGAAATACTAAAGTGATATGAAAGACAAAATGGATTCCTTTATTATTTGTTAGCCTGACTTAATGAAGATGACTGACTGTTAATAACTGTCTGGATAATAAAACTGACAATAAATAAGTTTTCCATTTGTAAGATATTTTAACTTTATACTTAAATCCTGTTTGTATCTTTTAAAACTTTGAAATTGTGAGCAGAATCTCTTCAGACTATATTTCCACAGTTTAAAATGTTTCAGCTGTAAAGGCAGACAGAAAGGCATCCTTTAAAATTTGCTAATAAATAAGTTCTTCATTAAACAAAAAGCCTTATTTTATTTATTTTTTAAATTGTTTTTTTTTCTTGTTCTTGAAAACTGAATAAAATGATTTAATAATTATTGCATTATAACCATTAAAACATATTTTTTTAAAACAAACATAAAGGAGAAAGGAAAATCCGTTTTAGACAGAAAAGGGTAAAGAAAAACAAAAAAAAAGTCAATCCGTTTTGTTCACTTTTCAGAGTTCAATCACTTTTTAAGGACTGTGGCAGTAACTAAAATAAGGAAACATTTATAAAGATAAAAGAATCAAGATAAGGAAAAGTTGGAAAGAGTTATTTTAGAACCGACTTCAAATTTTGCCGACACCATTCATCAGCGTCCGATAAATCTATTGAATTCATTAGCAGATATATTTATATATGCTAATGAATTCAACAGACTGATGAGCAGGGTATTTGTGAAACTTAGTCTTAAATTTTTTTTCTTATAGTGTTGTTCACCCTGTACAAGGTCTGGGTGACACTCGAGACAGCATATGTTATTTCCTTTTGTATATTTCAACACATATTTGTTTACAAATCAATATTTGTAGTTTATCTATTTTCTGAAATATGAGCTTTTGAAATGGGGCATTTTTTTCTTAACCAAATGGTTGATTATTTGTGATTGGCTTTGAGGCAATTGATTTTCTAGTTTTATTGAATAATTAATTACCATTATACATTGGTTGATTAGAAAGAAAGGACTGTTTCCAAAGACATTTTATAATAGTTATTTTTTTGCTGTTATAAAAAATTCATAAAGACTTGTGTATATGAACACATTGATGATAAAGAGGAAAACCATTTTTTTCTTAACAGAATCCCCGTGAAAAAATCACCCTGAAGATGAGATGAATCATTAAATTAATATTTGACAGTGTGTGGCTTGTGAGCTACAGTTTGGCAAACTTAGGTTCATATGTACACACACACACACACACACACACACACACACACATGTATATATTCCATTATTTTTAGCCTTTTTGTACATGTGGATGAGGCTACTTGTATTATCAACGAGTATGTTACGGATGGAGTTTGGTAGGTCTCCATGTGTATTTAAATGAGACCTAATTGAGCTATGGTCAGAGAGATGTAACATGAGTTTTCTTGTAGTATATCCAGTATAATTATTTATGAATTTGGTTTGATCAGGAACACAGTTGCTTAAGGGAAATGCCAGTTTCCTAAATAATATTGCTTCTCTGTAATTTGGATTTTGCAGGTGAATTGTTATTGTTGACAATGAGGTTAGAATTTTAAAATTTTTTATAGTAGATAATTTAAATTTCTTGTTTTTTTTCACCTGCAAGATCTAAAAAATGCAACAGACTCAATGTACACTTTTTATATATATATATATATATATATATATATATATATATATATTTTTTTTTTTCTTTTTGGCATGAACTTTTTATCTAACATTATATTATTATAGCAACTCAAATAAGTGTACCCACTGAAATAATGTTTATACTCATAAGAAATATATATATATATATATATATATATATATATATATATATATATATAGCTGGTCTATCATATCAGCAAAGAATATTCAAGAAATACTACTCATCTGCAAATACATATTTTATTACTTAAATGTTTTTTTTTTTTTAAGTAATAAAAAAAGTCAAAAATCTGTTAGATTAATAAATAAAAAAATCCTTTTTTTTTTCTTTTTAAAAATATATATATTACCAGTTTGTGACTGGAAGGGATAATTCTGGAGAAGATATTAATCCAGGGAGAACTCAATGTAGACTTCAGAGCATTATAATAATAATAAAAAAGAAGACAACCTTAAATATTCATTTTGATTATAATTTATTTTGTGAATATCGAAATATTCATCTCTTTAGATTGAAATCTCCTTTTTGATATTCATGAAATAAATTCTAATCAAAATGAATATTTAAAGTTTTTTCTTTATATATATATAAATAAATAAATAATGTGGAATGAGAACGATCTACCTGCATAGATTAAATAACTGGTTCAGTTTGTAGGTTAGCCAGATTGACAGACACCTGATGAAGACAAGCAGGAGGCACAATGACTGAAACGTGATAACATTTGCAAAGATGAGGACAATAGTCCACGTATAAATAATGTAAATAATGTTTAGTCCTCATCCCGGAAATTCAGGCAGAAAATTTTATATTGATTGAATTTGAAGAGACTGTATATCAAGGGTGACCAAGGTTAATGTAAGAGCCCACCCCCTTCCTTTTTTAGTAATCCATACTTCAGGTGTCTAATGCAGTGTTTCTCAACCTTTTTATCCTTGTGGAAACCTTGAAATAATTTTCATGTTTCAGGGAACCCCTGCATAAAAAAAAATTATTATATATCATTATTAATATCTATTTGTTATTGTAGTTCAGGTGGTAAACATAGATCCCCAAGTGAGTTATTCAGTGATACACGAATCTGACACAGGTACTGTCCACTAACTAGTGAAGGCAGTTTCACACTGATTCCATATAGACATTGCTAAATGCATTCTCTATGATTATTATAGCTATAAATATTATAAGAGGTTGAAGCCTTTATTATAATAACCAAGGATTTTCCAACAATAAGCTGTACACAATAGTAAAATTATAAATATGAATAAATGAAACAAAAATTACTCAAAAATGCCTTAGCCTGTTTATCACTGTTTTATTGCAGAAGCATGAGTGACCTCTTGCAGAACCCTAGGATTCTGGGGAAACACTGGCCTAATGAGGTGCCTGCAAATTTAAGCAGGCTTTCATCACATTGGCCAGGAAAGCTAACTTAATACTTACTCGACCATTGAACTGAGACGAAAGGTAACAGACACTTGCTGGATGTTTCGTGTTACACAAACACACACACACACAAGATGGTGTCGAAATGTCAATGTCCTGACCCACATCCACAAATCAGTATTATTTTTGGTCATTAAAATTTGTCCAAATGACCAGATATGAGAATTTTAGGGAAAGGGCTTTTTGGTCAGCACCCCCTCATATATAGTTTAGCTTTTAACCTTAGTGCCTAAGGTAAGTTCTGAGTGTTTTAAGCACAGATGAAAATCTAAGCCTTCAATGTTGATTCTCTAGGTAAGCACATCCTGTACTCCATCTTCACATCTGTACAGCTATTGCCAAGTGGCAACAGAAGTTTGGCATAATATAACATGCACATGCACACATTTTTGTTACTTAAATGTTATTTTTAGTGGTTACTCATATTTGAATAAACGTTCCGTGTATTTTAAGCAGTAATTTATTTCATCTACCAGCCTGAACATCCATGAGCTTGTTCAAAGAAAATGTGCCCAACGGCAGGATTCAAACATGCACCCCCTTTGCAGGAGAAACGATCGTCTGATCTGAGGTGCTTTGAACCCCTCGGTCAGGAAGAGATTCATAATCAGTAATAAAGAGTGGTTTAAAGGTAAATGGACCCTTGATTGAGGTGGAGGCCAGTAGATGAAATAAAATAGTGTTTAAAATAAATGGAACGTCTACTTGAATAGGGGTATCCATTAAAAATATGTTTAAGTAATAAAAATATGTCAGATCCATTCTTTAGAAATATATATATAAAAATATGTCAGATCCATTAATTCTTTATATATACACACACACACACACACATATATATATATGTGTGTATGAAGAACTATAGTCTTAAGATGTGCTATATTTATGGGATAAATTGCTCAATATCAGAGATAAAGCGTGTGTAAATATAAAAGTGAACATAGAAGTCAACACTTAGAGGCGACAGTCTGTTTCATACTAGATGCAATCGTCAGGCCACGAGTGCTGTTATTTTTCTCGGCTATTTATATATATGGGTCAGGGGTGCATTGTGGGTAGTCTATTTGGGCGGTTATTTCACCGGAAGTCGTTTATTTGGGTTAAATTATTTTGCTTGTTTTTATTTAATTTTTTATTTTTATTTCTTATTCCTTTTTTTAATCGGTGTTTTTATTAACGTAGTAAAAATTTGTTTATATCACTTATTTAATAGTTTTGGTTTGGGAAGATAAAGCTATTTATTCAATTTGGGGGTTGATTGTTGTAGTTTATTCTAACTATTATTTTGGCAGGAACAGTTTTTAATTTGTTTATTACTTCGTATATTTATTTGGATTGATTATTGGGATCGGTTTGTTAGTTTATTTATTTATTTGGATGAATTTAGATCAATTTTATTTATTATTTATTTGTTATACTGTATATTTTCTCTTTTCAGTTTTCGATTTTTAAGTAACGTATTTTTTTTTTTGTTATCGTTATATAACAGTTATACAATTTTTTTCGTCCGATTTTCGGTTTGATTTTTATAGTCTAACTAATATTTTGGTCATAATGGTTTATTAATTTATTTATTATTTATTTGGGTTCATTGATTTTCTTATTTTTTTATTCTATTTTGTCTATTCTAACAGGTGTGATTTGGTAATTTGTTTGGGTTAATTTATTTTGCTTATTTTATTGTCATTTTGTTTATTTTTTTCCGTTTTCGATTTTTAAGTAACGTAGTAAAAATTTGTTTTCATGTCTGCATTTTGAAATGAGCTCCGATCTTTTATTTACTCCCTCCGTTTCGAAATAGTTGTACCAAAAAAAATTTCATGTTGTTCCAAAATAATTGTTCCAGTAGATAAAAAAATACCAAAAAGAACAAAAAATATCATTTATTCCCATACCCAACAGTAAATAAGTAATATTAGTGAATTGTCATAAAAATTAGTGTGAAATATATCGAAACTGATATACATAAACAGTTAAATTAATAACAAAAATAACTGGGGAAGGTTTACTTTAACAAAAGCAGTTTTTGTTGCAACTCGCCAGAAATAGAAATGGACGCTTCAAGTTTTCCTTCTTTTTCAAGCTTCTCTTTAGACATGTGCCGGAGTTTATAGTTGTTATCGCCGTCAACTAAAATAACTTGTTCCATTGCTAACTGCAAACTTAGAAAGGTATTGTTAAGCTTCGACTTCTGAAGTTTATTGAAACTTTCTTCAACTGCTTCAATGATCTGGTCAACATTATTTGGAGCTTGCTGGTGCTGAATTGATTGAATTGCATTAAAATAACCCAGATCAAGGACATTGAGATCAGGACTATTTGGAGGCTGGCAAACTAATTCAATTTGCAAACCCAGACGTTCTGCAGCTACGTTTAATTCATCTGCAACCTGTTTTATTGCACCGTGGATCTTTCCAGCAGTGCTTGCAACACAGCACTACGTTCATTATTTGTCAATTCGTGCTTCTTGCAATTTCGTTTAGCATTTCTGCCAATTGGCTTCTCTTCTCCCATCATAATTTCTTGCCAGCGGGTGGTCTGAAAAAAAATACAATTTTAATGTGGTGAAAAAGTGATATAATTTGCGCTTGAAATTATTCTACCTGAATAAGCTAATATAATTACTTGAGGAACATCAATGCTAACCTGTTAATGTAAACGGCAAACAATTCGACTAAGAATTAGTATATTCCACATGAGATTTCCGGCTATGGAACAACTATTTCGGAACAGAGGGATTAATAATTTACTTTGGTCTGGGAAGGTAATGATAGCTATTTTTTCCTCCATGCAAAGTTTGCAAGTTTTTGATTGGTTGTTGTAGGCTGATGATCTTTTCCTTATTTTCCAAGATATTTTGGTGTGGTGTGCGTTTTGTTTTTTATTTCCCAGATATATTTAGAAAGCATTGTGCTGTTCGCATATTTACTATTTGTGTACATAATTTCTTTGTTTCCAAGGTCCTACAGTTACTCTTATGTGCACTTTTTCTTCATTATCTGGTGATTTTATCGTGGCTTGGTATATTATGTTGTTTTGTAAACAATTACCTTTTAAGGGACATTCATTCTTTATTCTGCAGTTTCACGTGGGTTTAATTTGTTCGTGTAGTTTGTTGATAATTTTCCTGTTGTGCATTTTTATTATTTGTGCCATGTTGTCGGTGCAAATGTAGCTGATTTTTACTGTGTTTTTGTTGAATATTTTGTGTAGGGTGCTTGATTCCGGGAAGTGTTTGTGTAAGAGTTTGAAGAATATTTTTCATACGTTTGTTTTTACGTTTTTGCTGTACGGTGGGTTGAACCATATGATATTTCATTTCCTGTTGGCCTTTTTTGAGTTCTGTGGTGAATATGTGAGTGTTGCTGGGAATCCGCTATCTTTTAGGGCTGTTTCATAGTCTTTCTTAGCTTTGTTAAATATCGATTCATTGGAGGAATTGTCGGAAAGCCTGCGGTTAATCGATTTTGGTATCTGTTTGATTATAGAAGGCGGGTGGTTGGAAGATGTGTGTATATAGAGTGGTTTATCATTGGGTTTTCTGTATGGTTCGTATGTGCCTTTTCTTAGGTTGAAGGTAACATCTAGAAAATCTACTTCGTTTAAGTTAGTTTTTATATCTATGTCGAATAATAAAAATAAAAAATAAATAAAAACAAGCAAAATAATTGAACCCAAATGAATAAATAAACGACTTCCGGTGAAATAACCGCCAAAATAGATTACCCGCAATGCACCACTGACCTGTATATATAAATAGCTAAGAAAAATAACAGCACTCGTGGCATGAAACAGACTGTCGCCTCTAAGTGTTGACTTCTATGTTCACTTATATATATATATATATATATATATATATATAAATAAATAATGTGTGTGTATATATATGCATATATATATAAATGTGTGTGTGTATATATATATATATATATATATATATATATATATATATATATATATATTTTCAAACATTGAATAATATAGACATATTATGTCTATTATAATAATCCGTTCTAGTTCTCTAATCAATTAAAATTAATTTCATCAAGGAAAGTGCCATAGTTTTTTCCTACCCAAGTACTTTCGATCTCCTCCAAGAGCATTCTTAGGGGTGAATTACAAAGACAAACTTATTGTAACTGATAAAATCTGCATTTCGTTGTGATGGTGATTTTTAACAGCATGCGTGAACATGTTATGATTATTTCAAAATTTTTATTTTTCTGTTGTTGCTATGGAATTTTTCGAAAAACAATTTGAATGATATAACTTATAATTAAATAATTAATTATAATATTTTAGGCAACAATATTTAAATAAACAAGTCTTAACACAATTTTAAATCATCACCACGAGAACGCTAACATCATAACGGTCAGAATATACTCAGCACCTGAACATTGCAAAACCGCAGGAAACTCCGAGTCGTGCTATCGACGTTGGATGTTATATATATATATATATAGAGAGAGAGAGAGAGAGAGAGAATGAATATGAGTAAAAGTTTGTTACTTAATTGATTGATGTTACCTTCAGCATCCCGGCTCCTGAGTTTCGTAGACGGACCTGTCCGTTCACTTTTCAGTGGTGATCAGCTATATATATATATATATATATATATATATATATATATATAAGTTACAAAAAACTTGGTAATCCGTATGGGTAGTCCCAAGGAGGATGAAATCCTGAGAGCTCAATGTAAATTCAGAGCTAATAATTTAAAGAAAAACAGGCCACTTTAACGGTCCATTGTAATAATTTATTTCACCATAGCCATTTAAAAGGACGCTGGATCATCAGACATCATTTCCAAAAGGTGAAACGAAAAAAGAAATGAAAATTTACACTTCATATATATATATATATATATATATATATATATATATAGTATATTCAGTACTGGTGTTAATAAAATAGTGCTCGATGCAATATAACAGAGCTATAAACCATCTATTAATAAATATACATATTTTTTCCTCACCGGTCAGGCAAAAAAACATATATAAGGGGGTGAAGAAATATAATAAACCCCAGTTATAATTTTAAATATAAAATCCTCAGGATACAAGGGCACTTAGCTTTAAATTTAATTTTTGTTGCGTCCTTTGTATCTTTGTGCTTACCACATTCAGCTATTTATTGTCTTGTTTTTATTTTTCTCCGTATTGTATCCCACATTGTAATAGAAGTCATTTTTACATCCCTTCTCCTAAGGAAACTACTACAAATTTGACTTTTATGGAAGAAATTCCACCTGGTACATCATTATTCCAACCTCCCCTTAATAAAAAGTGTAGTTGGAATAAGGATGATCCAGGTGGATTTTTTTCCCATAAAAAATAATCCAACCGGTTCGTTTTATATTTGAAAGTGAAAAGTAACTGCTTTCGGAAGTTCTATGATAAAAATATTTCAACACATTCGGATGTTAATTAACTATTAATATAATGATGTTAATTAACTATTTAGTTTTTTTTTTTTAATGTAAAGCACCAAATGACTTTACATAATATCCCCTTCATAAAATTCGCGCCTTGTCTTTATTTTATTCTCCGTACACTGCTGTTATTATTCAGTTACTTGCTTTCCAACGACGCTATTTAGTCCTCGGGGAAACCTTGGGTAAGTGTAAAAAACACGTTAGCATTTACGGTGTTAATTATAGCATTTATTTTACGATTTCTTTATCAGGGGTTAGGGTATGGTGTATGGAAGAATTTTTATTTTATAGAACCATAATTTCATTAATACTCCCCCAAAACGGGTGCAAACAAAAATCATCAAATCTTTGATAAGATTTGACAATTTTTTCCGTTTTAATCCTGTTGACGCGAGTAAGTGAAGATCTTAACAAGTCTAATAATTCAGTTGAACTGTAGACTTCTAATTGAAGAGATAGAAAGAAAATGATAAGGTATTTGTAAAAATCACATAGCAAAGTATACTCGGCTATAAGGTGTGTTAAAAGCGACAAAAAAAAAATCAACAATCATTAAAAAAACATATTAGCCATTCTTTCTGATACTTTCAGCGTCATTTGCTGTATTTAAAATGAATCAACGAAAAAATGCAGAGGGTCGAAATGCAGGGAATTTAGTTCTTTGATATTTTGACTTAGATAAAAAGTTGCATGGGATAAACGGCAGATGCGCATTTCGTATAACGACGAATTTTTCTCCAAGACAAGACAAATTATTCGAGTACGACTTTTATTTAAATATCCGGTGAATTCTCCGTATCAAACCGTGGTGTAAGGAACGTAGCAATTCTTTAAAATCTGACTTATCAAACCCAACAGTATCACTATTTATCCGTTAATTACGAACACACACACACACACACACACACACACACACTGTGTATGTGCGTGTGTGTAGATCAACACTTCATGGTGACTGTCAGTTTCACACTTCAACGCGATCTTCATTCATATGCAGTATTCACACACACACACACACACACACACACATATATATATATATACAATTTGTGTATTCTTTATGAATTATATATATATAAAATTGCTGAAACCTCCCGGAGTGGATGAACAGTTACAAAAGGGTTCGTCTACGAAACTCCGGAGTTGAGATTCTGAATATAACATCAATCAGCTGGATGTCAAATTATATATTTGTATTAATTTTATATATATATATATATATATATATATATATATATATATGCGCTATCTATCTCAGACAAAGTCTACATTGTATATATGTAATGCTATATATTTGTTTACCTATCTATCTTATAGAAAGTCCACAATATATATATATATATATATATATATATATATATATATATAAATCGTTATTGTATTTGTCTGCACGCTAAGTGTCCCTAGTTGCTGACTCCACATGCTGTGGTAGAGATAAAAATCTAACCAAGTCTTGATTTTCAGTAAGGGTTTAACAATTTCTTTGCAATTTTTTTTAAAAAGCCGTCTTGCTTGGTGCATAAAAAAAGATCACTGTGTTTTTATCTGTTCTAGAGGCGGAACGCAACAACTCATACTCGAATTGAATGTTCTTTTTAGTTTCTTGTTTTACGTTTGTTTAACTCTTGAAAATTTCTGTTGAATTGGTCCGAAACTGAATTTTGAAAAAAATCGTCTTATAGATTTCGAGTAAAGTGAGAGTTGTCTGCTCTTAGCTTGCCGTTTTATGGTTTCTCAGCTTTCTTCAGTTGAGCCTGTCATATAAAATTTTCAACATTTTGAAATGTACACTTGGAAAATATTCTATAGAAATGTATATTTAAAGCATTTTTTAACTCTCAATATTATTATCTTCCTTTTTATAAATTTTCCCTACAAATGTTAATGAAAAATATAATTTAAAATCGTTGTTTAAGATTTTTAAATCAACTGGGCCCATGTTTGACATTTTATTATATTCAGAGACTGTTAATTTTTGCAGGATTTCTGTAAATAATGATCCTAATCTTATTAAATATAACCAAGAAAAGGTATAATTTATAAACATATTCAGATCATTTTTAATTCTTAAAATTTCTGTTCATTTAGTTTGAATAGTTATTTTTTTTTACTTTGAAAATAAATAGGCAAAGTTTAACATACGTAGCCGCAAAAAAGGTGTGTCAAAAAGGACATTTTTTCTCTTGATACTGTTATTACTGTATATTCTTTCGGCAATGATTATTAATCTAAAGACCTATATTTAGAATTTTAATAAAATCCAAATATATAAATCCGAATTCATGCGTTCTCTTTTTTTTTCTTCTCAAGAATTGACAACAAAAGAATTATACACTGTTTTATTAATTGTTTATTGTACACATTTATAAAGAATATGTGGACCAACTACAATGCAATATTTATCACTTACCATGCAATAAAGAAATAACTATGAAAATATTATTTTATTCATAAACTTATAAAAATGTCTGCGAACAACAGAATGAGAAAATTTAAATAATCATTAACGACGACTAACTAATTATAAATTTCGAAAAAAATGCATGTTCTGGGAAGTTCATTCATTTGCTCTCGCCACATAAATTCACTAAAATAGTTTGCGAGAATCTGGATTTATGCATTGTTTTCTCGAGAAATGGCAACAAAAATGTTAAACACTATTACAAGAAGTATGCTTAATACTTTTGTTATCAATTCTCAAGGAAAAAAGAAAAGGAATAAGTCTAGTTTCACATGTTTAAGTTTTATTAAAATTATAAAAATAGTTTTCTAAAAAAAATTAAAAAAAACAATTGCCAAGGGAGTGTACAGTAATAACGTCGTCAACAGAAAAAAAATTTCCTTTTCACACATTGTTTTTTTTTTTTTAATTATTTTGCGGGCACGTATGTTAAACTTTACCAAAACACTGAATCTACATTTTTTTTGTAACATTTTCAAAGCCATTTTCTGATGAAAGAAAAAAAAATTAAAAATCACTTTTGATTTCTAAAGTTAAAAAGTTATTGAAAATTAAAAATTACTGATCCATACGATCGACACCATATAATAGTAGACAAAACCTGTATAATATATATTGTAATTTTTATTGAATGTTTGTACATGTTTCGAGAGTTCTGTTATCCTTCATCAGTCAAGGATTTACATTGATTTCATTTCTAATTTCAAATACGGCAGTACAATATAGATCTGTAACAGACAATGATTCCTGTTATGTTCGCGACGCATGTAAATTAAATGCGCTGTGAAATTAGTTATATCAGTGAGACGTCTCGTTATTTTCCATTGAACATTTGGGTTGTACAAAAAAATCGCAATTTACAAACATTTGTCAAATAATGATCAGAGAACGCATCTTCTTTATTGAAATTTCTAGAATACGCCGGTCGATAGACGTAATAACCACTATTTAATAAATAAAAATAAAGCGTCTGTAGTGGACCATGCGGTGTGTGAATGTGGAAAGAGAAGATGAGTTATCTCTAGGTTAAGGCTTCCGCTCGCCGGTCCAGCTACATAAGAATGTTGGACTATAATGGAGTCCAAAGAAGGCAAAAGAAAACGAACGAGACCGATATACATGTATGCGAACAAATATATATTAATAACAAATAGATTCATACACGAATTACAAATACATTGAAGACATGAATAAAATGTTACAGTGTTGTATGGAAAGTTGTGTGAGTGTTGGGTGTCCGTACGAACGCGTAAGCGTGTTCCCAGAATATGGGAAACGCTGCTTGTGTGAGAGGATCACATAGTGGTGTAAGTGAAAAGGAGAAAGTTTTTTTTACCTCGCCTCACGCGCGAGGTTGCGGCCCCAGGAGAGGCAGTTAGTCGCACGTGTGCGAAGCCGTGGAAAGAGAAAGAGGCGAAAGGTCAGCCAGTATTTATACTCCCGGGAGAGAGAGAGAGAGAGACCCCTGTTGAAGGGTTAAGGAAATGAGGAGGAGCTAACTGCGACACGTCTATTTCAAATACGAAGTATCCACTATAATAACGTTAGAAGTAATAAAAATGTCGGATTTTAAGTAAATCCATTATTTTTTTTTTTAGAAATAACGATCATTGTAATTTTGATTGTTTCTCTATGATCTGCAGGTCGGACACATCATACAAATTAGCGGACACACTATGCAAATTGGGTATTAAAAATGATTCCAGATTGCTAAAAGGAAAACTTACTTAAATAAACAAGTTAAATCCTATATGACAATCTTACAGATATAAAAATAATTTTGCTAAAATATGATAATCTTTAGTTGCGTTAATTTTGACTCTTTTTTCTCTTTTTTTTCTTCTCTAAGAATTTTGAGTTATTTAATTTTCTTAATCATTTCAACCCAAGTAAGGCAATATCATTTCAACCCAAGTAAAGCCACTAAGACGCAAAGGATTACTAAGTGTGAGAGAATATAAGAAAAAAAAAAAACATTATTAAGGGGAGAGGAAAATAAAAAAAGAGGAATCAAGAAGATAACGATTAACATTGCATTTATATTTTTGTAAATCAAACTTGACTAGAAAGCAAGAAACTGGCAGAGAGTTCTACAAACGAGGACTGTGAGGGAAGAAACTGTTAGCATAGAACTTACGGTTACATCTAACCATTTCAATTGTAAAATGATGAGACCTTGCCGCCAATCTAGTACGGCGCTTAAATTCATAAAGTCTAGGTACCAAGGAGGAAAGAAATATTTATTTCGAAAAGTACAAAAGTGTGGCACAAGACCAAAGGGGGGGATAGTGGGAGGCTTGTTTTCAATCTGTATTATCTTAAACGTAGCTATTACTGATCCAAACATACCACAGTATAAAAAGGAAAGTGATACTTGTATGTATAATGATACAGAATGTGGCACAAGACCAAAAGGAGGAATAAGGAAAAGGACGGTCTTGTTCTGTCTTAACATTAAACTTAGCCCAGCCACAAACACTGACCCAAACACACCACAATATTTCTAATATCAAAACAACGCATTCTTACTTACCTTTCTGACGACATCCACCATAATACCGCATTGTCTCTATGAAAGTCCTAACTAATCCCCATATATACAATTCATTGTCTGTGAGGGGGGAGGGGAATAAAATAACAATTTAAAAATCTAAACCCCAATGAGTATTTACAGAAATGAACAAACACTCTATATACAAGAAACTAAACAAAATAGTGTTAGTAATAACCCCCCCCCCCACACACACACACAATCCTTAACTGTGACAGAAACATCAGTTCACTGGACGAAATCAATGCGGGACTTTAATAGTACAGTGTAACCCGGATATAAGAGAGTTGTAAGGACCGGAGAAGAAGTCTCTTATATCCGGGTTTGGTCTATTATATATACATTAACAGAGGCTCTAATTTGGGATCAGAGAAAATATATCTTATATCCGGGTTTCTCTTATATCAGGGTCTCTTATATCCCGATTACACTGTATCATCCCAACCACTTACTCATTCAAACACAACAACAAATACGAAAATCACGCCCGAAACGAAAGGTGCCCCGCGTCCACCAGAGAACTGATACCACTGACCATCTAATGAGGGGTGGGATGGGGAATTAAACCAAAGAAAACAGGGGACAGAAATAAAAAGGGGCCAATGAGCATACCCCCCCCCCACACACACACCTAGCTAAGTCAACTGGAATGAAGAAACTAACAAACAACCCTAAACTAACTTAATTTCGTGCGAGGTATAAAGAGAAAAGTTCATCAGAACAATTACCAGGAAAGTATTTATAGAAAAGACACAGGGAAGCTACGTTACGGCGGTGGGAAAGGGACTGAATCCGGGATGCCAGGTCAGGATCAATAACATTGCAGATCCTTCTTTGTATTTTTATGCAGAATCTCTAAATCAATAGCAGAAGCATCCGATATGACAGCAATATTCAATGTATTGGCAAATGGTAGACTTATAAATGTGTAAGATAGATTCTGTCGAGAAAAATTGTCTAGCACAACACAGTGAACCAACATTCTTAGCATCAGACCTAGCAATTGATATCAATATAATTTTTCCATTTCATGTCAGCAGAAAACGTCAGCTTGAGTAGTCTCAAGGAGTCCCTCTCCTGGAGGTTAGCATCAGCCATATAAGAATTTTCAATTATTGGCCGTTACAAGTCTGTATTGAACCGTGGAATTTGAACTTAAAAATGGAATCAATGTAAATCTTTGGCTGATGAAGGGAATAGAAGTCTCGAAACATGTACTAAAATTAAATAAATCAAACCTATCATGCAGTTTTTGTCTTCATTTATTGAAAATATCTGCATAGACTTTTCAATTTGAAGTATCAATTTATTTTTGCTAATGTCCTTGTTAAACACGCAGAGCATTTTTTGCTAATAATTTAAAGTCTTGAAACATATTTAAGTGGAAAACTTTGAGATTCAAATATATTTACGTGCCTCATGGAAATTATTTATTTTAATTTATTTATTTTTTTTTTTTACAATTTTACTTTTTCTGCAAATGCAAATTTTGATCCTTATCTTGTTAAAATTTCTCATTGAGTTTTTTTCTACTTTCTCTTTTGGACACGCATTTGACTCTCTGCCTATAACATCCTGTTTCTCGCCTTTAATTTTACGCTTCTAGTAGCCACCAGTACTCTCAAACATTGAAGTAGAAGTGGCTCTCTTTGATGGCAGAACTGGTTTTTATGAATTCAAATCTAAAGTCTATATATATATATATATATATATATATATATATATATATATATATATATATATATGCACATTTCATTAAAAACGACTGACAAGGTGCTTTTATTTATTTTTTTATACAATTTCTCATGCAATCTAATAATGTTTTTCTTTTCGGATGATGAATTATATAAAAATTCTAACAGTTAAAATATAATCCTTGAAAATGGCTAAATGTATAGCCGAAAGCGCTCGGATAAAAAGAATATTCGGACAGTTTTTATATAATTTATCATCCGAAAAGAAAAACATTATTAGATCGCATAAGAAATTGTATAAAAAACTAAATAAAAGCACCTTGTCAGTCGTTTTTAATGAAATGTGCATGAAAGGATTGCTGCGTAAATACACAAATTTATATATATATATATATATATATATATATATATATATATATATATATATATATATATATATATAAACGTTATTTTAGTGGGCACACGTGTTTTAGTAGCTATCTCGGTTTTTCTCTTTTCTTAAACTGTGAAATTTAGGCCGGTTGTTATTAATTTCACTCTTTAATAAAATAAAAGCAGGGATAGCAACCCAAACACGTGTACCCACTAAAATAACGTTATAATATAATATAATATAATATATATATATATATATATATATATATATATATATATATATATATATATATATATTATAATGAATAATATGTTTTACAAAAAAAACCTTTAAATTAAAAATATGAAGAAGTATTTCTGGAAGATAACGCTTTTAAGGCGAGCGCTCTTTGTAATTAAAGTGCTCAAAATTCAAAGATTGAGCATTAATACAACAAATGAAATTAAGCTTTCACTTATTTGTTTTGACTTTGAATTTCATGATTTTCTCTTTTATTCCTGTTTTATAATTATCTTTCTTTTTTCCAGTATTTTCTTTATTTTTTTAATTTTTTTCTTTGTTTCTTTCTTTGTTTGTTTGTTTCTTTTTTTCTTTCTTTCTTTTATTTTATTTCTAAATTTCAGAGTAGGGACATAAAGCGAACGTTTAATTTTATTTGTTACAATATATATATATATATATATGTATGTGTATATATATATATATATGAGAGAGAGAGAGGGGAGGGTGTTCCAATAACTTGTACCGATTCTAAATGTGAATTAAGCGTCTAATGATTTTTTTCTTTTTCTTTCAGATTTAACAACTTAAGTCTGGCAATTTCAACCATGGAAAGATTAACAATCAAACAACGTGTTAAAGTTATCGAAGCCTATTACGAAAATGGACGTTCAAATTTATAAATATACGGCCCAATGATTCCGCTAGCAAAAAATGCACACCAAACAGTAACCTTTTGTGGAGGCATTGGTTTTTTTTTTTAACAATCTTCCTTGGATTTTCATCAGCCCAAATTTGATAATTCTGCTTATTAACGAATCCACCAAAATGAAAATGGGCTTCATCACTAAAGAGGATTTTTTTGAGAAAATTCTTCATGGGCTTGTCTTTGCTCATGCACCCATTTGACGCTCCAAATGGTCAGCAGGTTTCATTTATTGTGTCAATTGAATCTTGTAAGCGTGTAGAGATAAAACCTTTTGTCAAAATTCGATGCAACGTTGTGGAGAAGTTCACTTCCTGCGCGCAATGACGAATAGAGGTGCCTGGATTTTCGGCCGCATTCTCCTGCACTACAGCAATGTTTTCCAGCTGAACGGCGTAGACGAGCACGCAATGCATTTACACATCTGCTGCCGACCCAGTTTGTTTGAAATTACGAACACAACTTTTCCAATTGCACTCTCGGTTGGTCGATTAGGTTGACCAAAAAAATCGCGAAAAAAGTGCGCGAAATGCATTTCTGTTTGAACGTCCATTTTCGTAATAGGCTTCGATAACTTTAACACGTTGTTTGATTGTTAATCTTTCCATGGTTGAAATTGCCAAAGACTTAAGTTGTTAAATCTGAAAGGAAAAGAAAAAAAATTATTAGAAGCTTAAACTTAATTCATATTTAAAATCGGTCCAACTTATTAGAACACATTATATATATATATATATATATATATATATATATATATATATATATATATATATATATATATATATTACGCGAATCATTCATACGAAAAGCAGATAATGAAGTTAATGATATGGCAAGAATAACTCTCGCAAACAATTTTTAATAATAAAATACATTAATCTCGAATCCGTTAATGAATGGTATGATCCTTGTTTATAAATTCCGGTTTTATCAGGTCTTTTTTTAAAAACCGGAATTTATAAACAAGGATCATAGCATTCATTAACGGATTCGAGGTTAATGCATTTTATTATTAAAAATTGTTTGCGAGAGTTATTCTTGCCATATCATTAACTTCATTATCTGCTTTTCGTATGAATGATTCGCGTAATATATATATATATATATATATATATATATATATATATATATAACAATTTCAACTACAGAGCAAACATTTTTATCATCGGTTGCTTTTTTTTTTGCTTACATTTTTTATAAAGAAGAAAAAAAATCAATGTTTTATTAAGATTTAACTTCGATTAAAAATTAAGTGAATGTTTTCTCGGAATTTTAATTTTATTAATGGTTTATTAAAATCCGAAATAAAATAATAAAATGCCCAAATAAATTGTATGTTGTGTTCCTTTTTATAATTACTTTCTGTGTTGATTTATTCTGTGATATTTTCCTAACGTGTACACAATTTATACTCATCAATGTTATAAATATGGCTTTTATAGACATTTTAAGACATTGTTGCTATACTCATAATTAATTTTATTTAGTGTTGGTTCATTTTTTTTATATCGAGCTATCAAGGATTTGAAGTGTTTGTTGTTTATATATATATATATATGTTTATAAACAACAAACACTTCAAATCTTTGATAGCTCGATATAAAAAAAAAAAAAATGAACCAACACTAAATAAAATTAATTATGAGTATAGCAACAATGTTTTAAAATGTCTATAAAAGCAATGTTTTAGGATGCTGAAATTGTAAAAAAAAAAAAAAATATTTTACATAAAATTGCAAGTTGAGCATTTAAAAACATTAATAATAAAAAATATAAACTAAGTTACCCCCCCCCTACATATTCTTAGCGTTAATTTTTAATTTGACTATAACGGAGTGCGTTTCATGTTCAGTTACCAAAAAAAATTCGCTACCAATTACATTAATTATTTTTGTCTTACTAATTCACCCCTGAAGATGATCTGGGATGAGATTGAAAGTACTTGGGAAAATAAAAGTAATAACCAAAACTACAGTGTTTTCTTGTAACAACACTAAGAAATTGTTCCGTGAATTTGAGAGGATTAAAATAAAATAGATTTATTTATTTAAAATATATCTAGATTATTCAACCAAACATGTTTGAATGAAGATATATATATATATATATATATATATATATATATATATATATATATATATATGTAACAAACATATAATTAAATTCCTTAGACTGTTTAAACATTCAAATTTATATCAAACATTATAATATTTATGAACTCTCAAAGTAAAGCAAAACAACAGCGTCCATTCCAAAGAAAGTTAATGACACTTTATCATAACTTCTTTCTCTTTTTCTCTTTATGCCCTTTTCTCCTCTCCACCTCCCATATCAATATATAACTTCCGTTAAGTTAACCGATTTAATGTGTCAATGTCTGGATTTCTCCAACAATTTAAATTTGAAAGAATAGAAATGTTATATGTAACTCAATCATGTCTCTCTCTCCCCTCACTTCGTTAATTTACATATACTTATTACTGCCCGTCATAAATGTGTAAATTTCTTTTCATTTTTTGTTTCAACCTCTGGAAATAAAATCTGATGATCCGCGGTCCTTTAAAAGGGCTGTGGCGAAATAATTTATTATATGAAACCTTAAATTGGTCTGTTTTTATTTAAATTATATATATATATATATATATATATATATATATATATATATATATATATATATATATATATATATATAATGGTGGTACTCGCTTGGAAAAACCTTGGGTAAATCGGCTTGTAGTAGAACAAACCAGTACCCAAGGGAAAATGAGGAATAAAAAAAGAAAGAACCAAGAACATGAAACTGAGGCGAAAACAATCGTCCAGAGTTCAAGCTCAGAGTCCAAAGGAAAAAAAACTCCAAAACGAGTAAAAGCAACTACGTAAAGTACACTAAGTAGAGCAAACCTAATATAAACCTAAGGAGTCAGACAAACCTACCAAGGTTTCACCTAACGGATCGCCAGGGTAATGCTGGCCCCTATATATATATATATATATATATATATATATATATATATATATATATATATATATATATATAAAGACATTTATATATATTATGTTTAACGTTCTTTTTATAGATACAAGTATTTAAGCAAATTCTCTGTTTTTATAATAAACAGTATTAAATAACATTTACCGGCTTGAATGTCCGAGAAATTTTCATAGAATTTCAAAAAAATATAAATATAATAAATATAATATAATATATATAAATGTCTTTAAATAAATTGTCGGACTATGTCCAATTCTAAAATATATATATATATATATATATATATATATATATATATATGTATATATATATATATATATATATATATATATATATATATATATATATATAGGTACCTCCGAGGTATCTCACAT
The DNA here is from genome assembly GCA_964036315.1 of Acanthosepion esculentum. Classification (NCBI taxonomy): domain Eukaryota; kingdom Metazoa; phylum Mollusca; class Cephalopoda; order Sepiida; family Sepiidae; genus Acanthosepion; species Acanthosepion esculentum. Next base: position 54,350,442 of record OZ038500.1, read on the forward strand.
TTATAGAACTGCCGAAATGCGCGAACTTTTCCACAACCAGCAATTTCTGGCTATGTATATAAATGCTTGACTCAGAGTTGGTTTTAGTGGAGCAGGTTGTCAAACTTGAGCCAAAGACACACATAGAGACGCGCGCATATATATATATATATATATATATATATATATATATATATATATATATATATATATATATATATACATATATCATACTAAAAGGCAAATAAATTGAACATTTTGCAAGACTTACTTAAATTCGCAAAAATAGAACTGTGTTCGCAGTACAAATTCACGCATAGACACGCGTGCGCATGCGCAAAGTAATTGGCGCCGAAGTTGTTGAACGAAACGCCATATTGAGCAACGGTTCTTTCTTCTGAGTCCAAAACGCTTGTGCGAAGAAGAAAAAGAAAGTTGAATTTCATATCTCATAGCAACGACATAACAAATTTCCGAATTAAAAGTCCGTCTTTCCATCTCATAAGGTAAATGATATAGTTCAAATGATTTGTCGTAAAAAACATGACGGTTTGAAAACAATCTTTACTTAAAAAAATGATGTTTCTTTTTTTTTGTAGAACTCGTTCAGTAAGCACTCTCCTGCTTTCGAGATGTTCTTATTCTTTCCTGAAAAAGCGGCGTAATAAAAAACTATAAGAAGCTGATAGGTTGGTATTCTTAATATCTGATTATGTTTTACATTGTTTTGTATTTCATAGTAATTCGAATTGAAGATAGAAAACATATAATTTAATAATCGTAATTTTCAAAAAGATAATCTAGTAACACAAAAAAATATAGATTGTAAACTCTTTGGCATTATATCCCATTACTTTTTGTATGATTGTCTAAATTCAAAAGCAGTTGTCGTGCTCTTCAGTCTTGCTTAGTAAATCAATCTAGAGATGGTGAATCGGTAAAAACACACATCCCCTAACAGCCTGGCCTATTCGTGGGGATGTGTCGACCCCACCACAAAAAACAAAGAAAAAAAAAAAAACGCTTCAATGATTGAAATTCTTGAGTCACTCGAGTTACACTGGTCAATTTTTCTCGACAGGCTCTATCTTACACTGTATTGAATGTTGCTGTCACATACAGTGCTTCTGCTATAGATTTAGAGATTCTGGATAAAATACAAAGAAGAATCTGCAATATTATTGGTCATGACCTGGCATATCGTATTCAGTCACTTTGCCACTGTCTTAAAGTAGCTTCTCTCTGCTTTTTATATTTTTCTATAAATATTTTTAAAAATTCGTCCGTCACCATTCAATCCTCCATACACCATAATACCACATCCTCACCAGAGGGGACCTACAAAAACGCGCCCCTCACCATAAACATTTGATGATAATAAAATATATACAATTCTAATCATGAAAAGATGAAAGGGGAGGGAGATGAACCCCATAACAAACTAAAATTCAACAAATTTTTACTGTTTTCTCTCCTTAATAATGTTTTCTTTTTCTCATATTCTCTCACACTCAATATCCCCTTGCATCTTAGTGGCTTTATTACTTTGCTTGGGGTGAAATGATTAAAAGCAAGAGCAATTACTATCTCCCCTACCCAGCTAGGGATAAGTAACAGAACAGACTATGCACTTTACTCTTGGTTGGCAACTAACCTTGAAGAAGGACGACTCTAAATTTAAAACCACGAACGGAATTCCCTTCTCACTGCTAGAGATAAAATAGGCATAATATACAGGGGGTCCTGCTTGAAATCCCACCGGGCGTGTACGTTAAGTGCTCGATCAGACGCAGAATAGCATTGTATATATATTTATTATTAGTCGCTGAAATTGCACAAGACAAAAATACAAATAATAAATAATAATAATAATAAACAGTAAAAAAACAAAACAAAACAAATTAAAAACCATTTTTGTTCGCTTTCCGGTCATATGATACTCTGCGAGACTAATTCCAATATGTCGATTCTGAATTTGTACTCAGAACTGTCTTCGTACCTCAAGAATTTGAGATAAACAGATATCCTATTTATGTTCAAGGTGTTGCGGGAAGTATTTGCCACTTGTTACTGAAACAGTTTACGAATTGTAAATAAATTTTTCTTCAAGACCTTCAATACAAACGAATTTAACACGTAGAGGATTATATATACATATATATATATATATATATATATATATATATATATATATATATATAATGACAGACCATAGCTCAGAAAAAAAGGAGGGAAAATATACTTGTATGATTAGCAGCAGCGAACTCAATGGAGGCTATGTATGCGGGATAGATAATAGACCGAAGTAGCTAGTGAATCAGTTATATATATATATATATATATATATATATATATATATATATATATATATATATATATATATATATATTATATGAATATTTCATATAAAAAGCAGATTAGTAAAGTTAATGCTATAAATGGCGAAAAACATCTTCGCAAACAAATTTATTAATATTACATTAACCCATGAATCTCTCGATAAATGTTATGATCCCTGTTTTTAATAAATTCCGGTGGTATAACGTCTTTTTTTGCTAGTACTTTCATCTGTTCATACAGACATCATCAGGCATGGAAATTAATTTGTTTTTTTAGTACATCCAGGTAATAACGGAACACGAAAAAGTAGATGTTAATCGAAATATGTTTTTTTAGAATAGTGTTATTAATAACGGGAAAGACATTTTTTCTTTTGAAGCGTGCGGTCGCAATGCTAAGGTTGGATTTTTTTTTCATTACCACCGGAATTTATTAAAAACAGGGATCATAACATTCATCGAGAGATTCGTGGGTTAATGTAATTGTAATATTAATAAATTTGTTTTTCGCCATTAATTTTACTAATCTGCTTTTTGTATGAATGATTCATGTAATATAATTTGAACTGCACCACATAATTGATATATATATATATATATATATATATATATATATATATATATATATATATATATTTTAAGACATTTTTTATGTTTATACGTTCTTTTTATAGATACAAATATTTAAATAAATGCTCTGTTTATAATAAACAGTATTAACAACATTTACCGGCCTGAATATCCGAGAAATTTTCATAGAAAATATGCGTCATCATTTACTTAAATATTTGTATCTATAAAAAGACCTAGCGCTTTCGAACATCATTGTTCATCTTCAGGGTCAATATTCGAAAGCGCTAGGTCATCGTATGGACAATACTTATTTCGAAATCATTTTCAAATAAAAAGTCTCATTAGAGAATATGAGAAAATTCAAAAGAAAATATGCAAGACTATGTTGTCTTTAACATTTAATACTACATGTTTAAAAGAAAAGTTGCTGCCAAATTACACACATATGTGTATATATATATTTATATATATATATATATATATGTATATGTATATATATATATATATATATATATATATATATATATATATAGACAGAGAGAGAGAGAGAGAGAGAGAGAGAGAGAGAGAGAGAGAGAGAGAGAGCGATTTGCCACGTGGTTTGATTGAATTAAAAGTATGCTTGCCTGGGGACAAAGAAACCTTACCAGAATGGAAACGAGACGGTTCACTTCTTCTATATGTGCCGTGTCCCTTCAGGACGTAGACGATAATGGCTCTTCACAATTTCCTGTCCATTGTAGCTCTTAATAAATTTTGTTGTTTTATTATTTTTCCTAAATGCTTGTTACTCCATCAATTTACTCAAGCTTACTAGGTAGGTTATGCGCTGTTTTCTTCTGTCCGCCTTGCCTTCAATTTGTCCTGTGAGTATCGTATTTTCCAAGCACTCTTTCCTCATTATGTGCCCCAGAAATTCCAACTGCCTCTTCCTGATGTTAGGGTATAAGTTTCCTATTTGTTTCCATTTTCTCTAAAACTTTGTCGTTGCTTACATGTTCGTTCTATGAGATCCTAGAGAACTTCTTCTGTAGAACCGCTGACACATCCCCAGAATTAAGTAAAAATTAAAAAAAAAGAAAAAAAAAAAGAAGCAAACTGAGAAAAATGAAAAACTTCTTTTTAATTTTTTTTTTTTTTTTAGATCTGACCAATAAAAATAACTGACCGGTTTCGTAATCCTTGTATGAATTTTCCAATAGAAATCAATCCTTAAATAATGCCATCAAAAGCAGAATGGATTAAAATCCAGAAGTCTTCTGGAAGCCCACACTTCAGGTACATATCTAAGCAACGTTTAATGGACACGTCGAACTGGATACGCCTGAAAAAAGGCTACGATTCACTGGACGCTTCTGACAATCCGAACCTGATCTGCTGGGAAAGGATTGGACCTGAAAGAGTGGCGCCGGTGTTGACCACTTCAACAAAGGAGAGACTAAAACCGCGTCCATCGAGCGCCTCCCATAGAGAAAAATCAACGGCTAAGTTACTGTCAGAACTTGAGGCTAAGCGGCCCATCAACGCATGGACTGTGGATGAGATTAGAAAAACGATGTATGTCCCGAATCTGAAGAAACTTCCGAAATCCGACACTCATTTCTCAAAGTTTTTGAAGAAAACGTTCACCGTCCCTAAAGAAAAAGAAGCGGAAAATGAAAAAGAAAAAGTTTCAAAAAAAAAAGTGAAAACTGAAAACCCTTTCAGTGAGCTTTACGCCTTCCGTGATGTTAAACCTGACCCGACACTGATCTGGGTGAAAGTCCTGTGGAAGATTGCCCGCGAATTTTGCGTTTGGTTTGACTCTTTAGGTACAGGTCACCCTAAAGTAACGGACAGTTTTATGGTCAACTTGTTAGCCAGTGGTTGTCATATCAAAGAATGGGCTCCCATCAGGTTAGAGCAGGTGACAGAGACAATAGGTGATATTCAACCAATGGAGTTCGAACGGTCAATTGATTATGGCATGAATCCAATTGATGACGCTGAACCCACTGGAAAGCCCTTGACTAAAAGGGAAAGAGCTTTCGCTTATGGAAGATGGTATTGCCCTGTTAAGTTTTGGGGTAAACTTAATACAGAGGTAGGTTATATTTTGTTTCATTTAATTAACATTTAAAAAAAAAATAAATTAGGAAGAGCCCACTGGGAAACACTTGACTAAATGGGAAAGGATTTTTCGCAGTTTTTTTTTTTGTACAGTGAAAGGTCTGAATGTCATGCGAAGTAGAGTGTTACTGAGTACGAGGTAGTATGCAGACTGGAGGTGAAGTAACGATTAACCCTAGACATGAACAATTTAAGACTGTAGTGATTGGGAGTCGGTTCCACAGAGGAGTTGCTCGCGGGAAGAAGCTGTTCGAGTGGAACTTACTTCTCACCAACGGAATACGGGGGAAATGAGAGCGGTTTGCTACAATGTGAGTGGCATTACAGATCCAAGCTGAAGGTTAGGACTGGCGTAACCAAGGAAACCAGTTCGTCCGTGCACTTTCCATTGAAGTAGCGATGGAGCAGTGAGAGGCTAGCCATATCCCATCTGTGTGGGAGAGAGAGGCTTGAGGGTGGAAAATAATTCGTCACCCACAAGGACGCGGAAACGCTTTTGATCTCTTATCAAAATTGGAAAGTGAGGACTGCGCAGCTCCCGCCTGAATATGACAGCAGTACTCTATTTCAGGCCTGATCTAGAGTAAAGTAGAGGATAGCACGAGGATTCGGGTACTTACTGGAGCGGTACCGGAAACCGACCATTTTTCCTGCATCTTTAGCAATGGATCATATGTACGAGTTCCACTTGAGGTCAGTTGTGAGTTTAAGGCCCAATCGTCTCTCAAGGCATGAAGCCTCTCCTAGGGGAGATCCATTCATCGTGACTGGTAGTAGATCTGGGTTCGATTGGCGATGATGGAATATAAATAGTTTGGTTTTCGTGGCATTGATGCAACCAACCAGCCCCCCCCCACTGAACAGTTAGAGCTAGATCGGATGAGAGATCAGCTGCCAACCTTTGGTCATCACGAGTTTTGGAGGTGCACCCATTTTCGCCGTATCATTGGCATAGATATTCACAAATGATCTGAGTATACTCTTAGGCAAATTATTTATGTATAGCAAAAAGAGGGCTGGCCAGAGAAGGGACCACTGGGAGACGCATGGGTTGATTGCTAGGGCCGCAGAGGACTGGCCATTAACAGCTACCTTCAGGTACCTACCCATCAGGAACGACTTTATCATTAAGAAGACTCTTCCAGTAATTCCATAGCTAGAGAGCTTGAGCAGCAAACTTTTGTGCCACACCTTGTCAAAGAGCCTCACTGATTCTGTGATTAATGGTAGCTAGGATATCAGCATGGATCGGGCCGATTTAAACCCGTACTGATTGTCGCCCAAGAAGTGTTTATTTAGGTGCTCTATGGCTTTTTTGTTGATTATAGCCTCAAAAAGCTTAATAGTTATACTGAGGAGACTGATGCATCTATATTGAAAGGTGGGAGCGCTCACACGCGTTCTTGAAAACAGGGATTTACACTTTTCACAGAATTTCTATTTCAAGCAGCGTTTAAATAACTTTGCTATGATTGGGGATAGTTCCAGATTGATATTCTTAAGGATGACTACTGGAATTTTGTCTAGGCCAGTAACTTTTTTAGTGTTAAGGCTTTTGATAAGTCTGGAGACTTCCCGGGCTGTAATGAAAATATTGTGGGAAATTGGGAAGAGGATGGTCTATGTCACCCGGTGAAGAGCTTCGCCTTCTCTCTCGAAGAGGAATATATGACCTCGGGGCCATTTATAATAGTTGGTACATCCCTTTGTCTCTGTTCATAATTTGGTTGAAAGATCTTCCAGAATTCTCGGGATCCAATTTGTTTGTTTTCAACCTTGACCTGGACCGCTTTTGCATAGTTACACTTTGCATTTTCCAGAACTTTCTTGCAGCGATTGCGGGCAGTTCTGAATGCAGTAAATCAAACTACAGATCTCCTTGCGATAGATATGGAAGTAGTGGTTACGGTAAGTTATGACTGCAGCGCATTCGGGTTGGGTGGGGACCAGAGCTGGCTGTTTGTTTTTTTTTGGCGGAATTTTGTGGGAGTTATAAAACTCTTAATTCCAGAAAGGATCTATTCAGAGACGAGTGCAGCAGTTTTGGAGGCAGCTTGCTTGAAGAAGGTTGAGAGAGGTGATTCCGTCATATAAGATCGAAAACTGTCCCCGCCTGCCTTCGTGTAGCGAATAATCGTTCTACGTAACTGCAATTCAGTGGATGCCTTTTTCTTTGGTATCAATCTGGAAACTGAATAGGGAATGGTCTGACATGCGCAGAGAGTTAAAACTTTTTCTAAGAATTTTTTCAGAGCAGGATGTGAGGAAAAGGTCAAGGAGGTTCACCTGATAGGACGCGGGTGGATTCTTAGAAGATCTGGGCTAGTTCAGAGGCGACGGAGAAGTCTCTGCAATATCTGCCTTCCCTATCGGTTTTGTTCTTGTGGACCAACCACTTTTTGTGGTGGATATTGAAGCCACCGCAGATGTGAAAGCTAAACGAGTGAAATTCGGCGAGGATATTATCAATCCTCTCAGATATTCGGTCAAAAATTACTATCCCATCGTTCCGAGAACGAAAACGAATGTAGTACTATGAATAAATGCCACGCGGAAGCATATGTATGGGAGATCAGGTTCCTTGTTTTTTTTGCGGCCCTATCACAGGGAAACTCGTACTTAATGTAGGCACCGAGTACGTGATCATGGGGATTTAGGTACACGTGATTAATAACAGCGCTGAGTACCCGAGATTGCGAGCTCCTGCAGTGGGATTGATGCATTGGTACCCGTTGCAGACGGAAAAAGTTAAAGGGTAAACTTAATACGGAGAAACGTTACTTTTTGTTTCATTTAATTAGCATATTTTAAAATTTAAATTCGGCGGAACCCACTGGAAAACCCTTAACTAAAAGAGAAAGGTATTTCGCTTATAGAAGATAATGCTACCTTGTTAAGCCCTGAGGCAGATTTAATCTGTTTAAAACTTTGTGCTGAATCTTTCAAATCTAGCACGGAACTGGATATCAATCCAGGATGATTCATGGAAGATTAATCATCTGAGAGATCCCTCTCTGCCTTCCATCAATATGGCTGATGCTAACCTCCAGGAAAGTGACTCGTTGCGCCTTCTCGGGCTAACATTCCCAGCTGACATGAAGTGGAAAGACTATATTGAATCCATTGCTAGGTCAGCTGCTAAGAAAGGCGGTTTTTCTTTTTAGAATCTATCAAACATATCTATAAGTCTACCATTCGGCCATGCTTAGAATATTACTGCTATACATGGTGCCGTGCCCCTGTGATTTACCTGGAATTCCTTGATAACATCCAAAGAAGAATCTGCAATATTATCGGTCCTGATCTGGCGGCTCGTCTTCAGTCACTTTCGCACCGCTGTAATGTTGCCTCCCTGCAACTTTTCTATAAATACATTCATGGTAATTGTTCGGATGAGCTCTTCGCTATGGCACCGAGACTTTTTGAATTTAAGCGCAATACTAGACTGGCAAGGAAATCTGATCAATTTACAGCTGCGCTAGCCAGATGTAACCGTAACTTCTATGCTGACAGTTTCTCGCTTGTGGAACTGTCTTCTGGCTCCATGATTTCCAGCCAACTTTAACCTGCAAAAATGAAAGCAGCAGCAGCAGCAGCCATTAAAATTCCCTTTTCTCTATAGTGCTCAATCAGTGAACAAGATATATCCTTAAAATAATTCCTTTTGTATTTAAACGCAGTACTAGACTGGCGTCGAGATCTCATGAAGTTACAGTTGAGCTGGCTAAATGTAACCGTAAGTTCTATGGTAGCAGTTTCTTTTCTCGCACTTCTCGCTTGTGGGACTCCCTTCCGGCTCCATGCTTTCCAGCCAGCTTTAATCTGCAAAAAATTAAATGCAATGACAATCGCTATCTACTGTCCCCCTGATTACTTTTTCCTCTTCTCGCTCATTATTAATGTTTCTGTTCCTAATTCTTCCACACCTTGTAGCCACTTGTGTCTTAGTGGCTTTACTGTCTTGCATGGGGTGATACCGATTTAAAAAAAAATGATGAATGCCGTAAAAGCAACGATTCATCCGAAGCTGATGATGAGATATTCTACCAATATGTCATAAAAACTATAAAGTTCTAAATAGTTAAAGTTGGTTTGGCCAGTGTTCAGAATTTAATTGCTATTTTTTTTAGATCACAGCTAAAGTTGTTTTTGGTCTGTGTCTTTAAAATCACTTCGACAACACAACTTTATATCGTGCCACAGAGTTTGTCGCTTGTTTGCTAATTTATTATATATACATATACACATACATATCTAAATATGTGTACATATGGAAGTAACCGCTATGGACATTTAGTTCGGGGTCATTTTCAATAAGACTTAACAGGATATCGAGGAAAGGTCATGTAATTTTTGGTTTCTTTTTCATAAGTAAATGTTTTTGCTCGTTCGGTGTTCTTTAGCTTATTTACAAGGTAATATTGTTCTTTTTTGTGGGGATATATATATATTAATTATATTAATCATATTAATTATATTAATAAACCATCATCTGTATATCGGAAATATATTGATTGTTCAGGTAAAATAATTTGTTAAGCATCAGACGTCAGAATCTCCAAGAAAAGACAAGTTAAAACACAGCTAAGTAGCGATCCAACTGGTAAACATAACTTTGTAAAATCATTTCTTACTAATCAAAGGAGATAATGCCACTAGAACGCAGCGGGGGAGTTACTGGGAGTAAAAGAGAATGAGAAGACTTTAGTGAGGAAAAGGACAATAAAAGAACAGGTTTCAGGAAGACAGAAGATGGTGATTGGCGTCAGTTAATTGACATGATATGCTTGTCTTCACAATATATCTGTCAGTTAATTGACATATCCATGCGTTTATCTTCACAATATATCTGTCAGTTAATTGACATATTAATGCGTTTATCTTCACAATATATCTGTCAGTTAATTGACATATCCAAGCGTTTATCTCCACAATATATCTGTCAGTTAATTGACATATTAATGCATTTATCTTCACAATATATCTGTCAGTTAATTGACATATTGATGCGTTTATCTCCACAATATATCTGTCAGTTAATTGGCATATCCATGCGTTTATCTCCACAATATATCTGTCAGTTAACTGACATATTAATGCGTTTATATCCACAATATATCTGTCAGTTAATTGACATATTGATGCGTTTATCTCCACAATATATCTGTCAGTTAATTGACATATTGATGCGTTTATCTCCACAATATATCTGTCAGTTAATTGACATATTAATGGGTTTATCTCCACAATATATCTGTCAGTTAATTGACATATTGATGCGTTTATCTCCACAATATATCTGTCAATTAATTGACATATTGATGCGTTTATCTTAATAATATATCTGTCAGTTAATTGACATATTGATGCGTTTATCTCCACAATATATCTGTCAGTTAATTGACATATTAATGCGTTTCTCTTCACAATGTATATCTCAGTTAATTGATATGCCGATGTATTTCTCTTCGCATTTTGTCTGTCAGTTAATTGATATGTTGATGTGCTTCTTTTTTCGAACAGGTGACGGAAAAAGTGAAGGAACAAGAAACACACATAAACGAGGAATCTCTGTTGCAACATCCACTCTACGGAAATTATTACATTTTTCTCAAAGACAAGGGCTATCGAATTCCGCAAATTCTTTACAATGCCCTGGATGAATAGAGAAAAACATAAATATAATATCCTCTTCACTCGTTTACTGGAATTCTTTTGCTGTCCTTTTCTACCATTGCTGGTTGAATAGTTCAAGATGGTTACGTATGTAGCAATGTTGTCTACAACGTGGTTGTGACAAGGTTTATAGACTTGGATGATATCAAGGACATGTATTAAGGGATATATATTTTTTCACTATTAGTTCTCTGAGGAAATAAAATATGTTACCTATAAAAACATTAGCGATAAAAATACAAAAAGAGTTTTTTTTTGTCTATTCTATCTATCTATCTATCTATCTATCTATCTATCTATCTATCTATCTATCTATCTATCTCAGTCTGTTCATAGATCTATCTTATCAATATCTAAGTCTCATTATTCTCTCTCTCCCCACTCTATCTATCTATCTATCTATCTATCTATCTATCTATCTATCTATCTATCTATCTATCTATCTATCTATCTATCTATCTTCGCCTTATCTACGTCCATTTATTTTCTCTATCTCTCACTCTCTCTATATATATCTGTCTGTTAATGTATCTATCTATCTATCTATCTATCTATCTATCTATCTATCTATCTATCTATCTATCTATCTATCTATCTTTGTTCTTCAGCCAGCAAGATATTTGTAAAATTCCTCCTCTCTCGCACAAGGTCGCAGAAGCCAACCCACCCGCGTAGATAGTGCTCTATCAATGGCCTTGAGGTGATCTTGTCTTACTATGTATGTAGAGTTTAATTATCTTGATGTCGTTGGCCGACCGATTAGCAGTACAGGATATGGAATCAGTGAACAGTGTTTAAAATCCAGCTTCGCCCTTGGGGAAGTTATGGATCCAATTCTACCCGGATAATCAGTAGGGCATTTTAAAATCTTTAATCCTGTCAGGCAGTCTTTCCTGAGCATTAGGCTAGTACCCCAGCCTATATATATATATATATATATATATATATATATATATATATATATATATATATATATATTTCGCCATCACATATCTTTAGTTTTGTCATTCTGTTTTCTGCTAATGTGTACTTATAGTTGATACTATTACGGTCACGTTGCATATTTCGATTTACATTATATTTTTCCGTCTCGGATGCTACCTGAATTTTACCCAAAAGAAAATAGATTCCATGCCTGATGATGACCGGAGGACCTGTCGAAAGTACTTGCTTATTTAAGGAAGGCCTATTACAGTTTATAATTAAAAAAAAAACAAGTATATATATATATATATATATATATATATATATATATATATATATATATATATATATACACACACAAATGTAAAAGAACGCAGAGTAAGATTTCAGCGTTCAAAGCATTAATTTAAAACAGGGCTCAACACAAAAGTAGAGCAATAAATATTTATTTATTATGCAGTATTACATTAGAACATGCACATACCCACTACAAACTATACATCTTGTTTCAGAAGTAGCATCGTGATTTCCCACCTGATATATATATATATATATATTAGAAAGATTGTATTTAGCAAAAACATACAAAAACACACACACAAAACAAAAATAAAACAAATAAACAAAAACGCAATTCGACCAGTCAAAATAATGTTTTCAAGTCTTTGTGATTATAGTACTCGATGTCGAAAGATAAAGCATTAAAAGAATTAAATAAAATTAAATGTTCTTCATATCCCTACTCTGTATTTTCGGAGATTGCATTCACTTGTCTGGGGACTTAATTGCGAAAATTAATTTGTTTTCAGTAATCAAATATTTCTTGAAAGACGTTAATTATTTTAACGCTTTTTAATATGTATGTGATTGCTTAAAATAGATTCGATTTTATAAGCAAGTCCTCTGACCAGTGGAAGCAATCCCCGCAAAACTCAGAGTATGGATATATGAGCATTTAATTATATAATTATTGCTGTAACAATGGGTAGCTATAATGGTGCATGGGTATGTGAACTTATGGCCATATACATAATCAATAAACTAACAAGGATTATTAACAAAACAGATATATGTCTATATAGGGTTGATGGTCTAATAATTAAAAAAAATGTAACGGCCGAATTACAGAAAAAATGAGAAAAGAAATCATAAAAATCTTCAAAACCCAAGAATTTAGAATTGATATAAAATCCAACCAAAAAGAAGTAAATCTCTTAGACATCACATTCAACGACAAAAGATATAAACCATACAGAAAACCAAACAACAATCCAATATAGATTAACAACAATTCTAACCATTCCACTAACGTATTCAAGAAAATACCCATATCTATAAATAAAAGAATTTCCACAAACTCTAGTAGCTTAAAAGTATTCAATGAAAATAAAAATAACAACATATGAATCAGCTCTAAGAAACAGTGGATATTCAATCAAACTAGAATACAAAAACGAAAATAATTCAAACAAAAAACAATAGAAAAAGTAAAATAATTTCGTTCAACTAAAATAGGGAGAATATTCTTCAAAGTAGTTGATAAACTCACCCTTAAAAACAGTAAATTATCAAAAATTATGAACAAAAATACAATAAAAATTAGTTACAGCTGCATGGATAACAGAGAAAATAATATCTAAGCACAATAAAACATCTTCAACAAAACCAATAAAAATTAAAATAACAATAACACCCAGCAAAGTAACACCATCATATGTATTTGCAGAAACAAAGAAAATTGCCCGCTTAACAATAAATGTTTAACCAATAACATAATATACAAAGCTATCGTAACTAATAACATTAACACAGACGAAAAAAACTTATTAGGCGTCACAGAAAAACGTTAAAAGAAATAAATGTCTTTTGAAAGAAAAATACACAAACAATACAACTCTATCAAAATACATATAGAGCCAAAAAGAACACAATATCCCACCACAATCAAACGGGTAATTATAGAAAGAGTAGCCTCATACAGTATTAACATTGCAAACTGTGAACTATACTTAGAGGAAAAATTAGCAATAGTTAGTCTTAAAAACCAAAATAAGCTCCTAAACAAGAAAGCTGAAATAATGGGTAAATGTATGCCTATAAATAAATATTTACTTTGCTATCTAAGCACTAACTAAAAATAAACAAATAAATAAATGAAATAAATATAATATAAACTTAAAAAATATAAATAAACAAACAAATATTAAATATACAGACCTATACGTGTGTTTTGTGCATGTACATACAAATATATACATACGCAGATACAAACAACTACAAAGGAAAATACCTCACCCTCATAATTAATACCTCAATATATAACACCAAGGAAAAATAATTAAGCTACTAACCATTAAATAAAAATGAAACATTAGATAAACGATAACATATGATATAAGCAAATGTTTCATTTACTACATATACACTATTTAAAAATTACATAAATGTGCATGCGTGCGGCGAGCGTGTGGGTGAAAAATCTAAGTTCTTGGCAAGAACTAAGATTTTTTCCCATTTTCATTTTTATACCAATTTGTCTCATCCACAGAAATATTCTGGGAAATTTAATTATGTTGTCGGCATGGAAAACAAAAAACAAACTCTTAGTAAGAAAGAAGTTACCAATATCCAGAAAGAGGCTTACGAAGGTGCGTTTCTCTTTTTTAAAGTTTAGATTTAATGTAACTATGACGACAAAACATTTCGCTTTCATTGTTTGCCTTGATAAAGTCGGAAGACGAAATCTGTCAGCAAGAACTAAGATTTTCATTTTTATACCAATTTGTCTTATCCACAGAATTATTCTGGTAAATTTATCTATCTATAGATATATAGCAGGAGCACCAGACATGATTCAATGCACGGACGAATGGTAGATTTATAAACGTGCAAGATTGATACTGACGAGGAAAACAGTCTGACACGACACCGTGAACCAACTTTCCTAGCAGAAGACCTAGCAATTGATTCAATATAATCATTCCACTTCATATCAGTAGAAAACGTGTGGCCAAGAAAGGAAAGTGCATCAGGCGGTATTTAAGGTAGCTCCTGCGTAGGGCTCTTTATTGGGCCTTCATCGCAATAGGTAGGAAGGAATAAATGCGATAGGCAACAATAAACCACAGAACTTAAAATTGATCGCTGCATTTCAGTATTGCATTAATATTTAAGCTTACCTTTTAAAAGTTCGCGAAAATTCTTCTGCTACGTCTTAATTTAAAGGCAGTTTGATGTACGTAGGTCCTTACATTCCGTACAAAGAATTACTTTTATTTCATGGGTGACTTTCGCTTGATTTCGCAAATAATTTCGATTATTCCCAAATTCATTTCCAAGTTATAAAAATTGTTATCGTACAAAAAAATTCATCGCAAAACATCACGTAAAAAATTCGCCGAAAACAATCGCAGTAATGAAAACTTGGGAATCCAAAATTTCAGGATTGTGGGTCCGGATCCGGCCCGGAATGCTTTTAATTTGCTCACGGGGTCGGCTTGATTCCAAAATGGTATATTTTGGGTTACGGCCTCTAGGAGTAAAGTTGAAAAAGTCTGACATACTGACATTCGCATTTTTTATACAGATATTCTTCATTTTAAGACATTTTTATGTTTATACATTCTTTTTACAGATAAACATAAAAGTGTCTTAAAATAATTGTCGGACTTTGTCCATTTCATAATGTGTGACGTCATTTGTTTACATTTGGATACGCTTTGAGCAGATATGAATGTACGTGTGAGATTCATGGAAGATTGTCAGTAAATTCGACCTTGCTAACCGAACGCTCCTCTGTGGCCGAATCGGTTAAAGGCACATCAGGCTATATGACGGTTCCGTATAGGATACAGGTTCGATTCCTGTTGGAGGATGAATATTTTCTATGAAAATTTCTCGGACATTCAGGTCGGTAAATGTTGTTTAATACTGTTTATTATAAACAGAGCATTTACTTAAATATTTGTATCTATAAAAAGAATGTATAAACATAAAAACGTCTTAAAATAGTTGTCGGACTTTGTCCATTTCATATTCTTCATTATCTGCTCTTTTTATGTATATAAAAGAGGTATATTCTAAATGTTATAGTGTTCGTATAAATTCGTTGTTCTGGTTAATATTTTACCAAAGAAAACACTGGAACAAAAGATTAGTGAAGAAACTATTAAATCACGTGGATTAATAATACAATACAATAATATCGTAGTTAGTGCGATAGTCTTTACGACCTCTTTGAGTCTCAATTGTGACTCCTCTCATCGTCAGTGGAAGAGTCCATTTTCAACAATTTAGTGTAGCGAAGGTCGGTCGTCTTTCTATATGTAGTGCCTTGATAAACATTATCAGCAGCAGCCTGGAGTGTATAAAAACAAACAAACCATTAACTCTCTAGTCCTGTTCTTTCGCCTTTCGAAGTGTGTGCCATCAACTTTTCACACTGAAGAAAGAAAGGGCTGTGGACACTTCACACACAAACAGACCTACACAGGTTAGTCACACTCAAGTACATTCATTAAGAATTTTCGTTGTGTATTCAGTTTATCTCTAGGAAAAGAAACTCTTAGACTTTCCGTTTGTTATTTCGTCCAATAAATGTTATCTTGCATTGCAAATTAATCGGTTTCTGTTATTTTTGTGCATGTACCTTTTCACCACCATTATTTCATGTATAATATTCTCGTGACCATCGCACTAAATACACAACAAAGTACTTGAAAAAGAGGTTTTGAAATGCGCATAAAATAACATTTTGGGTCATTTACCCATTGATATTCGAATATGAAAGGTATAGCAATAATAAAGAAATCTATTTATAAATTTATTTATTACCATGTCTGATAAAAAATAAATGAGAGAGAGAGAGAGAGAGAGAGAGAGAGAGAGAGAGAGAGAGAGAGAGAGAGAGAGAGAGACGGTCCTTATACCTACTTTATACAACGCCACCTTGTGAGCCTTAAGTGAACTCCTCTGGGAGACAAGATGGAGTAATACCACACAATCAAGATTATCATATAAATCGAGAATAATAAATATCCTCTTCTCTTCAGTTCTGACATGGCCGAACGAAAGAGGCATTTTTAAAAAAAAATTGGCACTGCTTTTCGGCTAACACGTCACATGACTACTGTAGCGAAAGTCTTGTCACCCCACCAAAATAATGAGAACAGTAGTAATATTAATGAAGTCATATCGCACATCCTCCATGCTCTTGCCAGATCATATGTCCATACACTTGCAAGCAAACCTCTCTTGTAGGAGCTCGTATCAGCCATATGAAGTAGAAAATGATATTATGTAAGGGTGACAAAACCTTCGGACAACTCTGTACATCATCTATCACACATATCTACATTAGGGCAGATCGATTTTGGAACCGTAGTATTGCATTCAATTTGAAAGTTGAGGACAAAATAATGACACAAAATATTTTTCCAAATCATGATTTTTTTTAAAGAAATGACATTAAAGATAACTTTAGGTTCAAATTTGAAGCGTTGAAATTTAATTCCGTTGATCAGAGAAATAACTGAAATATATGTAGTTGGTTTGAAATGAAAAGGGATCATATAACAGATTTCATAATCAACAACTATATTTTCAACATGATCCAAAGAATAAAGCTACAGTCGACCAAAATACACAAGGTTGCATTAAAAAAATTTGAATGTTGAAGTCAGATGAATTGGAGGCGAAAGAAGAGTCTATTTAAAAAAATTCTAAGTAAACATTTATTCATACTTAATTAGTTATGTCAATTTACATGACTAATTTTAAAATTTAATTAAAATTCCATCACAAAGATATATATAAAATATAGGTTATCGCCCCTTAGGGATTTGACACCGGGGGCCCCGGAGGGATTCGAGATTGGCGCGTTTGGAAGATTGAGACTGGAGAGGGTTCGCGGGGAGACGAGATGTAGCTTCCAAACAGAAAGGACGTCCACCACCATTTACGAAGCGAGCAGAGTTTGACGGAGACCATAGCTTCCGAACAGGGGACATCCTTCAACCATTTACGAAGTGGGCAGGCATAAAGAAAGACTATTGCTTCCGAACAGAGTCCTCTAAACATTTACGAAGCGGGTAGACTGAGAAAGACAGTTTCCGAATAACCAGAATTTACGAAGCTGAACTCAAGCAAGAACATCTCCACAAGCAAGATTCGCGGCAGACCAGACAAAGTAAGAGATAAGATATAAACTTATAAACACATTTATATGATGCTCATACTCTTCCCTTCTTTCTGAAATATTACTCTGTAACTGATGTCGGAGTTAGCTCCTCCTCAGTTCTTTAATCCTTCAACAGGGGTCTCTCTCCCCTGGCTATAAAAACTGGCTGACCCATCTCTCGCTCTCTTTTTCGACTTAGGCCTTGGGCCGCTACCTCGCGCGGAGGCGAGGTAAAATCTCTCTTTTTCCACTTAGGCCAATATGTGACCTTTCACAGATACAGCGTTTCCCAAATTCTGTGAACACGCTAAGAACAATACACGTACGTACGAACACTACAACACACACACATAATTTCTCCATACAAAAATATGTAAATGTTCATATCTTTGTTTAACTTTTTTTGTTATTAATATATATTTGTTTACCCATATATATATCGGTCTTGTTTGTTTCTTTGTCTTCTTTGGTCTTAATTAAAGTCCGACATTCTCATGTAGCTGGACCCGCCAGCAGGAAAGTTTAACCTTCTGATATCTCTTCACATCTTCACCCCCACGGTCCGATACACTGACATGCTAAATGCATCAGTATTTAGGAATCTCTCATTCTGTACAAATATGTGTGTAGAATCGTCCATATTTTTCCACTCACCCCCGTTAAAAAATAGACTATTCCATAAGAGCTAGTTTCGACCAATCAACACCACACATTGCGAAACTCGGCTTATTATTGGTCGAGACGACCCCAGAATGGTTTGCCGCCAAAAGTCACTGGAGCCTGTTCTAACTTCTCAGAGTAAATAAAAGGACAAATCTCAGTCCAATTCACCAGTCAGTAATTCGCCATCAGAGATTTCCACAGAGATCCACGCGTGTCTACATCTTGACTAAAGGACGTTTCGCGCGTCAACACCTGACTCAACTTTCAACCTCTTTTTGTCTCTCTCTGAATTCATTGCACATTTCTAAAAAAAAGTGTTATCTTGTTGCAATTAGCTATGAATTAGTGTGTTGATCAGAAGGGTTTTAGGGTTTTGTGATAATAAACGTGAAAAGCATGTTCTTCATATTAATCACAACGATTTAAGCGTAGACATACAGATTGAATAAATCTCAAAGGCAATATTGAACAAAGAAACAAAGGTAGTCGTGAATTCAATTAGAAACAAAGGGGAGAGAGAGGGGGAGAGGGGGAGAGGGGAGAGGGGGGAGAGAGGGTTGAGTCAGGTGTTGACGCGCGAAAAGTCCTTTAAGTCAAGATGTAGACACGCGTGGATCTCTGTAGAAATCTCTCTGAGAGTGAATTGCTGACTTTACTTATTAGTAGCGAAAGTTCTTTTACGTCTGACTGCGTTAGTCAAAGACGGGAGTTCCTTGAATGTTACATTTTGGTAATTGTGTTGAGCGGTCGAAATTGGTTTGCTATGTGCTTTGCTTCGGAATGGAATGCTCTCTTGGAATGCTCAAGGTGACACGTGTTACTCCGGTAGTCAAAGAAGCTCCAGGAAGAATGGCACGAAGAATAATCGTACGCGTGGGAGCGATCTGATTGGTCGAAACTGACCAATCAGCAAGCCGAATTTACGGTGATTGACCAATGGATGTAAGAAGAGTTTATTTCCAGCGGAGGGTAGACTGACTGTCGTGGACGAGTCTATAATCTACACTACTAAACAGAAACTGCAATTCAAGCATTAAAGTAAAAAATACAGTCCAGGGCGAATAACTCTGTCAAAACAAGAACATACAAAAATCAACAGGAATCTCGCAATACATTACTTTAAAATTTATCCCTTAAATTTACATGTGAACACTTTTGCTAAACAAAGGAACATTCCTGAACTTTAAATTCATAAAAATACTTAATTCACATTTCGTCAAACATTCAAATAATCAAAACTGAAACACAAGCTTTTCCAAATTGTATTATAATTTATTGTATATAAATGTTCAGTGTTTTTTCTAATTGAATTCACGACTACCTTTCTTTCTTTGTTCAATATTGCCTTGAGATTTATTCAATTTTTATGTCTATGCTTAATATTGTTGTGATTAATATGAAGAACATGCTTTTCACGCTTATCATCTCAAACCAAAAAACCTTCTGATTTCCCATTAATTTCATAGCGATCCCAGCATGTGTATATGTGCATAAATTTGTGATTTTGTAAAGCTTAAACAATTTGTCTTCTGTTATTTTACCTCTGCCTTTTCGAGACCAAACCGGTGGTCTTAAATCTCCCATAGATATAATCGAGTATGGTTAAATTTTCCAATAAAGATATTTTTTTGTTGAAGAACTAGCGAGCCACGAGAGAAGAGATTTAAAAAATTACATTTCTCAACTCTAAAGCGACACACTGGTCAAATGTGATTAACCCCTCACAAAATAGAGTTTGTGAACTTGTGCTTGCAGAAGGTTTTTCAAATAATGAACTGCGAGCGGTTCTAATGGACTGAACAACGTTTGAGTTGCCGAATTTACATGCACATTTAATCATTGAAGCTTTAAAAAGTGTATATGGATAAGAAGCAACATATTTTCCAGTCAATGTATCTAATACAGAAAACAATATCAATTTTATTTGGATTTGTAGAATCGTCCGTATTTTTCCACTCACCCCGCTTAAAGGTGGACTATTCCATAAGGGCTAGTTTCGACCAATCAACACCACACATTGCGAAACTCGGCTTATTATTGGTCGAGACGCCCCCAGGATGTTTTTGCCGCCAAAGCCCTGGGAGCCTGTTCTAACTTCTCAGAGTAAATAAAAGGACGAATCTCAGTCCAATTCTCCAGTCAGCAATTCACCCTCAGAGAGATTTCTACAGAGATCCACGCGTGTCTACATCTTGACTTAAAGGACATTTCGCGCGTCAACACCTGACTCAACCTTCAACCTCTTTCTCTCTCTCTCTGAAATCTTTGTACATTTCTAAAAAAAAGTGTTATCTACACTACTAAACAGAAACTGCTATTTAAGCATTAATATAAAAAAATACAGTCCAAGGTGAATAACTCTGCCAAAACAAGAACATACAAAATTCTGCAAAAATCTCGATCCTACATTACTTTAAAATTTATCTCTCGATAAATTTTCCTTAAATTTTTATGTGAACACTTTTGCTAAACAAAGGAACATTCATGAACTTTGAGTTCATAAAATACTTAATTCAACTTTTCTTCAAACATTCAAGTATTTCAACTGAAACACAACTTTTTCCAAAATTGTATTATAATTTATTTGTACATAAATATTCAATGTTTGTTTCTAATTGAATTCACGACTACCTTTGTTTCTTCGTTCAATATTGCCTTTGAGATTTATTCCATTTGTATGTCTACCATAAAATTGTTGTGATTAATATGAAGAACATGCTTTTCACGTTTATTATCACAAACGTAAAAACCCTTCTGATTTCACACTAAATTCATAGCAATCCCAATAGATTTATTCTTGAAATAGTAAAATTTTGAAGCCATTTTGTAAACGAAAACCCGAGGGTATTAGGTTGTTGCGGGTCTGTGTACGCGTTGTGAGATAAACACGTGTGTTTCCTGAAATGCCCACGACAAACATAGCAGACTCGGAGCATGAGGGCACGTGCACCAAAACAACAAAAATCGATATATATGTACAAACAAATGAATATGTATTTGTAGAAAACAGTTAGTTGGTGTGACCTCTCGAATTTATATTTAACGCAAAATACCACGAAATATGAAACAACAAGAAGAAACCAACAATCAATATTCGTATTTACGTCTGTAATGATGTACAAGCATAGGAGTTACTCCCCTTTGATTGAAATTAAAGTTTTTACTAATGTAATACTTTTTTTTATTATCTGAGCCCATAAAAGGTTGAATGAACTTGCCGCTCAAAATGTTCACTGTGAGAGAGTTGAAAGAAGTCTCTAAAGCTGAGAAAATGTTGAGTAAACTTTTAGCTTTAGAAGAGTTGAAGGAGTGAATGTTCCGTAATGTTTGTAATTAAGTTTCCATTGCTTGTAATGTTATGTAATTAAGTTTCCATTGCTTGTAGTTGAATATTCGTAATATGTTAGTTTGTAGTGTTCTGTAATGAAGGAACGTTTCGTACGTACGTATATGTGTGCGCGTGCGAAAATGCTCCCACTGCGCCCGCCCGCAAGGGGTCGAGACGCGACTTCTTTTTCAATTACATTTTCGTAAGCGAGTGAGATCCAAAAGAGGATACAGTAGAGGAAGAACGAACTCGTGTCTGGTATTTATAATCAACGTAACCACGTGATAGGTTCCTGGAAGCGTTTCTAATTTTTGGTGGGAAAATTTGACTTGGTCACGCGCTGGAAAAATACTTGTACGTGGGGAGGAGGATTGCAACGCCCCCTTGTGTGTTTATTGACCAATTAGAAGTTGAGGTTTTCTGAAAATATGTATGAAGCAGGATAAGGTCTGTGATCCGCTTTTTGCACAGATTGGCACAAAAATTGAGACCGATAAAAAAAAAAGTGGTAGCGGGTGGCTGAAAATATGTACGGAAATACCCAGTCGGGTTATTTGCTCCTAATTTCCGAAACCGTTACTAGGGACGCTCTCCAATACTTGGCGATATCTTTTATCTCCAAACAAACCCTATGTAACAGTCCATGTCTTTGTTTAACTTGTTTTGTTATCAATATATATTTGTTTACCCATATATATTGGTCTTGTTTGTTTTCTTTGTCGTCTTTGGACTTAATTAAAATCTGACATTCCCATGTAGCTGGACCGGCCAGCAGGAAATTTTAACCTTCTGATATCTCATCACATCTTCACCCCAAACAGTCCGCTACATTCCGTTATAATATACGCTTTTTAAATCATAAGAATAAAAATATATGAATTTGTATCGATGTTAACCTTAAACTTTCGAAATGCCTAGATTAGGTACAGTTGGTCTTATTCAGGGTCTTCGGAAGGTCATCATGCACTTATAACAGACATGTTTTGATATAGAATACAGGAGGAGAATAAGAATGAAGATTATAAATATAGTCATTAAAAAACATATTAGGGGTGAAATTTGAAATATAAAGATATATAATTGTCGGAGTTAACTCCTCCTCATTTCCTCATTTCCTTAACCCTTCAACAGGGGTCTCTCTCTCACGAGTATAAATATTGGCTGACCTTTCGCCTCTCCCTCTTTTTCCGACTTAACGCCTCGGGTGGCCATCTTTTCGATTCAGGCCTTGAGCCGCAACCTCGCGCGTGAGGCGAGGTAAAAAAACTTTCTCTTTTCCACTTACACCAATATGTGACCTCTCACAGAGACAGCGTTTCCCATATTCTGGGAACACGCTAAAAACAATATACGCGTTCGTACGGACACTCAAAACACACACATAACTTCTCCATACAAACACTCTGTAACCTTTCATGTCTTCATGTCATTGTAATTTGTTATTAATATATATTTGTTTGCATATATGTATCGGTCTTGTTTGTTTTCTTTTGTCTTCTTTGGACTTCATTAAAGTCCAACATTCCTATGTAGCTGGACCGACTAGCAGGAAATCTTAGCCCAGAGATATCATTCTCACATTCACCCTTCGGTCCTCTACATATTGAAAAAGTGCATAGTAACTCCTCGAACGGCCTGTACCATTTTCATGTAAGCTTCCCAAATTAGGTTCAGTTTGTCGTATGCTATTCTCTTTTAAGCTTCCTTAAATAAATTAAATAAGTACGGAGCGACCTGTAACGAACCAAAATAAATTCAGCAAATCCCAAGGTAGAAATAGATTGCCTTTAACAAGAGAAAGAGAGAAATTTTGAACACTGACTAGTGACGTCATGGTTTCCCAAAACAAAGCTAGATGTAAAAGTTAAAACAATGGATTTAATTTCTATTTTTTGGCTGTCTAGACGGATAGAACGCAGTAGCAGTATATGAAATAGCACAAAAAAAATTTATTTGGAACAATGGAGTGATCAGAATTTTAGGTGAAAGCCTCCCAAAAATAGAGCCGGAAAGTGGTCAAATATGTTATGCAAATTTTCAGTCTCTGTCTCTTTCTCTCTCTCTCTCTCTCAAAAAAAAATGAAATTACCGTCTGACTGTTTTTAGCTGTTTGAGTCAACCTCTTTTTGATAGTATTGTTGTTTGTTAAACTTATAACAGATTAATAACGTCAAATTTCATCTTAATCTGTGTCCTTTTATTCATTCATTTTGACTGAAAAAAGGTTTTTAAACAAATAGATGATAATGATAATGATGATAATAGTCCATAGCTAAAGTTCGAGGAACACTAATCCAAGGGAAATAACTTGGCAGAGTTATTTCCCTTGTACTGCAACGCTAAATACGTGATCTTTGGAGTTTTTGTCTGTCTTATTAATTCTTTTGAGATTGCATACTAAAATTTTTACATCGATTTCGTTGAAGATTTTGTAGCAGCAAGTCTTTATAATACCAGCATTCTCCTCAATAATAATAATAATGATAATAAATAATATTATTATTTCTTGCATTTATCTCCATTAATCATCTGATAGACCTTTGCTCCCTTCCATCAGTATGACTAAAGCTAACATCCAGGAAAGTGACTCGTTGCATCTTCTTGGGCTCACATTCTCTGCTGATATGAAGTGGAAAGACTATATTGAATCACTTGCTGGTCAGCTGCTAAGAAAGTTGCTTAACTATATCAGGCGAAACAATTTTCCCCTCCAGAATCTAACTTACATATCTATAAGTCTACCGTTCGTCCAAGCTTAGAATATTGCTGCCACATACGGTCCGGTGCCCCTGCTATTTACCTTGAGCTCCTTGATAATTCTTCCATACCCTGTAACCTCTTGTGTTTTAGCGGAATTACTGCCTTGCTTAGTATAATACCGATTAAAAAAAAGACGTGTGTTTATGGCTTATGACTGAATAATATCGATTCCATTGTTTTTGACACTATTCAAACTGCACCTACTATTCCGGATACAATTATAACTTTCATATTCCATATCTTTATCATTTCACGGGTAAGTAACTGGTATCTCTTTCTCCTTCCATGATATGGCTTGTTCTATTTTTCTTATTCCCAATTACCAGGTCTACTCTTCTTGTTTAGATGGGGATGGTTAGCCTAGCTGTCAAAATCTCAAAGCATTTGGTTAGAACAGATACCAATTTTCTGCACAGCTATATCATTTGCATAGTTCCCAATGTGTGACTGTTCCTACCCAGTCGAGCCCTTTTTTATATTCTTTTTTGGACCAACTTGTTCCATTCTCTAATTATGCTCTTTACTGTTTCGTTTATTTCTTTGAATAGGCGGTGTTTACTTTATTTTCCTGAATTCAAGATCAAGTGACAACAAATCTTTTCCCTGTGGGTTACCTCACTCGGCTGTGCTAACAACGCCTGCTAGGGGCGCTCTTTAAGTCTATACATAGGCAATGATATTCTCACTTACCCTCTTTTTGGTCTTTTTAACTTTTTGGCTTTCACGTCAATAGGAATGCTACTGGCGAGTCACGTTTGCTTCTTTGGTCCTCCTTCGACTTTTGTACCTCCCTTATATACGTATTGACACACACGTGTCTATCACACACGCTTGTTACACACACACACACACACACACACACACACACACACACACACACACACACACACAAGCACATTCTTGTAGCTTGTTTTAATGTTTTTTTCTTTCGTTAGAATTGTCTACACATGTAATTCCTTTTGTTAATACATGCATCATCGTTTTTTTTTATATATTTAGAAGGTGTCGATGAATTAGGAACAGAAACATTAATAACGAAGAGAAAAAGAAAAGAGCAATCAAAATGACAGTAGATAGTGAAATTGCATTTAAATGTTTGCAGATTAAAGTTCGTTGGAAAGTATAGAGCCGGAAACGAGTTCCACAAGCGAGAAGTGCGAGAAAAGAAACTGTCAGCATAGAACATACGGCTGCATCTGGCCAGGTCAACCGTAAATTGATGAGATCTCACCGACAATCTAGCGTTGTGCTTAAACACACACAGTCTAGGTACCATAGCGTAGAGCTCGTCCGAACAATTACTATGGAAATATTTATAAAAAATGCACAGAGAGACAACCGTATGGCGGTGGGCAAGTGACTGAAACAGGGCCGCCAGATATAGACCAATAATATTGCTGATTCTTCTTTGGATTTTTATCAAGGAGCTCCAGGTAGATAGCAAAAACACCGAATCATATGGTAGCAATATTCTAAGCATGGACAAATGGTAGACTTATAGACATGCAAGATAGATTCAGGAGAGAAAAATTGTCTTCCCCGACACAGTGAACCAACTTTCTTAACAGCTGATCTAACGATGGATTCAGTATAGTCTTTCCACCTCGTGTCAGCTGAGAACGTTAGCCCGAGGAGGCGCAATGAGTTACTTTCTTGAAGGTTAGCATTAGCCATGCTGATGGAAGGCAGAGAAGAGATTTCTCACATGATTAATGGAGAGAAGTTTAGTTTTGGAGGTGTTAAAATTGACAAGCCATCTTTTGCCCCAGTTAACGACGGTCTTGAAGTAGTTTTGGACACCAGATGCCATTTTGACCTTGTCAGACTGATCAGCCTTATTATCGAGGCAGGAATAAATGGTAGTGTCGTCAGCGTAGGTGCCAAGTTGAGAGCTGATGCCATGGGGAAGGTCGTTAATGAAGATTAAAATCAGCGAATGAACAAGGATGGAGTCCTGGGGGACACCTGCGAAAGGGTGTAGATGAGTGGGCATTCTGGACAACCTTCATTTCATGATTTGTTAGGAATGACTGGATCAGCTCAAAAACATGCCCGGAGATACCGTAACTTTTCAGCTTGTGGCGAAGACCTCAGATAATGACTCGTGCACTTAACGTTTTCAGATTCCATAACTTTTTGTCGGCGCTTTAACCATTTATTTTTACAATCTTGGTGTACTGTCGGGATTGAGAAGGCTATTAACCCTCACCCTCACCTCAGTTTCTGATTATCTCCCGATGGTGACAGAATTAGGACAACGAGCGAAAACATGTTTTTTTTAAAGCATTTCACCCCAAACAAGGCAGGAGTGCCACTAGCCCACAGGGGGATACGGAGAGTGAAAGTGAGAGAAAAGACTGGGTATGGGGGGGGGATTGAGGAAAGGGAAAAAGGACAAGAATCAAAGCAATAGAAAATGGGTGATTGACGTTGCATTTAAATTTTTGAAGATTGTAATTATCAGGGAAATAAATGAGAGGAAGGGAGGTCCAATGTCGGTAAGTACGAGAAAAGAATCTCCTAGAATAGAAGTGGCAGTTACATTTAACTATTTCAACAGTAAAAGGGTGGGGCCTATATGCCAGTCTAGTAGCACGCTTAAATTCATGCAGTCGGGGTACCAGGGGAAAAAAAACTCGTTAGAGCAGTAGCTATGAAACTATTTGTAGAAAAGACAGAGGGAAGCCACATCATGTCTGTGAGAAAGTGTCTGAAGTCGAAATGCCAATTCAGGACCGATTACATTACAGATCCTTCTTTGGATTTTGTCGAGAACCTCGAGATGAATGGCAGGGGCACCAGACCAGATATGGCAACAATATTCAATGCAAGGACGAATGGTAGATTTGTAGATGTGTGAGATGGACTATGACGAGAAATACCTTCTTGCACGACACAGTAACCAACTTTCCTTGCGGTAGATGTAGCTATTGATTCAATGTAATTGTTCAACTTCAACTCAGTTTTAAAACGTGAGGCTAAGACATTCGTCCTTTCAAATGTTGCTTGCTTTTTTCATATGTGCTATAAGTTCTATGTGTCGAACAAATTGTGATCATGATAATGATGATGATGATCAGTCCCTCGACTGCTTCAGTTGTCGGGGTGGGAACCCGAGGGCAGAAGAAACAGACAACCTCTTCTAGGCTTATCTGTTGGCGGTGGCCCTCAGCATGTCTACATTGTGATAAATATAGATATATGTGTATAAGATATTTTTATTCTCTAAGGCGAGTTCTGGTTTGTGCACATACCGTTGTTTAGCTTTGTTAAACCCTACACTGTCATATCTAGTTGTGTAAAACCTTTGCAAAGCTTTTCAGGAATATTCCCGGTGCTTCAATAATTATGAGAACGACCGCTACCTTTATCCTTTATATTCCACGATGATTTTTTTTAGTTTTCATTCAGTATTTAAATCTTTCGTCACCATTGATCTATCGTCATTTTATTTAGTTAGCGCATTTTGCTTCACTGTGGTCACCACTCTCCTCCTCTCAATCTCAATGTTGTGGTTCATAGTGGCATTCAAGGCAAACTAGTGCAATGCTTTTCTGGTTCTTTTTGCACTTTTTTTTACCCCTCTACTCAGAAGTTAAATAGGCAGCAGGTGGCTTGAACTCAGAGTTTTTCTTCTCCTAGTTCTCTTATTCGCCATCCAAAGCTATAGGACCAAGTCTGTCTTGCTATTTACTTCATAGTGGATACAGAGGAATGCATAAAATTACAGTATTTTTCACATATTTTATTGAATATAAATTAATGACCTCATTATTCACTCATCAAAGGATTTTCATTGAATTTGTAGGCGTTACATCATATTTAAATGAAACTGTCAATTTCATCATTTTAGAAGATACAAAATATTTGAAAAAATCTTTTATTCACTGCATCATTAGCGTCCTGGGTAAGACGATAAACTACATCCGACAGCAAGGCCTCTGATCAGGAGGTTTTGAGGAGCGTCAAACCACCTCTTAATTGCTGGTATTCCGAGGTCCACCCTGACCCGGAGTGGTAGCAAATGATAGGGTCCCAGCCATGGACAAATAGCTAACCCCCAAACTATGGTCAAAACACTATGAAAGTGGAAAAATAGATTTTAATACCAGCAATACGTTTCTATACAAAAGATTACTAGGAATAAATCTTTGGAGGAAAATTATTACCAGCAATACATTTTTGAAGAAAGAAATATTACCAGTAATAAAAAA
Source organism: Acanthosepion esculentum (assembly GCA_964036315.1). Taxonomy (NCBI): domain Eukaryota; kingdom Metazoa; phylum Mollusca; class Cephalopoda; order Sepiida; family Sepiidae; genus Acanthosepion; species Acanthosepion esculentum. The sequence continues at coordinate 54,379,185 of OZ038500.1, forward strand.
TCTTGTCTGCATTAAATAACCCATTGAGGTTGATATGCTGTAAAAGAAACCAAACTAAACTATCTCTTAATTGCTGGTGTTCCTAGGTCAACCATGACCTGGGGCGGTAGAACCTGTTATGGTCCAAGCTATGGGCAAATAGTTAAACCCAAACTGGGGTCAAAACGCTATGTAAGTGCAAAAGTACGTTTTAATACCAGCAATATATTTTTGTAAAAATTATTACCAGCAACGAATTTTGAAGAAAAAATTATTACTAGCAACACATTATTACCTGCAATACATTTTTGAAAAATATTACCAGCAATAAAAATCTTCTCGGTATTAAATGACTCATTGATGTTGAAATGCCGTAAAACAAACCAAACCAAACCATTGCATTATTATTCCGTCATCAAAGTATTTTCCCGGAACTTACCCCACATTTTAGTATTCAGTCATATAAGTTTAATTTTAAATCGAAAGCGTAAATATTGATTCTCTGTCTATTCTAATCGTTTGTATATCTATTGTGAAAATTAGTTCTTTTCAAAAGGTCTTGCAACAAAAGAGAGTACCGACTTTATAGCATTGCTATTTTGCTTATGCTTTAGCTGAGGAGATATACTATATATAATATAGTCATATTTGATAATGCTTTCACCCCAAGAAAGGCAATAAAGCCACTGGAATATAAAGGGTTAATAAGAGTGAAAGAAACGTAGAAGGCAATAAAATAACAGGGTTCTAGGGGACAGAAGATAACGCATGACATAGTTTTAAATATTTTGAAGGTCGTAGTTCCACAGGTGAGAAGTACACGAGAAGAAGCAATTAGCATTGAATTTATGTTTAAGCTAACAATTTAAACTGTGTAATTATTAGACCGAACTGTCAAATCTAGTACTGCGCTTAAATTTGAGGTACTAACGAAGAAAGAAGACTCCTCAAAACAATTACCATGAAAATATTTATAGAAAAGTTACAGGGAAGCGACCTTACAGCAGTGGGTAAGTGACTGAAACCGAGATGCCAGGCCAAGGCCGAGAACGTTGCAGATTCTTCACTGGATTTTGCCAAGAATCTCTAGATATAGAATAGACCAGAAAAAATAATTCACTACTCAACGATAACGACATATGTGAAAAAAAAATAATTGAACACAAACATTTAATACAGCGATTAGGAAACTAATTAAAAATGAAAACAAATTATGGTATAGATTAACAGAATATCACACCAGAAAACCGAAATTTTATTCTCTCCCTAAAACCCACGAAGTAAGCAATCCAAGTGTACCTCATTATTTAAGGTATTGGTCACGCTTCACACAAAGTGGCAAATGCCATAACGAAACTCATGTTTCAACACCTATGCATCAAGGAAAACATTCTAATAATCAAACATGAAAACACCAACGAACTACTTAATCGACGAAACGAACTGGTCTTCAAATGCAGACATAAGAACCGCTTCGCATTTCTAAAGTAACATCAATTTTCAAGAAGATTATCGGATTTTTTACATGTATTTGTGCATGATATATGTATGTGTGTGTGGATAACTATATGTGTATATGCATGTCTGTGGAAATGCATATATACATATATATTTGTGTGCGTGTATATTTATTTATATATATATGCGTATATATGTGTGTATGTATATATATGTGTGTGTGTATATGTATGTATGTGTATGTGTATGTATGTGTGTATGCAAGATCACCACCAAAGATCCTTCATGGAAATCCCTCTCCCTTTATCACATGTGACCTCAGTTTCCCAAAAGCCTCTCACCTGGACATCTAACGCCCACATATCTCTCTTCTTCATGTACGTGTATGCACAAGCATACTATGTTACTTCTTTGCTTTTGTTTCTGTGTTGGGACATAGTCTTTGTACATACAAACATGTGTACCCCAGTCCGTGTAAATAGGTACGTGAGTATTCGTGTGTGTTATGTTGTATTCTCTCAGGTGCATAGATTAAGCGTTGTATATATATATATATATATATATATATATATATATATATATATATATACCTACGTATGTATGTACAGAACGGCATTGTTTTCGTCAGAAAAGTAGGTATAAGTTTTTATCAAAGTTGTTTTATATTCTATAATTTTCACTTCCTCAAGGCTGAAAAGGTTATTGTTATGGATTGGCCTGCTCAAAGCCCAGATCTCAATCCTATTGAAAATGTGTGGAATATTCTAGGAGAACGCTTGAAAGCCAGAAATCCTAAAACAACCGAGCAATTATGGAATGCCCTTCAGGAAGAATGGAATAAGATCACCCAGCAAGAAATTGAAAATTTAATTTCCTCATGCAGTCGAAGATGTCAAAGTGTGATTGAAGCTAAAGGGCTTCACACTAAATATTAAATAATTCCAGTATTCTCTGTTATTTTTTATTATTTTGTTATGTTTTTCAACCGTTCTGATCATTTTGGCCGACATGGGTTTTGCAGTAAATCACTAGATTATCCATAACTTTCTCTCAAATTACACCCAAATCTCAGACAATAACAATTAATATCGTATTTATTGTCTGGGAAATTTGTAGAATATAAAACAGCTCTGATAAAAACTTATACCTACTTTTCTGACGAAAAAATGCCGTTCTGAACATTTTGGCCGCAGTTGTAGATTAAGCGTTGTGTATATATCTGGGGTCACTTGATAAAAACACTCTTAAGTGACCCTTTATAGCTACACGATTAGTAATGAATATGAGAACATCTTACATGTTATCTAAGTACTGATTTAGAAATGTACTAGTCAAATATATGCATAAGTGTTTATGAATACAAATAGATAAATAAATATATGAGTATGGGTGTATATGTGTGTGTATACATACGTACGGGTGGACACATTTACGTGAAAATACATATATGTGTACATGGATGCGAATGTGTGTATGGGTGTAGGTACATATGTGTAAGTGTAATAATATGTGTATATAGAAAAATTTGTATATTTGTGTAAGTTTTCCGATTTCTCCCTTCCTCTCTTCTGTTCCCTGTCTCTCCCTCTTTCTATATTCCGTTCTCTTGTCCGGTAAATGAGAGGTCAACGCCACAAAGGGAGGTATATATCTCCCAGAGATATATACCTCCCTCCTCCCCTTCCTACTCTATGCCAGTCACTTAGGTACCATGCGTGATACACGCTTAGGCAATCATGTATTTTTTGATAAATGACTGACGAGGCAGATTTTTCTCCCGCAGTAAGTTGCCATTTCTTTCTGCAGTAGACAAGTTTCCATCCAAGGCTATAGAATCCTGTTTGTCCTACTATTAACTCATAGCTGGAGGGAGAAGAAGAGGATTCATGCCTTTCTCAAGGGTATTAGCACGTAAGTGAATGTAATGGATTCGACTGGAATTCGAACTAAAAACACAACTTCCGCTAATCCTTTTTTTTTCATTTCGTTTTTCGGTTGATTCCCGGAAGAATTTTTGAATCCACTCATTGTTTTGAAACCGCAAGGTCTGACGAAGCGAAACCAAATTTTATCGGTCTCGCAAAATATAAAATATTACCATGGCTTCTTGAAGTCTCCGATTTGTTAATTAATTATTACTGGCTCTGTTTAGTACATTGAGCTCTCGGGATTTATATCCTCCTTGGAATTATCCATACGGATTACCAATTAACTTTATTATATATATATATATATATATATATATATATATATATATATATATATATATATGGGCACCATTGCAGCTCCTTCATATGCTACAATATTCATGGGAAAATTTGAGGAGACCCATATCTATCCCCTCATTGGTAACGACTGCGTATTCTATGCAAAATATATCGATGATATATTCTTTGTATACACGGGCAGTGACGACAAACTCACCCAATTCCTCATGACCCTAAACACAGTGCACGACTCAATTAAGTTTGACTATGAAAAATCCCAAACATCAGTAACATTTTTAGACACACGCATTTACATAGATGAAAACAGGAAACTTCAAACGACACTACACACTAAAATCACCGACAGCCACAACTATCTACACTTTAAGTCTTCCCACCCAAAACACCTCAAAGAGAACCTTCCCTATTCACAAGCACTTAGACTCAGAAGGATATGTTCCCACAATGAAGAATTAAACAAACACATTGAAAATCTGGAGCATCAATTCACAACACGTGGCTATAAACAACACCTAATCAGGGAACAAATAAATAAAGCAATTTACACACCTAGAGAAAACACCCTAATGTACAAGATTAAAACTAAATCTAGCCGCATTCCTCTAGTAACCACTTTCAACCCCACTCTGCCTCCACTATCCCAAATAATCAAAAGTCGCTGGGAAATACTACATCTCAAACCAGACCTAAAAAAACTATTTAAGGAACTCGGCCTTCTAGCATATCGTAGACCTAAGAACCTAAAATAAATCTTAGGTAGTAACCACATTTTAGGGGACAAGGTAATCCGTGATAAACTAACAACAAAAACAACAGGATTTTCCCAACCATGTAACAACAAAAGAAGTTTATGCTGCAACCACGTTAAACACGAATTCATTCACTAGCTCAGTCACTAATTCTACCTTCAAAATCTACCACGACTCTAACTGTAGAAGTTATAACATAATTTACCTCCTAGAATGCACACTATGCCGGAAACAATATGTAGGAAAATCTGAATGGCCATTTCACTACAGAATTAATAATTATCGCAATCGAATTAAGTCGACTCCCCATGAAAAATTATTACCTGTAGAACATTTCCGCATAGAAAAACACGACTTCAAAACCCATGCCAAATTCACTATAATTGAGAGAATAGAAAAGCCCAAAGCAGATAACATTAGAAAGATTTTAGAGTTCCATGAAAATAAGTGGATACGACGTTTACAAACGCTGTTTCCAGCCGGGCTAAACCATAAATTTAACAATATAGATAGTAGTAACACATAACCCTACAAATCAAAACCTATCCACATTTCACACCCATACAAAACAGACATGCTTACGGAGGTGTTGAGGCCTCACACTTATACACACACCAACACGAATATACACATTTACACACATCATACTCACTCACTTTCCTAATGAGCCAAATGATAACACACACCCATAGCAATATACAAGCTAACACATATCATACTCACTCACTCCGTAAAAACTAAATAACACACACACACTTACCAGAGACTAAATAACTAAATAACACACACACTAAACTAAATAACACACACACACACTTACCATCCCCTCTCCAGGTACCAATAAAACTGCTGAACTGACCGAGGGAATTCAAACTAGCATGAATCCATCCAGCTCTTATCTCAAATGACAACTTAAAAGAGACTGTTTGACCAACACAAGGAATGTTAATAAACTCATGTTAAAAAGATAAAAAAACAAATGAAAACTACTCATTTTCTCCATCAAGACATTCATTTCTGTAGTTTACTGCTACAGCAAGCAGAAACATTTTTTCTCCCGATGATGGCCATGTTGGGTGAAACTAGTCGAGGAATCTAAATGAAATAATAATAATAAAAACATAAGAATATTAATCTACAACCCAGTATGTCTGAAGATTTTAATTAATTTTTTAAATAATTTTTATCGTTCAATATATATATATATATATATATGGGTGTGTGTTTGTGTGTGTGTGTGTGTGTGTGTGTAGCTGTATTTGAGTAGAATATCCCATTTACATATATAAAATAGAAGAATAGATATGAAGTCGGAATTATGTAAAAAATTCTCAAAGCAAATTTTTTGAAACCCAAGAAATAAAATAATAAAATTTAAATGGATAAAATATTTTCAGAAGAAAATGAATAAAATTCGAAGCTCTAAATGGATACAAAAAAGAAAGAAAGAACGAAATAAAGAAATAAATAAAGATAGAAAGAAAGGACGAACGAAAGAAAGAAAGAAAGAACGAATGAAAGAAAGAAAGAAAGAAAGAAAGAACGAATGAAAGAAAGAAAGAAAGAAAGAAAGAAAGAACGAAATAAATAAATAAATAAGGAAAGAACGAAAGAAATAATGAACGAATGAATGAAAGAAAGAAAAAAAAAGAAAGAAAGAAAGAAAGAAAGAAGGGAAACTTTGGCAAAATTAGCGACGGACAGTTTACTAAACATTGTACGCTATTCTTTTCAAACAAACATTCGGCAGTTGGACATTACGATACAATGTCTTTTTCAGCATCATATTTGTTGAATGCCATCTTCAGGAAGGTAGACGTTCTATAAATAAAGTTTTAAATGTAAAATATTTTACTTCTCAACAACAAAAGTCAAAGTATTTGAATAGATGTATGTCTGGAGATTCGACTGCGAAATATTTGCATTCAGTGGAATTGAAATAAAAAAAGAATCTTGTCTACTGAATTAAAAAAAAAATCTCTCTAACAAAACAGAGAAGAACGATGTTGCTGAAAAGTCCCAGGCTCGACCCAATTCCAAAATTCTGACCAAATTGTATCTAAACTGGTCAGCATAACAAAATCCGAATCAATAAAATGGATTAAAAAACTGAAAATTCGTTAATATTGTTGATCTATCAACGGAGCCCAAAATGCATCGACTGTATCTCCAGAAGATACGCCTCCTGAAAAGGGACTACAGTCCGAGGATCTAGAAGAATGGGCTTTCAACAGAATTTTAATTACAGGATTTATTAAGAAGGATTGGATCAAGTAAGAAATTTCGACAGGAAGGAAGAAGACCAGCATGCCAAATCCTGTCAAAAACCTTCGAGACATCTACAGCCACGACCCGAGTTTCGCCATGTATATCTCAATTCTTTAAGTAATAAGCGTAACAATTGTTAAATGCATCGATGGTAAGAAGAAAAAACAATTTCAAGAGAGAATTTCTTAATATTTATCCAAGCGCAGTTTTGAATAAAGTTAAAAAATACAAATAAAACTTTTTATAATTGTTATTAATTTGATATTGTTGTTATTATATGCAATATATTGTAATTTACATATTCTTTAAAGAATGAATTTATTGAAAAAAACTTTGAACAAAGTTACTATAAACAAAATTTTTTTGCTATCCTCTGCCAGTTGCAATGATGGAGAAATCATTACCTCGCATCATCGCCAGTGAGACACGCTGCAAGAGCCACTCTGTTTCGCGAGGCTCGTCCGTTAATCGAGACGCCATCCAGCCAATCCTCCGAAGGAACGCCATCGAACGAGGGCCAATAACTCCAGAAATCTCCACTGCCACAGGAGTAAAAAAAATCTATCAGCAAGAGAAGAATATTTACCTTTTTTTTTTAAAATCTCTGCGTCCCGGGCGGCAGACCCCGGCTCAACCGCGGACCTGATCAAATTACCGGTCGTAAATGTATCCGCACAAGTCACATCCCAAATCAACGACTTCCCCTTTTTAAAAGGGAAAATGGTAATGCCATCCGGACGCTTTCCATCAACACGGTCGAAGCCTACGGGTTCGATTTGGGAAGGGAACCCAGCTGCATCCAGACCTCTTCTGATGATGTCGTTTATTGCTGCATGCCTTGGAAAGCGGCCGGCACTACGACAACAGGAGAGAGGATGCAAACCAAACTCATCAATGGAAGCTCCACATCTGTATCTGTGACGCTCACATAATTTGAGCCCAAGACGGATCGCGACTCCGACCCTAGTGCGCTCATCATCTGGAAGGGTACCGGTAGATTAAGAGGGCACTGCGTTGAGCCAGGTGCCACTACTCGGTTGTGAAGCAGATAGTAGACAGGCGAGGCGATGCTGGTCCAGAAAGAGCCTCAAATTAGTAAAATTGGCTTCGTATTTTATTTTATCCCAGCTTTTTTGTTTTGATGTGTCTAGTGGGATAGAAAGTAATTCTTGCGCCCAGACGCTGCAATTATATTTAATATATATTAATTTACACCTCAATTACACATTTTTTAAAAGTCACTCATATTCTTTTTCTTTTTAGTCTCGAGCAACGCCAGTTTAGAAAAGAAAAAAAGATTTAATTATTTTAAACACATACAAATGCATACACACACAACACATCTTTTCGTTATCCATCTGATGAAGCCATTAGAGGCGAAATACACTATTGGAGATTATTTTTCGAAATATACTTTCATGAACGTTTTTCCAAATGTCAATAACTTATAACATAGTAATTACATATTATTACTAATATATGTAATACAGTGTAACCCGGATATAAGAGAGTTGTCGGGACCGGATAATAAATCTCTTATATCCGGGTTTCTCTTATATCCGGGTTTGGTCTATTATATATACATTAACACAGGCTGTAATTTGGGAACAGAGAAAACCTCTCTTATATCCGGGTTTATCTTATATCCGGGTTTCTTATATCCGGGTTACACTGTATATTGTAATTTCCTTATTAATTACATATTATTACTAATAGACGTATTATATTGCAATTTACTTATTATTAATTACATATTGTTCTTATAGGTAATATATTGTTATTTATTTGTTATTTACTCCTTTTTTTTAATAGTGCTATTATTCTCTAAACTGGCCTTAATCTGGCGCAAACCATCATTGTTGTGCATCAGGTGAGGATCGAACTTCCAATACAGTGATAGCAACATTTTGGACCATATACGTTCCATCTTTCATTCGGTATCTGTATTCACCTATATAATAACAATGAAAAAAATGTCGCCTTAGGCCACTTCAAAATATTCCTCTGTGGGAATTCATGCATTTACCATATTACAGCTTCCAGTTTTCAATGCAATTTGTAATGTCTGTCATGTTTCGGGATCTCCATCAGCTGCATTGTCACATACTTAATTCTTAGTCCTCTTCCCCCACCGTCTGAAATCGGCCCCGGGTCCAAAAGCGATTTTGACTTTGGGAAAGGCCAGAAATCTCCAGGAGATCATTCTCATTCTATCACTACTGAAGTATCTGGCTTCTTCAGACATACCTGATCGTAGTCATATTAGACGAACATGTAGGGTTGCTGTCATATTTGGGTTGGAGTTGCTCAATCTTGGCTTTCCGGTTTTGATAGAGTCCAAAATAGTCTTGTGCTCGGAAAAATTCTACACTTTTCCGCCACTTTCCCATAGATGAAACCTCGCAATCCTATCGCTACTCTATCGCCATTTCAATGGCAAATGTTCAGATAATCTCCAATCTTTAGTTCCACCTGTTCAGACCTTTAAAACCAGGACCCATCAGATTACTTCCACGGATCCGAATTACCTTAATTTCTTCTGTATTCCAAGGTAGGAAGAAAATTCCAGACTGCTTTTTCTCAAGAACAGTCAATTTGAAGAACAGTGTCTAACTTGATTGTGTAGCGATAGCAATAAAAAATCACTAAATAACGTCAAACCCTTAGTACTAGACTATTCATGAGTACGAAGCCAAAATATTAATAATAAAAGAAAAATTAAAAGTTAATTAATAAAATATACTTTAAAATATAAGTTAGATTGATAGTTAAAAATAGCGAAAGAAAAAAGATTATTAAAAAAATAGTTAAATAAATATAGAATACTCCCATGATGCACCGGAACAGGCGCTTTGCCGTCAATTGAAACAAAAATCAAATTTTCCCTTTCTTCATCTTCGACAGCCAAAGGTGTCAGATGTCCGAGTTAGTTCTCCGATAGAACATGTTGCTACCAACAGATAAGCACAAACCTTTTAGCTCTGTATGCGTATATGTACTTTAAAATATACCATAATTTCTATGGAATGTATACTAAAGCATTTTATCGTTTTTGTCTACGCTTATTGTGTTGTGTCTAGTATATGAATTGTTTGTAATTTATATTTCCGTTATGGGTTGATGATGTCTTTTTAACCTCCAATCAAAATTTCATATATAAAAAAGAAGTACATTCTGACAAGGCCAACGCCTCACCAGAACAACCCACTAGAAATGCTTCCATGAACATTACAATTTTGACCTCTCCATATCAAGGGTCAATCATTATTTGCCCTCCTTATACTCATAATCCCCAGTTTCTACTGCCTCTTATTTAACTCAAGTCATCATAACCATCTTAATAGTTACTCTCTACTTTGAGTGGATTTCGAGCCCTCTATTCTGAGGGAACTGGAGATCCTACCAAGATTCAGCATTGGCGGCCACAACCTTACAAACATAAGATACGCAGATGACATGGTACTGATAGCAGACACGGAAAAGAAACTACAAAACCTCCCACAGAAGGTAGCGAGGGAGAGAGAGAAGAAAAGACTAACCATAAACTACAAGAAGACAATGCATGGTCATCAATAAAAGGATGATCCCAAAATGCGATTTGCAGGTCGGGGACACTAAAAGCAAACATGTGCGGAAGTTTAAGTATCTGGGAAGTGTTCTGATGGAGGACGGTAGGTGCGACGCTGAGATCCGAAGACGGATTGGGATGGCCAAGGATGCATTCCAGAAGCTGGGCAGAGTACTGCGAGACAGGAGGATTTCTAAGGTGACAAAAGAGTACTGAGCTGCTACATGACATCTGTCCTCCAATACGGCAGTGAATATTGGACAGTATCTTCAAGGATGAAGAAGAGACTCGAAGCAGCGGAGATGTGGTTCTACAGAAGGATGGTGAGGATATCATGAAACGAGCATGCGAGCGACGATGAGGACTCGGAGAGGATGCAAACAAGGAGGAAGCTTATGATTAACATAAGGAAGAGGCAGACGAAATTTCTGGGACACGTGATGAGAAAGGAGGGCCTGGAGAATCTAATACACACGTGACGAATAGAAGTAAAAAGAGACAGGGAAAAGCAGCGCGTGACATACGTGGTGGGCTTGGGCAGGTGGATTACGGAGCGTGGTTTGGGGGAGCTGGCAGAAACACAAACCTGTTGAGAGCCACAAGGGATAGGGGGGAGTGGAGGGCCATTATCACCTACGTCCTGAAAGGACACGGCACATAAAAAGAAGAAAGAATTGATTAAATTCTAGTATTAAGAAACAACCAAACCAGGAGCTTACAGGCCTTGGCGGTGAGATGTTTTGCAATAAAAAACTAGCTTTCGAATGCGTCGGTTATGAAGTAGAGACGCTGACTCATTGGCATCTCACAGTCGTGCGTGCAGTAAGGTTCCCTCTACGGTTCTTGTAGTTTTCTCTCATTTCCAAAGCTTCGTCGGGCACAAGGCCTCAAGTGTAGGGATCAAGTGAAGATTGAATTCGCTACAGCAGTAATGGTCCGCGGGGCTATTATTCAATTCCTCTGACAGGACAACCAATCATGACGAGAGAATCGAATTCTGGGCTTGAAAAGTCAATTTCTACAGAACACAGATGATCCTCCCGTAAATTCAATAATAATAATAAAAAAAATCTACCGATATTCCCGATTCGATTCCCTCACCCGGGCCGCCTTCCGCGAAGCCCAGCCCTCATTCAGAGGAAACTTCGCCCGTTGCCACCTGCTATATAAGGCCTTGAAGAAAATCAGTTCACTCAATGTCCAACCGAGGACTCACGCCTCGCAATGATTTATATGATATGACATTTGTTGGCCGAAATTGGTTTGAATAAACTCACTCTGCTGGATCCTGGGAAATGGCAAAGGCGAGTCGGAGTAGAAAACGCTGACTGAAACTGACTTCGAGTTTTCATATTCTATTTGATCGTGAAAATATCGATCTGTGTCAACACGAATTATCGATTTCGAAGTGGTTCATATTCACAGAAGACTTTTGGAATTATATCCCTAGGATAATATAATTGGAATATCTATCTATCTATCTATCTATCTATCTATCTATCTATCTATCTATCTATCTATCTATCTATCTATCTATCTATCTATCTATGCCTTTTAATATCTATCTATCTATGCCTCTTAATATCTATCTATCTATATATACATACATATATACATACATACATACATATCTATCTATCTATCTATCTATCTATCTATCTATCTATCTATGCCTCTTAATATCTATCTAAGCATCTTAATATCTATCTATCTACACATACATACATACATATCTATCTATCTATCTATCTATCTATCTATCTATCTATCTATCTATCTCAGTTTCTATCTATCTATCTATCTATCTATCTCAGTTTCTATCTATCTATCTATCTATCTATCTATCTATCTATCTATCTATCTATCTATCTCAGTTTCTATCTATCTATCTATCTCAGTTTCTATCTATCTATCTATCTATCTATCTATCTATCACAAAATCATTATCTCTATTACCTATATCGTTTTTTCTGTCTGCCTCTCTCCCCCCATCTTTCTCTCTCTCTCTCTGTATATATATATATATATATATATATATATATATATATATATATATATATATTGTAAGAGAAAGTGAAATTCGCACTGAGCTTTAGATACATTGGGATAGATATTCTTATTAATTTCTCTTAATCCCTCTTTCTTTCTTTATCACTCACTCCCCCCTCTCTACATTTATATGATAAAAATATAGTTTTATGTATGCTATATTTATAGTTAAAAGTGCTCAATATTAGAGATAGAGTGTTTGTAAATATAAAAGTCGACACTTATGGCAACACCTAGCAGCGGCAGTTTGTTTAATGGCCTGAAGATTGCCTTCAAGCATGAAATAGCCAGTCACCGCTTGATGCTGACCTCAGTGACCACCTTCTCTCTATTTCCTTCTCTCTATATATATGCATTAGAACAGAGTGAAATCATTATCTCTATAACATTGCGCAGGTATAACTATCAATTTATCTCAAGAGTAACGTGTCTCTTAATCTCTCTCTATGCTTATCTCTTTCTATCTATATGTAGGTATTGAAGGATAGTGAAATTTGAATTAATTTTTAGATCTTCTGGGATATGAAAATTTACCTACATGTTTCTGTTCTGCTTATCCATCTATCTATCTCAGTCGATACATATCTATCTCGGTCTACAGAGGCCCAAGAAAAGTTTTTAGCCAGGAGAAATAAACTACATCCAATTTCAAAATTTAATTACGTAATCCCAACATAACTAAACAGTATTTGAAACTGGTATAGAGTAGGTCCTCCATTTGTTAGTTTCAGTACTTGTATATGGATTTGATCAAGTTATCAACAATCGTCTGATCCATATTTTGCCACTCCTTTAGCAATGTTTCTTTAAGGGTTGCCACTGACGTGATTTTAGTTGCACGCTCTTGAAGTTTTCGGTGAAGGTGCTCCCAAATATGCTCTAGGCTATCCATGGCAGTGATTTGATTCCTTGCGACTCCTTCCATACCTTTGCTACTTTGCTCGTATGACATGGCGCTCCATTTTCTTGAAAAAAGGTAGACATTCTTGTCAATCTGATTGGTTTCAAATAGTGAGAGTAGTCTTTTCTCTAATATTAATATTTTTCTCTAATAATCACACTCTTTGGGTCCTGTCACTGGATCTAACCAACGCCTTTAACCACTGTGCCATGTGTCCTTGGCACAGTGGATAAAGGCGTTAGTTAGATCCAGTGACAGGACCCAAAGAGTGAGTTCAATACCCGGTTAATGCAGTGGAGAACTTTCAGAGGGAAAATTAACAGGAGATAACTGATGACTGACATCCATTAAACATGGCACGCGGAAATAGAACAGTCTACCCCAGTGAGCGAAATAAAGGGTTCAGTTAGACATTGCAACCACCTGAAGAAGATCGGAGAGTACAACGGCCGAAACGTTGTAATAAATATGGCGACAAAGATGAGGACAATAGTCCGAATAATGTAAATAATCTATCTATCTATCTATCTATCTATCTATCTATCTATCTATCTATCTATCTATCTATCTATCTATCTCACTCTATTCATATCTATCTATCTATCTATCTATCTATCTATCTATCTATCTATCTATCTATCTCACTCTATTCATATCTATCTATCTATCTCACTCTGTTCATATCTATCTATCTATCTATCTATCTATCTATCTATCTATCTATCTATCTATCTCACTCTATTCATATCTATCTATCTATCTATCTATCTATCTATCTATCTCACTCTATTCATATCTATCTATCTATCTATCTATCTATCTATATATCTATCTATCGCAATCTATACATATCTATCTCAGTCTATATATATCTTTCTATCTCACTCTATTCATATCTATCTATCTATCTATCTATCTATCTATCTATCTCACTCTATTCATATCTATCTATCTATCTATCTCACTCTGTTCATATCTATCTATCTATCTATCTATCTATCTATCTCACTCTATTCATATCTATCTATCTATCTATCTATCTATCGCAATCTATACATATCTATCTCAGTCTATATATATCTTTCTATCTCACTCTATTCATATCTATCTATCTATCTATCTATCTATCTATCTATCTATCTATCTATCTCACTCTATTCATATCTATCTATCTATCTCACTCTGTTCATATCTATCTATCTATCTATCTATCTATCTATCTATCTATCTCACTCTATTCATATCTATCTATCTATCTATCTATCTCACTCTATTCATATCTATCTATCTATCTATCTATATATCTATCTATCGCAATCTATACATATCTATCTCAGTCTATATATATCTTCCTATCTCACTCTATTCATATCTATCTATCTATCTATCTATCTATCTATCTATCTATCTATCTATCTATCTATCTATCTATCTCACTCTATTCATATCTATCTATCTATCTATCTCACTCTGTTCATATCTATCTATCTATCTATCTATCTATCTATCTATCTATCTATCTATCTATCTATCTATCGCAATCTATACATATCTATCTCAGTCTATATATATCTTTCTATCTCACTCTATTCATATCTATCTATCTATCTATCTATCTATCTCAGTATATACACACACACACACACACACACACATATATATATATATATATATATATATATATATATATGCATGAATGTATGTATCTATCTTTCTATCTATCTATTGTTACAACGCTATTACATCTCTTTGTGGTTATTATGCCAATTTGCTTATATTCCTAGCAATGTCATACGATTTTTGCGGTCCAAATTAAATTGTTGTTACCATATTGTTTTACTATTTATTGGACGTTGCGTTTGTGTTTCAAGTCAAAATTTACATGATGCATTCAGACTAGAATTCGAGATCTTCTGTTGCCCTGTCAAATGTTGTTATCCGTGTCGATGTTTTCACAATTCATTGCTATTAACCAACCGATGTTGGTAAAATTTCGTGGACAGATTTATATCATAAATACACCATGTGAAAGTTATCTGATATCTGCTTTTATTGTAAAGTAGCCGAATTACCCGCGTCTTGCTGCGTGTCACACATTCTTTTGAATAATAAAATGATGATTGATTTTAAATCATTGTTATAATTTGTGGAGAAAAATGATGCATTTCAATATTACTCAATGATCTTGCCGATGTGACCTCCATCTTCTGGCTATCTCCTTCTATATTTTGGATAGGAATCATTCCAGTGTTCAAATTTAAATTTAATTTAAATCAAAGGGAAAAAATTCAGAGTGGGGGTTGTACCTCCCAGGGAGCCCCTTTGATCAAAATGAAATATACGTATCCAAGTGGCCTGCGTAATGTAATTTCAGAATATAAATGGTTATGGAAGTCTATCTACAAAACACTAGGAGGAGATCGAAACAGACAGACAGACAGAGGATACAACTTTATATATAGAGATTTACAATGACTTATTTGACTCGGTAACCGTGTTTCTCTGGTGTCAAGATGATTAAAATTTCAAATCTAAGAAAAATTTCAAATCTGTTAGTAACGTCGGTATTTGAGTTGAGAAATAAACACGTGTATCTCCTGAAATGCCCACAACAGTTATAATTTGTGGAGAAAAATGATGCATTTCAATATTACTCAATGATCTTGCCGATGTGACCTCCATCTTCTGGCTATCTCCTTATATATTTTGGATAGGAATCATTCCAGTGTTCAAATTTAAATTTAATTTAAATCAAAGGGAAAAAATTCAGAGTGGGGGTTGTACCTCCCAGCGAACCCCTTTGATCAAAATGAAATATACGTATCCAAGCGCCCTGCGTAATGTAATTTCAGAATATATATGGTTATGGAAGTTTATCTACAAAACACTAGGAGGAGATCGAAACAGACAGACAGACAGAGGATACAACTTTATATATAGAGATTTACAATGACTTATTTGACTCGGTAACCGTGTTTCTCTGGTGTCAAGATGATTAAAATTTCAAATCTAAATTGTTTGTCCATTTAAAATGTTGCATTTATTAGAAAGTATATTCGGTTTAAATACAGAAGTCATCAAAATAAATTCAAAGGAGTTGTTCTCAGATAAAAAGAGAAAGTTACTGTCACGACCCCGATATTCAGGAAATCTTAGACCTTGGTGATCGCTATAAAAAGGAGTGTCCAAAGGAAAGTTTTCCCTTGACACTACTATTATTTCGGCAATGCTTATTGTTTTGAAAGCGATGATTAGAATTTTAATGAAACCTAAACATATGAAAGTGACATTATTTGTCCTCATCTTTTTTCGCCATGTTTATCACAACGTTTCGGCCGTTGTACGCTCCGACCTTCTTCAGGTGGTTGGAATGTCGAACTGAACCCTTTATTTCGCTCACTGGGGTAGACTGTTTTAGTTCCACGTGCCATGTTTAATGGCTGTCAGTTATCTCCTGTTAATTCCCCTCTCCAAGTTCTCCACTGCCTTAACCAGGTATTGAAAGAGTGTGAGTTCGAATAATGTAAATAATGTACATAATACCTCATCTCAGAAATATAGAAAGTGAATTTATAGATTTTCTTTAGTCATGAGAAGTTACAACAAAAATAATAAACATTATTTATGTATTAGATTGTTTATCTACACTATTTATTATATTATTTATTGGAATAGTTGTTGTCATACAGAAAAGGAAATTACCCTCGCGACTCAAACTTTCATTAAAATTGTGTATGCATATACGTTTGCGTGTGCGCACGTCTGTTTTAGTTCAATGAAAGAGCTGAAAATATTTCTACAAAAATAATTTTATAAAAAATAATTAATTTCATATTTTAGCGAATAATTTTCGAATAAGTTTTATAAAATCTTGTAATCATCTGATATTTTTTTAAAGTTAAAAATTTACAGATTTTTTGACAAAAGATTAGTCAAGCTATTTTTTCCTCTCATTCCACTGAGTTCATTTATTTATTTATATTTTTATCTGAATTCACTTTCTGTGAACATTATTTATTTGTAAAATTTAACCCAAATTTATTTTATCGTCATAAGTATTGCCTGACAGTACATGCGTTTCCTAAACTATTTAGGGCGTTAGTAACGTCGGTATTTGAGTTGAGAAATAAACACGTGTGTCTCCTGAAATGCCCACAACAAACATGAAAGACTCGGGATTTGAGTCCACGTAAAAATATGAGAGAATCGACAAGAACCAATATATATGTACAACAAATGATAATGTACTAACAATAAAGGGTTACCAGTTGCAAATATGTGTGTGTGTGTCAAATGAATTTGAAAACCGTTTGGTCCAATAATGTGTAGTGAGTGAATGTGCGTACGTACATGTGTGTGTGTATGTACTGATCATGCATTTCCCAAAGGGAAAGCGTTCTTCCTCGAGAGATTACATATTGACGAATAAGCGGCTAAGGTGAGAAGAGTGTGAGAAAAAATATCGCAAAATATTTATAGTTCTGAAAACATCTCCTAGTAGCGGTTTTGAAAATTAGGGGGAGATAACCCGATATAATGAATTGGGCATCGTGGTCATTTCTATGCTGCCGGGTTCAAGGCACCAATAAATAGCGTGGTAGTGATATGTGATAGATAAGAACAGAGTAGCGTTAGATAGACATGAATGGACTGATATTGATAGATATGAATGAAATTTTAGATAGAAACAGGGTTAAATAACAATTGATCAGATACTAAAGATCTCTCAGCTGACTGTTTTTATTTATTTTTATTGAACTACCATTTAGACATGTAAGAAAAGAAATAGTTTGACAGACATGAAGCTGTTGACTTCTTTCTTGTCTCAAACTTTGTGATGTCATTGTTCGGCCCAGACTGGGGATTAAACTTACCTGGTGTAGAAGTTCATTTCTGCTGGGGAAGCTGAAATTAATATTAAGCTCAAGCGCCTCATCTTCTCCAGGCAGTACCTCTCCTTCTGGAGGGGGATGAGTTTATTGACCGGTGCCGAGGGAACTTGAGCAATTTTCCCACGGGATTGCCGTTAAACCTTACTTTAAATAGACCTTGTGTCAGATTCGGTTACAAAGTGGGCGCGCTGAAAAATAACCCTCAACGGTTGTCTAGACTAAGTGTGAGGAGAATGGATCACTTGATAAGACACCAGAGGTGTTGAAACAAAATGGCTATTTTTGTAGTGATTTTATAACATATTTATGTTATAATGTTTAAATAAATAATTATATTTGCTCTACTTTGTATTGAGCACTCTTTTAAGAATAGTAATTGTTGGTTATTGGAATTTATTCCGTATATACCAATCCCATATTTATATATATATATATATATATATATATATATATATATATATATATATATCCAGGTACAATGAGAACGAATAGAGCAGAATTCCAACGCTCGTAACATTTAATTTAAAAAGGGCTCAGTACAAAGTAGAGCAATATTATTTGTTTTGCAGTTCTGTTTCAGTGTATATCAATGCATCAAATCAGGCAATTTTAAATTAATGGCCAGTGAATGATTTATTTAGATTTAAAAGCAAAATACAGCCTCTTTTTCGAAAAGACGAAAGGATTATAACGTTTTAAGGCTTTACTCTGATCAACCAATCAAATGTGACCTACGTTAAATTTAAACTTCTGCTATCTTTTCTAGCACTTTTCGCCTGTGGAAATCCCTTCCGATTTCTTGCTTGCCTGATAACTACAATCTTCAAAACTTTAAATGCAACGTCAATCACCATCTTCTGTCTTCTTGAATTCTGTTCCTTCTTTGTTTTTTCCTCAATCCTCCACATGCTCAGTCTTTTCATTCTCTTTCACTCTCTGTAACACGTCCTAATGGCATCATCGTCTTGATTGAGGTGAAACGATTATATGGAAAGAAAGAAAGAAAGAAAGAAAGATAAGTACAATCTTTTCTGTATTAATTTCTGAGATGAATTATCATTATTTATAGTCAGAATATAGAATAATATCTTCATCTTTGATTATCACAACGTTTCGGCCATTTTGCCCTCAGGCGTTTGTGATCTGAGTAACCATCAGTGAATATCGAACTGAACCCTTTATTTAATCTACTGGGGCAGAGTGTCCCGTCCGGCTGTCGATGTCTAGGGATGTTTCGTCTTTAGTTATTGCTCGTTCTGTTTGTCTTTTCAACATCCCCTCAGTCCCCGTTCTGCCATTCATTTGCGCATGCTCGTTAGGAAGGTTACTCACTGCTTCCACTTGTTCCTCTTGCCTTCCGTATGTCGTCTGCGTGTCAAAATTTTGTCCTAGCAGTTTCAATTGTCTTTTTCTGATTTTAAGTATAATCGTTTTTTTTTGTTTCCATTTGTCCTGAAACTTTCTCGTTAGTCACTTATTCAGGACATAGTATTTTTTGTATCCTTCTAAGAAGACTTTACTAACGATTCGGTCCATTGGATTCTCAGTGTAGGGAGACTACAGTTGTTTCCCTTGGGTCGGGCTAACGGAAGTTCAGCCCCTTAGAGACGAGAACTCTTCTGTCCCTTCTTCCCTTTCGTCACTTCCGTTTTATGAAGCTCTGCCCTTTTTTATTTGCGACCACCGGAGTCCACACACGTGGAAATTGGTCTGCTGGTACCCAGCCTCGCGGGGAGAAAGAAGTAAGTCCTGTTAACTCATCTATGGACAGTCAACGGCATTTCTCTGTTCTCGTTAAACACCCTCGGTCTTTTGGACTATATGAACAATCTTGTGTTTGGGACATGTAAACCTTTTTAATATGTGTATATAATTTGTTTGCATTATTAAATGTCTTGTCGGGTACGGTCCCGTATTTCGTCTTTCTGTATCCTCATTCGGTGTTAGTGTATCAGTGGCTACACTAATGCCAATATTAGTATCGGTGTCCGGTTATTGGAAAGCTAAAGCGTATTATTCTTCCTAACACGAAATAGCCCTTAAATTGTGGCTAGCTGGTACACCCCCATACTAATATCAGCATCATGCATTAATGGCCCAGGTTTGGTTTGTTTTACGGCACATCAACGCCAATGGGTTATTTAATGCTGACAAGATTTTTATTGCGAGTAATATTTTTTCAAAAAATGCTGGTAATAATTTTTCTTCAAAAATATATTGCTCGTAATATTTTTTTCCTTTAAAAAATGCTGGTAATAATTTTTTCCTTCAAAAATGTATTGTTTGTAATATACTTTTTTTGCTTTAAAAATGTATTGCTGGTAATAATTTTTCCTCAAAAACTTTATTGCTGGTATTAAAACCTATTTTTAGATATTTTTCATAGTGTTTTGGCCCCAGTTTTTAAAAAAACTATTTGCCTATAATTGGGAGCCTAACAGGTGCTACCACCCCCGGGTCAGAGTGGACCTGTGAACACCAGCAATTAAAACCTCCTGATCAGAGGCCTTGCTGTTAGACGTAGTTTATCGTCTTAACCAGGACGCGGATGTAGTTTATCGTCATACCCAGGACGGATTAATTGCCAAAGCAATTGAGTTCCTGAAATTTGTGGCCTTGTTCCAAACTTGTTTACAATAACTCGCATCGAATTCGTGTTTATAGCTGTGCAATATTATTCATTTACGATTAACTGTTGAGTGTTTCATAACACCTTCGGAGGATGAATGATGACCTTTTGACCTTAAGACTACCAAAACTAGCAGATCCTTCTCTTGCTTCGACCGGTGTTTCTTTGAATGACAACTTTCATATATAATTCCGAGCGAAATGAACAAGATGTAGAGTTATCTCTCTTCTTTACGATTGCCGTTTACCAGTGTTTGGTTTGACAGCATTCGTACGAAAATACGGCTGAGGAATTGAAGTCGAAGACCTCAGTCACCTCTAGGGCCATAAATATCAATCTTAGCCGGCATCGGGTTTTGGTGATAGGTGATTCAGAGATGGATCTGGAAGTGGAAATTCTCTACTGATATTAATTGTTTATATTAGTCTGGCACAAGGTCACACACTTGGAAAACGCATTGAGTATCAAATACATTGCAATAGTAATGGTCTGCGAGATGTGCATGTTAATCATTACGAACCATTGCTACACATTCTTTTCAGAAAGAGGATGTAGCGGATTGGAATGAGAAATCGGAGAGCCGTGTTCGAATTCTTATCGTTACATTCATTTATGTGCAAATGCTCTTTGGAAAGGTATAAATCAATCTCCTCTCCCCAGCTATCGGTTAAATAGTAGGACTAGCATTTGGAAAAATCATTGTTATATTTAAAAAATTATTAATACGATCTTCACTTGCAAAAAAAAAAAGATAAAAATAAAAATAAATTAATAAAAGAATTATTCTTACAATCCAAAATATTTAAAATAAAACGGATTTAAATAACTTAGAATTGATAAGCCATAAAAAGATCAACCAATCCAAAAATTGCTTTAAATGATCCACAAAGGGTTGATAAGCCGTAAAAAACAAACCAATCAATAAAAAATGTTCTTAGTTTCTGGAAAGTATATCTTTCTCCTCCGATGATGTGTGTCACTGTTGAGAAACGGGATTGAAAATCTTGTCTTTAAAATGAAACAGAACGTCGGGCGACTGGCCACTTTTAATTCCCTAAGCTGAGCTGAGTTTGGCAAAAGCCTGTAATTATTGGGCAACCATTAGAAACGAAGGTCTCCACTAAGTAGTAATGGTCAATAAGACTTGATCGCTCGTCATTAATCTCCCCCGCGATGCCCGTAAAACACGGAGTAATTAGTAAGGATACTGCTCACTAGTTATGTACCTCCGGGCCCAGCTCGATGACCATTAAATTAAGAGGAAAGACAGCCTGGAGAATTTACAAGAGTGATAGGAGTCGGGGGAAAACAGCTAATATTCTACTTAACAAGTTTGGGTAAAAGGATGGCAGGAGAAAGAAGGGTCGTAAAGAAAATTTACTTAGAGCTACGAAAACCGTTCTAATCTTCTGAGCCTCTTTCGAAGTGTGACCAATGCAGAATGATCACTGTTAAACATATAAAAATGTGCTCAATCTCGAACACGCAATATAAATTGGCTGGTAATGTTAAAGTCTTAGTATTACGGAGTAGAACGGAGTCCAGAGGAGATACTTCCCTGATCACCGCAATGTTAACCTCTTGAAGGTCAATCGTTATCTATGCTATCATATCCGAATAATACGCAACTTTTGCTTTCTTCCTATACGTTCGTACAATGCCAATTCAGTAGCTTTGTACCTAGAGTGACACTGAGGCCATGTAAAGGGTGTTCCAATAACTTGGACCGATTTTCAATGTGAATGAAGTTTAAGCGTCCAATGATTTTTCTCATTCTCTTTCAGATTTGCCGGAGGTTTGTGCGATATTATTTTTCACACGTAATTGCCATGACTTAAATAACATGATCCAATAGAGAAATAAATTTTCACTTTTTACACGTAATTGCCATGACTTAAATAACATGATCCAATAGAGAAATACATAAATGTTCACTTTTCACACGTAATTGCCATGACTTAAATAACATGATCCAATAGAGAAATAAATAAATTTTCACTTTTTACACGTAATTGCCATGACTTAAATAACATGATCCAATAGAGAAATACATAAATGTTCACTTTTCACACGTAATTGCCATGACTTAAATAACATGATCCAATAGAGAAATAAATAAATTTTCACTTTTCACACGTAATTGCCATGACTTAAATAACATGATCCAATAGAGAAATAAATAAATTTTCACTTTTCACACGTAATTGCCATGACTTAAATAACATGATCCAATAGAGAAATAAATAAATTTTCACCAATAACACTAATTTATTTACTGCTGACTTTGATCCGTCTTAATGAAACACGCTTTATTAGGTAAACAAAAAAATAATTCAACAATCATGGTTGTCCTTCGTGTTCGATAAAAACTATCTTGCAATTCATCAGTGGATGCCGATGAGTTTTCAAATCAACTGAAATAAAAAATCAACAAAAATCAATGCAGAAACAATGTTTTCCAACATCTTGGCGCCGGAAGCTTTGTCAAAATATCGTTTCTATACGATGGAGAAAGTAAATATCTTTTTACATTCATTGTGGAGATGAGGTTCTATTTCTTGGAGATTGTGTTTCGACAGAAAACAAGCCTTTAAATATATATTTTTAATTGAAGTAGACCAGTTAATCCCCGAACGTCATCAATGGCACCAGACAATATTCTTAGCGTCCGCCACTTGGTATTAGAAATGATGGCGCCGTTTTAAATGTGCAGTAGATTTAAAACGTCACGATAATTTCTGTTAGAATTTCTGGGCTGAGAAGTTATTATTATTTACATTATTTATATGCTGACTAGCGTCATATTAGAATTCTGCTTGTTTCTTAGTTTTCAATACCTCATAAATAATGGACGATTCCGTTTTAATCACGAGGAAAGACGGAAAAGACATATAAGAGACGTTGTTTTTTTTTCAATGAGAAAAAAGAACTAAAAAGAACTAAATAAAAAACAAAGAAATAGAGTAGGAAGATAGAGTTATCATGTATTTAACATCATTTGTACCCCTTTACTTATTTAAATAATGATCTGCATTCATAATTATGATTGTTATTGCAATATTTTGTCTATTTTGAATCTTGTCATTTGTACCCACTTACTTCTTTAAATAATGACCTGCATTCATACTTATGATTGTTATTGCAATATTTTGTCTATTTTGAATCTTTTCATTTGTACCCTCTTACTTCTTTAAATAATGACCTGCATTCATACTTATGATTGTTATTGCAATATTTTGTTTATTTTGAATCTTTTCATTTGTACCCTCTTACTTCTTTAAATAATGACCTGCATTCATACTTATGATTGTTATTGCAATATTTTGTTAAAGTTTTTAAGCTCAGATATTTAACAATACAATAGAGGAAATTCCGCAAGTATTTTATAGTAGTTGAACTCTGAAGGAGTTTATTCAGTTACTAAATTAAGAATTAGGATTAATCAGAAAATTAGTAGATATAAATACGATATGGGAGTCGTTAATAAAGAAAGAAGCAAAGAGAAATGACAACAAAGCTTCAAAACGTGCAGCAACAGTTGCAGTAGAAAAGTGAACGCACATAAGCATGGCAAGTAGCATCAGCAGCAGCAGCAGCTCTCATCAGCAGTAATGTTGTGTTTAAATGACCAATTCCACTCAAAATTGTTCCACAGAGAATAACCTAGCGGATCAAAGTGTTAGTGAATTTGGCGACATAGTACTCGTGAATTCAAACGAGGAGGGAGCAAAAACTGAGCAGTACTAAATAAGGACTATATGCTATACCAAAGACGAGAAAAAATTACCCCCGTCAACTAAATAAAGGGTTCAGTTTGAGATTCTCTGAAGATTACACGGATAGACAAGCAGATTTAGAAGACTGGAACGTTGCAATAACAACAACAACGATAAGGATAATAGTCTGCGTGTAAATAATTCAAATGACACCTATTCTAACGAGTGAAATCGAAAGAAAATGAAAAGATGAAAACATATCTGGAGATTGACACAGAAATAAAAATAATTGCAAACACGATAGTGCAACTGACTTTCCTTATTTACGTATTATAATTCATTTTTGCGTAATGCATGTGCGACTGAACGTTTACCGGCAGGGAAAGTAGTATCAGAGAGTCGAGTTCAAGCGCCAGCCTCGTCTGTAACATTCACTTCGCAATAATAACCTACGAAAAGATACGAATCCATGTTTTCTCCCCACCAGCTTTGTGTTAAATACCAAGGTAGACTAAGCTTTTTGATCTTGGCTTGCTGCCAGTCTAGCAGAATAACAGTCTAGGAGAATAACATCTTTGAATTCAAGAAGAAGAAGACAATGTGATTGAATATCAATCCACAGATAATAAAAAAAATGAAATTGCTTATGTTCTGAAAAGGCATGGCATTTTAAGAATATGTGAAATAGCAACGTAGATTTGGGTCTTTATCCTTGTGTGGCAATCAATAGAATGAAAATAGAAGGTAAACTCTGAATTTCAAACAGTAAGGAAAGCAACGGGATCACCATAATTGCCTATATTCTGAAAGAAAATAGCATTTTAAGAATAGATTAAATTTCAGCATAGAACTGACTCTTTAGCTTTGTGTGGCAACCAGTCTAAGGGAAAGAAAACTCTGAATTCCAAACCGTAAGGAATGTAGTGAGAAAAAACATGTCGTGAATATGGCAATAAAAATGGAGACAACAGTCCGAACGTTGTAAATAGTGTAAATATTTATAATACCTTATCTCAGAAATAGAAGCAGATGTTGAAGGTGAATATGTCAATAAAGATCAGGACAACAGTCCGAACAATGTAAATAGTGTAAATACAATAAATCCTCACAGAAATAGAGACAGATGTTGAAGGTGAATATGGCAATAAAGATGGAGACAATACTCCGAACGTTGAAAATAGTGTAAATAGTTACAATGCCTCATCTCAGAAATAGAGGCGGATGTTGAATATGAATATGGCAATAAAGATGACGACAACAGCCCGAACGATGTAAATAGTGTAAATAGTTACAATACCTCATCTCAGAAATAGAGACAGATGTTGAATGTGAATATGGCAATAAAGATGAGGACAACAGTCCGAACAATGTAAACACTATAAATAGTTACAATACCTCATATCCGAAATAGAGGCAGATGTTGAAGGTGAATATGGCAATAAAGATGAGGACAACAGTCCGAACGATGTAAATAGTGTAAATAGTTACAATACCTCATTTCAGAAATAGAGACAGATGTTGAATGTGAATATGGCAATAAAGATGAGGACAACAGCCCGAACGATGTAAATAGTGCAAATAGTTACAGTACCTCATCTCATAGAGGCAGATGTTGAATGTGAATATGGCAATAAAGATGAGGACAACAGTCCGAACAATGTAAACACTATAAATAGTTACAATACCTCATATCCGAAATAGAGACAGGCAACTATAAAAGAAGTATGTGGTGAGACATGATTTCCAACGTCTTAAATGGATTTAGAATTAAAAAAATGATCTTATTCTGAAACACCCTGACCTAGCCTCTAGGCTTCAATCACTTTTCCATCGTAACGTAATTTGCCTGTGCTGTTTCTAAAAATATGTTTATGATAATTGTACCTAGACTTTCTGAGCGTAGTACTAGATTGGTGTCAAGTTTGAATGATTTTACATTTGAGATGGTTACATGCAACCGTAATTTTATGCTAACAGTTTCTTGCACTTTCCAGTCAAATTTGATCTTCAAAATTTAAATGCAATGTCAATTGTTATCTTCTGTTTTCTTAACTCCTGTTTTTTTAAATTCTGTTTCCTTAATAATCTCTTTTCTTCGTATTCTTTCACACTCTTGTATTTTAGTGGCTTTATTGCCTTACTGGGGATGAAATGATAACAAAATCTCTTGTTTATAACTATCCGGACTCCTGTCGTTTCCATATGTAAAGATGCAGTGGTTATTAATCATCATGGCGTCTGATGTTTGACTGGGCTGGCGTATGGCGCGGGTCGTGTCCAGACCACGCCATCAGGATAGAAAAGTAATTTTTCGGACTGCAAGCTGAAATAAACCCACGTATAACTCTATATTAATCTAACTGTTCCAAAACATAGCTGTTAATTAAGTATCTTTGTCGAGATATTTGCAAAAAAGTAAAAATAAAAATAAAATAAAATAAAAATAAATAAAAATAAAAATAAAAATAAAATAAAATAAAGACGATTCATTTAATTTGACATCCTGCTACCCTCTATCACACATTTTTTTCTTGTTCAAACTTTAGGGTTCCTCTTACATGAAACCTGAAAGAAAAAAGTTAATGACATTTTGTCGATATTTTTATTTTTTAGTATCGTTGAAAGAAATTTCGTAATATCTATGTATTTTTAACACCTAAGAGCTCTATCTATAAAAGGCAGGGTGTGTGTGTATGTGTGTGTGTGTAACGAATGTACGGCCGCAATTTTCGACCGATTTGCACCAAAATTTACATGCACATGCTCCAAGTTAGCAGAAAGGCCAAGACCGACTTTGCATATTCCCAACTCCCATCGATAGTGGAAATAATCGATTTTTTCATGCTTCTACAGGAGTTTTCATGTAGTTTGTGGCCATTTTCTACTGGCCAGAGTGAGAGCCTATAGTTTGCTGCCACGAATAGGTAGGAAGATTCTATTGGCCAGCGTGAGAGTCAACAGCTGACTGACACGAATGTTAACTAGCATGCTAGCATGCAAAAAAAATCGATAGCTGCATTCTTCACAAGTGGGAAAAATTTAAATCTGCATGGCACTTTACTCCAATTGGCTGATTCGCTTGCTTAAACTCAACGTTGATTCTGATTCCGCAGAACTGAGTTGGGTGTGAAAAAGTTTTTGTTGTTAACATTCTTTTTTCATTCGGTTTTTCCAGTTACGAGTCCTTTTTTAAAGCTGATCGTTTTGTGTTCATTTTGTTTAGTTCTTTTTTCGTAACAGATTTAATGTTTAGTATAGAGCTTAGAAAAAATTCGCAGTGTGAGATAGGCAAGAAGTAAGGCATGTAGCAACACCAGCACGGCAAAGGGCACTCCTTTAAAAGCAAGGAAGGGCAAAAATATTTTAAGTCAAGTTATAGCGATTGCTGTATGAGTCGTACGATTTTTGAATCAAGCACGGGCAACGTATTGCATAAATATTCCAATAGTTTGAAGACAAAGCGTTATCCATTATTCGCGTTAACTCGTTTTTCTTTCATATTATTTTTATTGTTTACTTCCACCTAGTAGTAGTAGCAGATGTAATCGTCTTAATTGAATTTCTAAGATGAAGCATAGTAATTATTGTTTTTACTAGTTTTTCTTTCATGCTATTTTTATTGTTTACTTACACTTAGTAGTAGTAGTAGTAGTAGTAGTAGATGCAATAGTCTTAACTGTTATTTTTAATACTACGATCGTTTATTTGTTTGACTTCGATATAAAGAACTTTCGAAGAAATTTGAACACGTAATCCCTACCGAAAATGACAAAATAAATGAGATGAAATAAAATCTAGTAAAAATCTCTCTATATAAAGCGAACGTTCTTTCTGCACAAGACTATGTTTTTGTTTGTATGTAGCTGCATCTTTCTTATTTTTAATAGATAACCCTAAGATATTGTATTATTTCAAACTATTGTTCTCATCTTGGTTGATATAAATGTCATTTTAGACACATTTCGACCAAGTACCCACTGGTCATCATCAGGTGGACATTGATTGGCTGATATGGGATATCTTGATTATTGTGATATTTTCTACCTGTGGTATCAGTTATCGTTCGTTCCTGCCGAATTGGTGCGTCACTACTTGATCCCAGGACTTAACTCGTGACCACTAGATAACACATGTTTAACCCACGCCTGTATCCTCTACCACCGCCCAGACGGACATTAGAGGTGTGTTTTTGGAGCCTTTTATATTCAATATTTGATAGTTTTTGAGATTTGGTTATGATGGTGGCTTTGTACTGCGTTCATAATTTATTATTTCATTTCTGAGATGAGTAATTGTCAATAGTCTTATATTATTTCGAACTATTTTTGGTGGATATTATTATACACACAGCGTTTCGACAAAAATTAGGCATCATCATCATTGTCGTCGTCATCATCATGCTCATCGTTGCCGTCGTCGTCGTCATCATCATCGTCGTCATCATCATTATCATCATCATCGTCGTCGTCATCACCATCATCATCGTCGTCGTAATCATCGTCGTCGTCGTCATCATCATCATCATCGTCGTCGTCATCATCATCATCATCTTTGTCGTCTTCGTCATCATCATCGTCGTCGTTGCCGTCATCATTTTCATCGTCGTCATAATCTTCATCTTCATCTTCATCGTCGTTGTCATCATCTTCATCGTCGTCGTCGTCATCATCGTATAGATTTTACTCCTCTTCACGACTTTCTCCCCAGTCTTTACGATTATCCATCGCACCCGATCGGTCTTTAGGTTGTCATCCTGTGTCCGAATGCGTATTTGCAATGGACAACCAATGCTAGCGTGTCCGTGGTTTTGTGTCCAGAGTAGAACGTCACCGATTAGCATATGATTAATTCACGATCAATACCCAGTAAACCTTGTTCTTCTCTCCCAAATGACTTATGAAGATGAGAGATAGATAGACAGCTGCTCTTTTTGTAGGGAAGTCGTTACCAGGATAATGGTAATGATAATATTATTCGTTTCCTTATAAGAAAACAGTTTGCAATCGCTAGCCGAGCAGCTAGTACTACGATCCAGTACTGAAATTTACAAAATCTTTCACTTAAAACAATATTTCAGGAAAACTAGTTTCTCAAATCCTGTAGCTGTTATCGCTCTTTCCAGTATTGATGGGGTCTCCCTTTCTAAACTTTTATTTGAAGTAGTGTGAAATGTCAACACCTTAATATCATTATTTTCTCTTCGAGTTACATGTTCTACTCATTTTAGTTGTTACTGATGCTGAAAGTCTTCAAGTGATGACGTTTCTGTTATCTGGTACCTTTGCTTGGGATTTTGTAGCGCCGGTTCACAGCATTCAAAGAAGGATGGTCTTCGCCAAGATTTGCAGATTGCAATGGATAAATTGTCGTCTGAATTACGCAAAAATGAAAATAACACTGACATCTCATTTTAACATTTATATTTACCAAAACTACACAAAAAATCTTGAAATACGAAAGAGTAAATTTATTCCATAAAATCGCCGTTGGCTTCAACTATGGCCTCCAGACAACTTCGGAATCTCCGGCAAATCTTCTCGACGGTCTCCTTGTTTAAGATGGTGAATGCTGCCATAATGCTTGTCTTCAGTTCATCTTTGGTGTTACAAAGAGTTATGTTTCTCTTTCGTTCAACTGCGCCCTACACATAATAATCAAGGGGGTTGCAGTCTGGGGATTTAGGTGGCCAGATGTAAGGGATGATCTGGTCGCAGAAATTGTCTGACGGCCATGACCGGGTTCTCCTGCTGGTGTAGCATGGTGCAGAGTCCTGTTTCCAAATTAGAATCTTCCAGCAGCCAAACTCTTGTCACAGGGCAGCACTATCGCCACAAGGCACTTGATGTAGACCTCCGTGTTGAGTCTGAGGCCCTCACCACCAAATTTGGGAGTTCTTTTATTATCAGAACGGAGTTTTCCGACCTGCCGTACCTTCGTAATTACCATTAAACTTATCTAACTCTTTACGCATCCTCTGCACTGTCCTCGGATTGACACCCAAGCACTCTGAAACATTCGTATTGGAGCTTTCGGCGCGAATGACAAGCAGTAAGGGCATGATGTTTCGAAATTTCTGGCGGAATGAATTGTGTCATGGTGCCCAACTGACCCTGATAAACTGTCCCGTCGACATAACCAAAAACAAACAACGTGCATGTCCGAAATTAAAAATAAAAAAATCACGACAATTTACCCATCGCACCCTGTACAAGCTTCACTTTCTCAAAGCCATTTTAAACTATTGATCTGCGGAAGCGGTTGTATACAGGTGAAAGTTTAGATATTTCTGAAGCGGTTTGGTGCCACGCATAACATGTATATGAAAGTCACAACCTGACGAGGCTATTTAAGAATATGATTCAAATTTTAGGGCTGATGTGTTGGTTTTGTAGCAATTTGCGGTATTGGGTGAAACTACCTTTGGTGCAGTCTATTCTATATTCAATTTCCTTATCTCCTACACTAAATTTGTGATAACCGATCCATACGCCGAGGTATTTGAAATGTTTGATAATAACAAATTCCACATTCTAAATTCTTATGGATTCAGAGTAGGTGTTAACACTTGCTATTTTTCCAATTCCAGATCCTAGTTTCTGTGATGGAAATGTTTATATTGAATCCGGTTACTAGGAACCCGTAGTAGATGTTGATTTTCTGTTCAAGATCATCCTTATCCGAACTACGAATACAGTACTAAGATGAATCCTTTCATCTAAAAAATAAAAATACATAATTTACAATCGTGATTTAAATTAAAATACATTAAGTTAAAAGAATATAATGATAATTAATGATTTTAATACACAGTAATGATAACTGTAATA
This sequence comes from Acanthosepion esculentum, assembly GCA_964036315.1. Lineage (NCBI taxonomy): Eukaryota > Metazoa > Mollusca > Cephalopoda > Sepiida > Sepiidae > Acanthosepion > Acanthosepion esculentum. The sequence goes on from OZ038500.1 coordinate 54,410,449, forward strand.
TTAGCCGGTTTCTTTATAAGGAAATATTCGACATTCACTGACCGAGCAGCCAGTACTACTGTTAGTTGAAATCTATAAAATCTATTTCGCAAATCAATTTTTCAGGAAAATATCTTTCTCTATTCAAGGAGCTGATATCAATCTTTCCAGTATTGATGAAGTTTCATTCCTAACCTTTTATCTGATACAGTACGGAATATAAACATCTTGATTATATCATTATTTTATTTTCGAGTTACATGTGCTATCCATTTTAATTGTTGCTGCTGTTGGCAGTCCTCAAGTGATGTGGTTTCTGTTATTTGGTACAGTTCTTTGTGAGTCTGTCGCATCAGTTCACAAGTTTCGAAGAAGTGTGGTCTTAACCACGATTCACAGGCTTTACTTCCTCAAGGCCATTTTTAATCATTGATCTGAAAAAGCGGTTGTATACAACTGACAGTTTAGATATTTCTACTTTGGCGCCATATATGACATTCTTATGAAGTCACGATCTGACGATGCTATTTAAGAACATGAATCGAATTTTCAGGTTAATGTTTTGGTTTTGTAGCAATTTGCGGAGGTGGGCGAAACTACCACTATCTCAGCCTATTCTATATTCAATTTCCTTATCTCCTACACTAAATTTATAATAACTGATCCATACGCCGAGGTGCTATCACTTGATATCTTTCCAATTCCAGATCCTAGTTTCTGTTTTGGAAAGGTTTGAGTTCTCTTTCTTGAAACACGTGGCAGAAGATATAAAATGAATTTATTCAATGAACCACATTGTGACATCTTGCTTCTTTTCCAATCATTTTGTTAATGCCCATGCGATACTATGCAAGATAGATACGACTATGGCTTGGTAGAATTCTAGTTTCGTTATATCCTGAAAAGAAGATTCCAAGACGACTGACAGCTTGTCCATTGCAGCAAATAGCAATGTCTACATCACTTTTAGTAGAAGAGATGTTAGTGTTGAAAATTCCAAAGCAAATCGGTGTAGCATTATGTAGATAATGCAACACCGGTTTGCTGAAGCGGAATATATGGCTTTGGCAGGTGCAGGGCAAATCATGCCTGGTTTGTAAACGGAAGCGAAGCGTCTATGGTCTGAAACAGTCTCCAAGATGTTGGAATGAAGCATTGGACCGTCAACTGAAAAGGCTGCACTTCAAGCAACTGGAAACCCATGAATTTATACACAATCCTCAGGGGGAGAAATGTTCATCGTGACTGTGTATGTTGACATCATTCCTGGCAAGAAAGTTCTTGACACGTATTCAAGGATTCATCAAACAAATCTCGCACAGTTTTAACATCAAGCACAATCACTTATCCAGATCCAGTAAAAATATGGATCGGACAACCAGCATACGCCACAAGTTCTCGAGAAACTCAATTGATGCTGGTACAAGGTTGACAAAAGCCGAAAATGACAGCATTCCGCTCGGTTTAGGAAGTATTTCGGTCAGCGATTGCAGGCTTGTTTTATTTTTCAACAAGGACTCTACCCGAGATCCCAGCCAACAGTCCGACACTGGAAGGCTATAAAAGCATGTTATGCGTTACTTAAATGGTACGCGGTACTCTATGACAAAAATGATGCAGTGAATTTAATGGGATATTCGGATGCAGATTGGGGGCTGGTGATCTGGATGACCGCAAGTCACCGTCAGAATAGCTGTTTAGACTCAGTGGGAAAGCCATCAGTTGGAGAAATAAAAAGCGAACCAGTGTTGCGTTATCTACGGTTGAAGCGGAATATATAACCTTGACGAGGGCAGCACAGGAAGTGGCATGGATGCAGCGTCTCCAATACAATATTAATGAAGCCCAGATTAACCCAACAATCATCTATGAGGACAACCAATCTACGATATGTATGGCAAAAACTTCTCAGTATCATGGCCGAGCAAAACATACTGACATTAAGTTTCATTACATCCGGGAGCAAATTGCAAAGAAAACTAATGAACTACAATACTGTCAAAGTAAATGACGTACTGACAAGACTGACAAGCACATGTGTGAATCTCAGATAACTATTGGGAGATAGAGAAATAATAGAATAGTTTGACAACGAAATGTTGAAAATTCCACTCCAGTCAGATGAACACTTGCATTTAGATAAAGGGGTCAGAGTTATCTGCCCCTAGTTTTTTTTTGTTTTTATTGTCGTTATGAAGACGCACTGTTGTGTTGTTCCTAATAAATAAAATAAGTCACCGCGTGTGTTAACAAGGTACAAAATGTGTTAATTTCCTTCTTGAGTTTACCCTCCTGTCTGGAATATGAAAATAAATACAGTGTAGCCCGGATATAAGAGACCCGTATATAAGAGAAGCCCGGATATAAGAGAAACCCGGATATAAGAGAGGTTTTATCTGGTCCCAAATTAGAGCCATATTTACCTAAACAAAATAGACCAAACCCGGATATAAGAGACTTCGTCTCCGGTCCCGACAACTCTCTTATATCCGGGTTACACTGTATCTGCATTCACACAAAACTAAGTATGTATATATTTGCTATCTAACTTGATACGCAAATTTCTAATAGCTTCATCACAGATAAACTGATCGACTATTTTAATATTAGGTTGGTGCAAAAATAATGTCGTTTTCTCACATGATGTTGATCGTCAAAAAACGACATTATTTTTGCACCAACCTAATAGCTTGACTGACAAGATGCTTCTTGTTGATTAAAGTACACGAATTCTGTTTTGCCTGTATTTAGATAAAGACCGCTTCCTCTTGTTTCTTTCTCTCGACTGTTCAAAGCCCCTGTAATTTTATTTGTAAAGAATGCAATGTCGTCGTCATAATTTGAATTTGCCTAGTTAAGCCAATTAGTTACTTAACTGCGTATATCAATGAGGTAGTTTAGGTGTTAGTACTGTCAAAAAGGCGGTATAAATGATTTGATTGTATGTAAAATAATGACTTCATAATCTTCGAGTATTTTAAATCTCTATAAAAGGGAGGATGAGTATGTGTGTGTGTGTGTAACGAATGCACGGCCGCAATTTTCGACCGATTTGCACTAAAATTTACATGCACATGCTCCAAGTTAGTATAAAGGCCAAGACTGACTTTGCATTTCCTAACTCCCATCGATAGTGGAAATAATCGATTTTTTCATGCTTCTACCGCAGTTTTCATGTAGTTTGCGGCTATTTTCTACTGGCCAGAGTGAGAGCCTATAGTTTGCTGCCACGAATAGACAGGAAGATTCTATTGGCCAGCGTGAGAGTCAACAGCTGACTGACACGAATGTTAACTAGCATGCTAGCATGCAAAAAAAATCGATAGCTGCATTCGTCACAAGTGGGAAAAGTTTAAATCTGCATGCCACTTTACTCCAACTGGCTGATTCGCTTGCTTAAATTCAACGTTGCTTCTGATTTCACAGAACTGGGTTGGGTGTGAAAAAATATTTGTTGTTAACATTCTTTTTTCATTCGTTTTTTCCAGTTACGAGTCCTTTTTTAAAGCTGGTCGTTTTGTGTTCATTTTGTTTAGTTCTTTTTTCGTAATAGATTTAATGTTTAGTATAGAGCTTAGAAAAAATTCGCAGGCAGGAAGTAAGGCAACATCAGCACGGCAAAGGGCACTCCTTTAAAGGCAAGGAAGGGCAAAAATAATTTAAGTCAAGTTATAGTGATTGCTGTATGAGTCGTACGATTTTTGAATCAAGCACGGGCAACGCCGGGCCATGCTGCTAGTCAATTTTATATGACGGACAACATTCCAGTTTCTTGATATAACATGATTCTACTGCTCTTGTCAGAGGGATTCTCATTTTAAAATTAAACATATGGATGATGGTAGCTCAGCTGACTTAACATGTCACCGTTTCTGTTTTAAAGCTAAATTTAAAAATTGCTCCCTTAAGGAAAGTACCGCATATACTCGCGTATTATGCGAGTAATTTTGAAGCTAATTTTAAGGGGATCGCATCATACATGAAATATAAAATTAGTGTATGTACTGCTGGCCTCAGCTACGCCGTTGACCAAACTATATATCCATTTACTGTAGTTAAAAAGAATGAAAACTGAATGAAAATTAATGAAAACTGATGCTTACTTAACTGTATCCAATAATAATGTATGTATGTAATATTCACATATTAGTATCGTATTATAAAATACAAACATAGCGAATATGTATCTTTTATATTGTTTATGTTTAGCTGATCAAGACTATCGTCTGTGCTTGCCAAATCGGTTGATTAAGTCAAACTACTGATCCTTTTATCATTCTCTTTTACTTTTTAAACTCATTTAACTAGAAGATGAGATAAAGAGATAGAGGAAAAGAGGTTGGTCTATTTTAATTTGGTCTCTCAAAAAAGGAACTCGTATGATACACGAGATACATGATAAAATCCTTTTTTATAAGTAAAAATTTTTGGGTCACACGATACGTGAGATCGCGCGTTACAGGAGTATATATACGGTATTTCCTTCTTGCCGATCTTTTATCGGCTCCAAAAGCCTTGCAAACTTACATTTTAAGATCCATTATTTTAAAAAAGACTCAAATGGCTTATCTGGTGATGATGTAATTAAATCTTCTAATGGTAGGATTCCATTTGATGCGCGCCTTTTGCATAAATTTCGGATATGAGCAGCCTTCCTTTTTCTTTATTGGGAAAATGTCATTTCTTAAATTTACACTGACCATATCTTTTATTGATTGATTAGTTTTCTACGGTTTATTAAGCATTTGCTTTGGTTTTAACCCAGCATCGCTAAGTATGGTACAAGGTTAAATAGAAGAAATATTAATCAAAAGAATGTATTGCGCCAGGAAATAGGCGTTAAAAATACTTCAAGTTTTACCTCGGCTCACCTTGTACACCAAAACCTGGCACTGGTGTAAAAGAACCACAACTACGTCGACCGTTAGGCATGTCCTTTAGTCGTAAAATAAAGAAGATTGTGGAGTCCATTTTCATTCGTTCATTGTTTATTCCATACACAATAGGAAGACAAGATCCGTGGATGGTAGAATCACAGGAAACACAATTACATTGGAAAGATTACAAACCAATTGGACAGCAGTGTTTGTTATACAAAAAAGAGGGGGGCATAAACGAAAGAGTCACTAATAATAATAATAATAATAATATAAATATTAACTATAATAATAATGATGATCTTGACACTCATTCAAGAGGTTAACAACGGAATATATTATGAATGAAAAGACCAAATAGTCGACAAAACTAATGATTCGATTTGACGATTTAAGTGTAGCTACGGAAGCTGAAAAGGGTAATAAAAACAATAACTAAAACATGAATGAAAGAAACACAATCAACAGATCAAAGCAAGATTGTATGGAAGCCCAAGCGGGACAAGGTAATCGTTGAAGAGATTATGTGTATGTTGCCCTTTTTTTGTAGTGATATTTTTTTAAAAGTTGTTTTATTGAAGAGAATTTTTTTTTGGTCATCCATGAGAGTTCATAAAAAAGAGCATTGTCACGTGATTTTAAAAAAAAATGCTTTGATGTGTTCGATACAATTTAATTTTTTAAGAAATGTTTTCAGTTGTTTCTCTTTTTGTGTTATGTTTTGGCGGGAGATTGGATAGGGTAAAGGTAAGCAAAAAAAAAAAAAAACAAAAAAAAAGAAGAAAAAATGAAAAAAAAAACAAAACAAAACACTTGTTGTCTGCTGGTTACACTTTTTTCTTAAGGGATAGAGTTGACCACAATCCAGTTAAAATCTTTCATCCGATTCGAATGTTGCCATTTTAAAGGACCGATACCGGTCTCTAATTTTTAATTTTTTTCTTTTTTAAGAGAAGCAAAATAAATTAATAAAATAAAATAAACAAGAAATAAAATAAAGTAAAACGAACGTAAACAAATACAACGAGAAAAAAAGCAACAAGATTTAAAAAAAAAAATCATCGCTTCTTTTTGGGTTCATGTTGCTGAGGTGAAGCATGTCATATGACAGAAAGCACGTGGCATAAAGTCACGTGGTTTGAGCGTTTTTTTTTTATCGGAAGTAACATTCAGCATTTGTTTATTGACTTAGAGAAGAAAGGCTGATTACTATGGTTTAATTCATAACTACTTATTCATTCATTCATTCTTACATTTCTCCTTCTTTTTTTCCTACAAATAATATGCTTTTGAAAGAAAAATACTTTTACAATGTGGGTTATTAGAAAAATTAAATATAAATGAAAATCCAGCTCTTGAAAGCCTGAAAAAAAAAACAATTTTTAAGGAGTCCAAAAATTGAGATTAGACAGAAATAAACAAACGAACGAACAGACCGACCGACCGACCAACCAACTAACCAACCAATCAAGCAAGCAACCAATCAACCAACATACCAATCAACCAAAAAACCAATCAATCAACAAACCAATCACCCAACCAATTAACTACATACCGATCAAACAACCAACCAACCAACAAACCAATCAACCAGCAAACCAATCAAGCGACCAATCGATCAACTAACAAACCAATCAAACAACCAATCAATCAACTAATAAACCAATCAACAAACCAATCAACCAACAAACCAATCAACCACAAACCAATCAACCAACGAATCAATCAAACAACAAACCAATCAACCAACCAACCAATCAACCAACAAACCAATCAACCAACAAACCAACAAACCAATCAACCAACCAATCAATCAACCAACAAACCAATCAACCAACGAATCAATCAACCAACAAACCAATCAACCAACCAACCAACCAATCAACCAACAAACCAATCAACCAACAAATCAATCAACCAACAAACCAATCAACCAACAAATCAATCAACCAACAAACCAATCAACCAACAAACCAATCAACCAACCAATCAATCAACCAACAAACCAATCAACCAACGAATCAATCAACCAACAAACCAATCAACCAACCAACCAATCAACCAACAAACCAATCAACCAACAAATCAATCAACCAACAAACCAATCAACCAACAAATCAATCAACCAACAAACCAATCAACCAACAAACCAATCAACCAACCAATCAATCAACCAACAAACCAATCAACCAACCAATCAACCAACCAACCAATCAACCAACGAACCAATCATCCTCAAACCAATCAACCAACTAATTAATCAATCAACCAACAAATCAACCAACATAAATAAATAAATAAATGAATAAGCAAACAAACATGAAAACAAATAAAAACGAGCCAAACAACGAAAGAACCAACCAATAAACCAACCAAAAGACGATTAAGTAAGCAAAAAAAAAATAATAATATCAAAACAAACCAACCAAAGAACCAATTAATCAACTCAAAATCAAGAAACCAACCAATTACAAATCATTCCGCCAACCAAACAAATCAAACCAACCAACCAATCAACCAAAAGCAAACAAATCAAAGGCAAAACAAACACTCAAAGACCAATCAACGGACCAACCAAAAAAAAAAAAACAAACAAAAAAACAAATAAATAAAATTAAAATCAATCAGCTAACGGACAAGCAATCAATCCGAAACCAAGAAATGGAAGCAACCAAACAAGCAACCAAAAAATGAATAATAAACAAATAAAACCTAAACAATCAACCAACGGGCCAAACAACCAACCAAATAAATAAAAACTATGTAAACAGTCCAAAACCAAACAGCCAAGCAATCAAACAACTAATGTTCCAAGCAAGCAAGCAAAGAAACCCAACTAAACCAAACCAACTATTCATCCAACTAATCCAAAGCAAACAATCATCTAAACCTCCATCTTAAGCAAAATCAATAACCAACCAACCAAACAAATAACCATGAATTAATCCCTTCCCCCTACATAGTTTCCTAAAGTTTCTTTCTGTTTATGTTTCACAGAATTTCCAAGTTCAAAACAGAAGCTCTAGATTTAAAGCTAATACTTATTTGGATAGAAAAAGAATAAAGTTATTTTTACAAAAATATTTGTCAAGGTTAAGTTCACAGCGCTCTCGCTTTTGAAAACTAAAAACTGAATACAAATAAAAAATCTTTTTGATTAAAAAAATGCTGGAAACTTTGCAAAGACATAATACAATAGCTGAGCCCCTTTTCAACATTCAAAATCTGTTTTTTTTTCTAAATATAGTCTATTATATTTTTTATACGAGAGTTATTTACTAAGCCGCATTTTTATTGTATCTCGTTTATTGGCAGTCACCCAGTTGATTAGGTACATCGTTACTTAACTTCACCGATCAATATTTTTAGCATGCTTTGACTGTAAGCTAACAAACTTATCGATGTATATTTCATATTTGAAACATTAAAGCACAGCAAAAAAGCAACTATTTATTCTTCAGGTTTGGTTATTCTTATAAAGCACTGTCAACCATTATTATGTTTTAAATTTCGTTTCTTTCAGCTGAATTTCAGTTGTTTTTATTTTCATGTTGTCATTCTACGGCCGATAGTAAACCGTACTGTTCAGAGATAAATAATAAATTCCAGGGCAGGTACGGTGCATACTACACTCGAACGGGTGGGGGAGCAAGCCTGATTGTGGGCCCCGAGAAGTCATATGTGGTCCTCGCTGTCTTATCAACATTTGCTTTTTTTCTAGCTACATCTATATACGTTATAAATTAAACTAAGCACAAAGGAGGAAAAACTTTTGCGGATTTTGACGTCATTCTAGATTCTTTTTTGTTTCTTTCGTCCAAATCGGTGAATTTGTTTTGCTCATGTTCTGAGAAAATATAATTTTCACTATTTTTTTTTATCCATTATGCGTTAAAATTATTCAACGTTTTAACAAGAAAAAAAAATCTCAAGTTGATATTAAAAATTGCTGCAAAACATTGATTTATTTAAGATGGATTGATCTATTATGACATGTCTCTAATTTGTATTTAGATACATTGTATTTATTTTCAAAAATTGCTGCAAAACATTGATTTATTTAAGATGGATTGATCTATTATGACATGTCTCTAATTTGTATTTAGATACATTGTATTTATTTTCAATTTTTCTAGTTGAATTGTTCACCTATATTGCATATGATCCATTATTTTATATAATTAGGTTACAATAAAATTTATATTTAATATGAATACTACCTTATGGAAATTGAGACGTAGTTGTATCATAGATTCGGGGGAACCACAAGACCCTTGCACCGGCCGTACTCCAGGGTTTCTTCCCTTAGACATTCTGTCGTCACTGTGATTTCGATAAAACGATTTGAAAAAAAATATTACTGCTTTTAGAGTTTATTGCACACAAACTCGGTCTCACTTCTACTTGTTTTTCTTTGTCTGAAGTTGGCGGAAGACACTAAAATTTAACTTCGTAAAAATATATTGACACGACTTTACTTTTTAAATATCAAATCAGTCATCATATTACTCCTTATTTATAATATAAACAAATTCAACAACCATTTTTATAAACAGCTATAAAATATGCATAAGAATAATTTATATCTGAATTCTTCTTCTACCCTGCCTCTTCAGAACGTAGGCGATCATGGTTCTCCACAGTTTGCTGTCTTTTTTAGCTTTTAATAAAGTCTTTCTTTTCCCTATCAATTTCTGTCCCTGTTCTGCCAAGCATTTACACAAGATCGTTACGTAGGTTATGTGTCGCTTTTCTTTGTCCACTTTGCCTCCAATATGTCGTCTGTGTGCCGAATTTTCTTATCCTTCTTTCCTCATTATGTATCCTAGAACTTTTATGTCTCTTTCTGATGCTAAGTTGTTTTTCTAAGTTTGGCTTAGATGTGGCACAACACCGAAAGTATAGAGCACCCAATGAGGGTCAAATTCACTAGTCAGTTATAATTGTTCTAGCCATTACACCACATCGATTATGCAAAAGCGTTTGATAAAGTACATGACAAAGAGATTTTAGTGCTACTATAGTAAGATATCTACCAAGGCGTTTGTAACCCACTGTAAATGACGATGCGCTCATTATTGCTGGAAAATGCCCAGGAAAAATAATGGCCTCTTTATTGTTTTTTAAACGACATCAAATCAGTTTAGAAACATTAAAATCGATATTTGATTTTAAAATTTTTGTATAAAAATTGTTAAAAAATATTTAATACATAAACAGTTCACTGTTCACTGTCTTTAACCCTAACCCTAATCCTAACCTCTAACCCTAAGTCTTAACCCTAACCCAAACATATTTCATACTTCTAACACTTGGTAAATATCATACCATAGTAGAAAATGGGCAGTAGATATATTATAGTGACACCGAAATTTTGGCGCTGCTTGGTAAGCTTGATATATTTGGAAAGGATATTAGAATAATTCAGAACTTATAACTGAGCATTTGTGCTTAAACTGTTCAAGCTTACTGGCTTAAAAGATGTGTTCTTATGAAAAAGATCTGAACCTCCTTAGCTGAAGCCAAGCAGACAAACCATCAATTCCCGAAATTCATTTAAAAACATAGAACAATAGATTCAAGTTTAGATACACATCTACAAGCACTGGTTAAAAAGTAATGCCTGTTCTAATCGAATTTTAAAAGTATTCATCAGAAATCCTAGAGCTTTGTTTTAAACTATAAAGAATAAAGCGTCAAGAATACTAATTGAGAAAATGTGTAGAGTTATCTTCTCCTACTCATAATCCTTTTTTCAAAATGGCTGCTCTCTGGAAAGACGCAGAAAGCAAAGCGGTGTCATAGAAGTTCTGTTTATGGAAGGAGAAATTGTTGTAGATATTCACAGAATATTAGTAAAAGTTTATATGCTTGATGTAAGATCAGTAAGTAGATGGAACAGTAAAGGTATTGACAATCATAACGAGAAAGGAGAAACTGTCCTTATGGACAGGCCCCGCAGTGGCAAGTCAGCTTTATTTGCGAATGGGGATAAGACCAAACGTACTGATGCTGTCATTACAACTGACAGAGGAATTATCATTCCAAAAGTCTGTGAAAGCCTTCAGGTGAGTCTTCAGATCAGTACTGTCTCTTGGCTACTCAAATGTCTGTGGAAAGTGTGTTCCCAGAATGCTGACACTCCATAAATGAATGGATTGTGCTTGATGACCAAACCTCCTTGAAGGAAGCACAGAGTACAGCAGTTCTCAAATGATGAGTTTTTTTACACCTAAAAACACTAGGTTCGAGAACCACTCAATGTAGATGTCTACTGAATAAGATGCATGATGTGAATGTAAGAGTGAAGACTATTCAGATAAAGAGGATAGATAACGGTTGACTCTTGGTGGTCGGTATAATTGTCCTTATTCAGAGGTAGAGTATCATGACTGAGAAGGATAGAGACTATATTGAGAACTAGATCTGGAACTATTATCTTTGCAATTAAATAAGCGTGTATCAGTCTTTTCTCCCCACAGCTATGGGTTAAATAGCATGGTAGACTGATGTCTTTAGCCTTGGATGGTAACCATTCATTAGGAGGGATAACTCTTAATTAAAAAAAAACATGGACAAAACTTTTCACTGTCCTTCTCCAAGAAACAAGAGTCAGATCAGACCTTAAAATGGGACGTCCTAGGACATCCTCGTCCTGGGTAAGACGATAAAGTACGTCCGCGTCTTGGGTATGACGATAAACTACATCCGCGTCCTGGGTAAGACGATAAACTACATCCGATAGCAAAGCCTGTGATCAGGAGGTTTTGAGGAGCGTGAAACCACCTCTTAATTGCTGGTGTGCTCAGGTTAACCCTGACCCGGGGTGGTAGCATCTGTCAAGGTCCCACCTATGGGCAAATAGTTACCCCCCCAAAAGGGGTCAAAACACTATGAAAGTATAAAAACAGGTTTTAATACCAGCAATAATTTTTTGGAAAAGTATTACCAGCAATAAAATTTTTTTGTCGGCATTGAGGTTGATATACCGTAAAACAAAACAAAACAAACCTGTTCCTTGTAGCGTTTAATAAACTTTGTCGTTTTCTCCTAAATCCTGTTCCGACATCCATTTACTCACGCTCACTAAGTATGTTATGCGTTATTTTCCTTTGTCCCTCTTGCCCTCTGTCTATCCCGTGGGTTCAGTGAATGGAAAAACACTGCTGGGGAGTACAATGAATTGTGAAACTGCAGTATCCTTGTGTTTGATGCAGCTCTACTGTAGGTACATTTCTCACTCAGTATTTTATACGTCTAAGAGAGAGTAAACGTACGTTTCTCTTTATTGTAAGCGTAAAATGATAAAATCCAATAGATAGATAGATAGATAGATAGATCGATAGATACGAATTGACTGAGAGTACATTAACAGTCTTAAACAGATAATAACATACATATAGATACATAGATAGATAAATAGATAGGAAGATATTGACATAGATATGAACATGCTATATAAATTACAAATAGACTGAGATAGATAGATAAGTAAATAGATATGAATAGATAAAGATAGATAAAGATAGGTGAACAGTCTTAAACAGACAGACAGACAGACAGACAGACAGATAGATAGATAGATAGATAGATATGAACATGCATATATATGTATATCCTAAAACACATAGAGAGATTCATCGATAGATAGATAAGAACAGTCTGAGAGATATATGAACAAGCTAAAACAGAAATATGATAATATACTGAGATAGAAAGAAAGAAAGATAGATAAATAGAAAGAGAGAGATATGAATTGCCTGAGATAGATATCTAAGAATAGACTGGGAGAGACCTGAACACGCTAAAACTAATAGATAGATAGATAGATAGATAGATAGATAGATACGAACAGACTTAGAAAGATATCTCATTTTCCACACTGTCGTTCTTTGAATCTGTAAATAATTCTTAAAAAATAAATAAACTATTAATACTGTTGCAAAAATTCTAATTTCATTGAATCTCAACAAAGACAAATTCTATCAAACCAACGAAAGAATTCCGGAAGTTCCTCACAATCTGAAAGACTCTCCTCAATCCACGAGATCCAGATCATATTCTTTTATTAACTTAAATTTTAAGAATAATTTGCTCATTTAGATAATTCCATCTCAGCACCTCCCACTTAAGTGAACAGTGAATGCAAAACAAATATGAAAGTATACAAGTCTGGAATATTTTTTGTAATCTGAAATTGACTGAAACGCTTTTCAAATTTTCAAGGCAGCTCCGAAAAAATATGTGAATAAAAAAACAAGGTCCGAAAATAGAAAAAGCCGTAAAATGACCTGAAAAGAAAATGTAAATGGATGGGAAAACAAAGAAACTATTCCGGTAAAAGCCCAATGAAATTCCTCAAATTAAATCCCCCAATGAAATTCCCTAAATTAAATTCCCCAAATTAAATCCCCCAGTGAAATCCCCTAAATTAAACCCCCCAATGAAATTCCCCAAATTAAATCCCCCAATGAAATTCCATAAATTAAATCCCCCAATGAAATTCCCCAAATTAAATTCCCCAATGAAATTCCCCAAATTAAATCCCCCAATGAAATTCCATAAATTAAATCCCCCAATGAAATTCCACAAATTAAATTCCCCAATGAAATTCCATAAATTAAATCCCCCAATGAAATTCCCCAAATTAAACCCCCAATGAAATTCCCCAAATTAAATCCCCCAATGAAATTCCATAAATTAAATCCCCCAATGAAATTCCCTAAATTAAATTCCCCAAATTAAATCCCCCAGTGAAATCCCCTAAATTAAACCCCCCAATGAAATTCCCCAAATTAAATCCCCCAATGAAATTCCATAAATTAAATCCCCCAATGAAATTCCACAAATTAAATTCCCCAATGAAATTCCCCAAATTAAATCCCCCAATGAAATTCCATAAATTAAATCCCCCAATGAAATTCCACAAATTAAATTCCCCAATGAAATTCCATAAATTAAATCCCCCAATGAAATTCCCCAAATTAAACCCCCAATGAAATTCCCCAAATTAAATCCCCCAATGAAATTCCATAAATTAAATCTCCCAATGAAATTCCCCAATGAAATTCCCCAAATTGAATCCCCCAATGAAATCCCCCAAATGAAATCTCCCAATGA
>OZ038500.1:54431924-54444424 GCA_964036315.1 Acanthosepion esculentum
AGAGAGAGAGAGAGAGAGAGAGAGATGTGTGTGTGTGTATTTGTGTGTATGTATGTATGTGTTTGTGTTTGTGTGTGTGGAATTAGTAATGGTATAGCATTAGTATTTGAATAAATGAATAAGTATTAAACTTTCTTTTCAAATAATGTTATTTTAAATACTTTATCTTAATATTCTTTTTTTTTAAAGTATTATTATTGTGTTCATTTAAATTTTAAAAATTTTCTTATATTTGAACAAATGAATATTAACGTTTTTGTCATATAATTGTATTCAACATTCTTTATTTAATTAAAAAATTTTTCAAAGTTATTATGAATTATGAATTACTATTTTCGAAGTTGCTGAACATTTAAATGTATACCCTTTATAAATTTTGCTAAGCGTGCCGTGATATTTTCATTTGTTCCTACGTGTGCCGTTGTTTAAGAAGGTTGAGAAACATTGCTCTAGAGTTACCCCTGCTGCTATGGCTGCAGATGTAGCGCCCTTACGTCCCGAATGGGTACGGGTCTCGTGACGGATGATAGGTATATATACTTACATATATTAACACACATTCATGTTTTATATATATATATATATATATATATATATATATATATATATATATATATATATATATATATATATATATATATATATGTGTGTGTGTGTGTGTGTGTCTGTGTCTCTGTGTGTGTGTCTGTGTGCCATATTTGTGCTGCAAGAATTCTTTTAAACAAAGTTTTGTTGAACAGTACTGACAAGGTCTGTCTATCCGAATTTTTAATCAATTTTTTACAAGTTTTGACTAAGCTGTTTTATGTCAGAATTCAAATTGTTAACTTTCTTAAGTTTATTTTTTAAAGCCGAACTTTATTAACAGTGGAAATTACTTGGATTAAATAAATCAACTTTGGGATATTACCAATTTTAATTCTGTCATAAAACAACTTAATCGGAAGTTGGAAAAACGCGATAAAAATTCGGATAGACAGACCTTGTCGGTATTGTTCCAAAAACTTTTTAATTATATTATATTATATTATATTATATTATATTAAGAGTAAAGACATTTTGTGCTTATTGAGTTTGTCTATCGTCCTCTTCAAAATAACAAATAATTCGTCGCAAAAAAACGGAAGTTTTTGATATACGAAATTTCCAATACTTTTACAATGGCCGTGTCCAATCTTTCGACTTTTGTGAATCATCTTTAAGGCGTGTTTATTATCTGGAAAACGGTCATCGTCGTAAGTAGAGCATTTAGTGCAATATTATATTTAAATTCAATGGAACAAATCACAAAACGCTTGAAGTCTCAACCGTCACGAAATTCCCGTAGAATGTGCAATGGGAAATGCTAGGTAGGACATTGGTAATGTTAGACACAGCGCCTTATAAACAAAACCCAAATAATACATAGATCTAATAGGAGAAATAGACTAAAATTATTGAAGCCATCTTCTTAAGACAGAAGCAACAACACATTAATAAAAGTAACATGTCCGCAACTTAGCACTCTCCAGTACATATAAAAATAATCACGTCATTACACACGGCATTATCGTAAGCAGTGGCGGCTGGAATTTCCTAAGTGTTTAAGTTTGTTCTAATAAATTGGTATATATCGTTGCAGTAAATGCGATACGACTATTAACGTTTTTCACATCATACACCAATTACGCACCCCTGAGGATGACTCATGTGAGTCGAAAGTCATGATAAAAGTTTTTGAAGTTTCGGACATCACCAATGACTGTTTTTGCGAAGGATAATTCACAATACGGAGAGAAAGATGGACACATTCAATAGACATAGAATGTCTACACTCTTTAATAAATAAGAGATCTTTGTTACAAATTCCAATCACCTGAAGAAGGTCGGAGCGTACAATGGCCGAAACGTCGTGAATATGGCAACAAAGATGAGGACAAGTCCGAACAATGTAAATAATGCAAATAATTACAATAATTAATCTAAAACACACACACACACACACACACACACACACACACACACACACACACACACACACACACACACATATATATATATATATATATACATTTCACGTATATGCATTAAGGCATACATATAAATACACATTCAATATATGTGTGTTTGTGTTTGTGTGTCAGTGTGTGCGTGATTTATTCTTGCATCTAGAAGACACAAAAGTTTATATTCCGCACCTTAAAAATCATTTATTTTTCCTCGGTTCTAGCTTTTCTTTTGTAGTAATAAAAATGGATGTTTTGTGCGATAAAACTGAATCTAATACGTAAAATACAAAAGTTTCTCATCGGAAAAAAGCTATTTGTCACTTAAATCAGGAAGGAACAAGAAATATCGTAATGGGTACGTTTACTTCAAAAGGTCTATTTGGGAAGAGCCTTAAGGAATTCGAATAAAACGCTAAAATATTATAGGCATTAATCTTCCTTTTTTGGCGTAACTACTAATACTATTGCTACTACTACTACGACTATTTGGACTAGAGCTATTTTAAGCACTTGGGATCGGGACACTTTTGAATGAGTTCGTCTCGGCGAAATATCTCCTCAATTGTTCTCAAATAGTTAAGACATAAAAATATAGATAGATCTGAAGAGAAGGAGATAGATAGATAGATAGATAGATAGATAGATAGATAGATAGATAGATAAAATATTGTGCTAAACAGATTAAGAAGAATGAATATCCTGATAGATAGATAGATAGATAGATAAAATATTGTGCTAAACAGATTAAGAAGAATGAATATCCTGATAGATAGATAGATAGATAGATAAAATATTGTGCTAAACAGATTAAGAAGAATGAATATCCTGATAGATAGATAGATAGATAAAATATTGTGCTAAACAGATTAAGAAGAATGAATATCCTGATAGATAGATAGATAGATAGATAGATAAAATATTGTGCTAAACAGATTAAGAAGAATGAATATCCTGATAGATAGATAGATAGATAAAATATTGTGCTAAACAGATTAAGAAGAATGAATATCCTGATAGATAGATAGATAGATAGATAGATAAAATATTGTGCTAAACAGATTAAGAAGAATGAATATCCTGATAGATAGATAGATAAATAGATAGATAAAATATTGTGCTAAACAGATTAAGAATAATGAATATCCTGATAGATAGATAGATAGATAGAGAGATAAAAATCTTGAGATAAACAGACGAATAAATACTGTGATATTTTGGTATATAGATATGAAGAGAAAACGATAGATAGATAAATAAATTTGTAGGTTGAGAGACAGATATAAAATACTCAAAACAATGGCTATAGTGATAGATATATAAAGAGATTGAGATAGGTAGACCTATGGGTAGAATGATATCAAGATTAATATATATATATATATATATATATATATTAATCTATGTATATATATATATTAATATATGTATATATATATATATATATATATATATATATATATATATATATATATATATATATATATATATATGTATATATATATATTAATATATGTATATATATATATATATATATACATATATATACCCAAGTTTAGGATTGGTATATACGGAGTGAAATCCAATAACCAACAATTAATATTCTTTAAAGAGTGCTCAATACAGAGTAGAGCAGATATAATTATTTATTTGAATATTACAACATAAATATGTTATAAAATCACGACAAAAGTAGCCATTTTGTTTCAACACTTCTTGTGTCTTGTCAAGTGACGATGTAGAATATAGAATAAATGGTTTTAAAAGTTTCAAATTAATCAACGATCCTTAGCTAGGAGTGAACGCTGTTACATAAGCTAGAGTAGCCAATCAAGATACAAGTATAGGGTGATTCGAAAAATTTGACAACTAAGCAAGGTTATCATAGATATTAAAAGATTTATAAAATTTGAAAT
Organism: Acanthosepion esculentum; assembly: GCA_964036315.1. NCBI lineage: Eukaryota > Metazoa > Mollusca > Cephalopoda > Sepiida > Sepiidae > Acanthosepion > Acanthosepion esculentum. Next base: position 54,435,826 of record OZ038500.1, read on the forward strand.
TAAAATTAAAAGTAAAAAATTAAAATTGCCTATTTAGAAATCTAAATCAAATCTCTATTAAGTTGTAATATTCAAATAAATAATTACATATATATATATATATATATATATATATATATATATATATATATATATATATATATATATATATATATATATATATGAATGAGATAACGATATTTTATATATTAAGAACAGTATTGAGGAAATTGTATGTCAAAGTGGAAAAGGTTTACTTGTGACGCGTTTTGACCTTCAGGACTTCAACAGACTAAATTTGTTATGTTGGTAAGACTGCACATGCGCACATCCGTTATATTGTTGATCCTCATGAAACAGTTTAAAACTCGATGCCAGCCGGAAATCAACCAACAAAAACGACCTAATAAATTTCTATTCACACCATAACAATAAAATAAAATCCAGCATAATAATCGGATTCTACCTAAGAGCACTAATAATATGCAGCCCGGATTGTTTACACGAAAAGCAGAAATACATTGAAAACACTATTTACATTAGTCGGACTATTGTCCTCATCTTTGTCGCCATATTTATTACAACGTTTCGGTCGTTGTACGCTCTGGCCTTCTTCCGGTGGTTGGAATGACGAACTGAACCCTTTATTTCCCTCACTGGGGTAGACTGTTCTAGTTCCACGTGCCATGTTTAATGGATGTCAGTTATCAGTTATCTCCTCTCCAAGTTCTCCACCGCCTTAACCGGGTATTGAACTCACAATCTTTGGGTCCTGTCACTGGATCTAACCAACGCCTTTATCCACGGTGCCATGTGTCCTTGAGGAAGACGGCCGGAGCGTACAACGGCCGAAACGTTGTAATAAATATGGCGACAAAGATGAGGACAATAGTCCGAATAATGTAAATAGTGTACATAATACCTCATCTCAGAAATATGGACATTGAAAACACTTTAAAACTTTTCGAGTAGCCTAATTATTTTAAATTCAAAGCGAAAAAATGCCCATAAAAAATTCCAAAACAAAAAAAAAAAAACGGTTCCTCCTGAGAAACCAAGTGAATCAAAAAAATATTATCCTGCTTATTAACTCTAATCTACAATCGAAAAGAATCTAAACTCAACATAAAATTTGTTATTACTATAACTAAAACAATAAAAGTCTTAGTCAATACTAAACAAAACAATAAAACCTAATTGTCACAAAATGCATAGGAGTAACATCAAGGAAGCTAAATAAAAGATTACATGAATACAAAAGGGTCATTTTATATAATAAGTCAAATGCGTTGTTTGCCAACCGTAACGAAACTGACCACAATTTTGACAAAATTTTTTTACTCTGATCAAATGAGAAAAATAATTCACTACGACGTAAATAACTAGAGAGTGCCTTAATCGCAAGGTCATCTACAGTATATTTGAGGCCTGGTTCTTACATTTCACCACTCCTAGTAGATCTTCTAATATAACAATGTGCAATACCTACTTACAAAAATGATGGAAAGAAAAAGAAAAAGACTCTAAGTTAGGTACCTCCACTAATTCGCGAATAATTCGCGATACCTAAGGTTTAAAATGAATTTTAAAAATTAAAAACTTTCTTGAAGTTTTTCATTTTAGCTTTAATTGAAAGCTAAATATTAAATTTACTATTTTCAGTAAGCAAAATACTTTGTAGTGTATTTGAAACAGAAATTATATCGATTGGATTTTTGGGCTAAAAATATCTGATTAGCGCCCTTTTTTAGTTATCTGTCATCGCAATGTAATTTTCTTTCTTAAGAAATCTTTCAAAAATAAAATATACTTTGCAGAAACTTTATTTGATGAATATTATCTGATTTAACGTACAACCAATCTGATTTGAAACAAATATTATTTACTTAAAGTTGAAAATAAATGTATGGGATTTTAAGACAAACAGTAGTGGTAATTACGTCCTTGCCAATGCTCGTAAATAACTGAACTTTCAAAATGGGCACGTTTGTACACATAAAAAAAACTATTTAAAATTATTTAAAAAATCTTGCTGCGTGATTATTTGTATTAAGCTTTTCAATTTCCGCTTAGTAAATATAGGCTTCACTTATAACTTAATAACTTAACGAGATCAAAGTTTTGAAGAATTTTAAAAAGACTTTTGAAACTTTATAAATTATTATAATTAAAAAAATGAAAATAAAGGTGGTAAAAATTCATTATTCATCAAAAAAATTATATTTTTCTTCAGACTATAATGTCCTTAATGTTTATAAAAACAATTTTAAAGTTATCTAATTAAATAACGTCATAGTTTTATTGCAGTTTTTATTTTACGATTCGGAGCAGATTTTCGGAAATTGAGTAACTGTTGGAAAATGGATGATTTACATTCTCCAAGGAGTGCTGCGTTTAATTAATAAAACAAATTTTGAGGTCAGAATTTAATTTCTAGAAATTTCATGAAATTAAGTAAATGGGATGGGGTGGGTGGTAACAGATGTAAAAAATATTTTTACCAAGATTTTCTAAATGTAATAATTTTAAAAATAAATTAATTTATTTATGAATAAGTGCTTAAATTCCGACAATTATTTGATTTTTGCAAGAATTTCCAAATCAATGTGTTATTTTACCGGAAAAAAGGCGCTAAAATTTCCATACTCTGCTCTGTTACAATGTTGACTTAAAACAAACAAAAAAAAAAAAATTTTAAGCCAAATTTCGAACCTATTTTTTTTTAAGGCAATTCACCCCAAGCAAAGCGGGAGTCCCACTAGCACTCAATGGGTCCCAGAAGATGGAGAACAAGAGCAAAGAGGCGCGTTTGAGGAAAGGACACGGAGGAGGACGGGGAAAAGCCTTAGGGTGTCAGATGTCGATTGACATTACACATGTTAGAAAGGAGTAAAAAATAAAAAAAATACTTTGGTCTTTTCTCTTAATAATAAACATTTTGACGATAAAACATTGTTTTTAAGTTTGGGGCCTTTTTTCGCCATGCTATGCTGGTTTTTAGCGAAAAAGTGGAGGTACCTACACTCAATGAATTCGGCTAGATAAAAAAAAAAATTCCCAGTCCTCAGTATCTGTCTATATGTCTGAGATGAGGTATTATGTACACTATTTACATTATTCGCACTATTGTCCTCATCTTTGTTGCCATATTTATCACAGTTCAGTTTGACATTCCAACCACCTGAAGAAGGCCGGAGCGTACAACGGCGGAAACGCTGTGATAAATATGGTAACGACTATGAGGACAATAGTCCGAATAATGTAAATAGTGTTGCCAGCAGTCCTCTGTCACATGTATAGTCCTGTCAAAATAATAAATTTAGTCCGATTATGTCCTTAAGGACGTAACGCGTCACATTTAAATCTTTTCCCACTTTGTCACACACACACACACACACACACACACACACACACACACACACACACACACACACACACACACACATATATATATATATGTATATATAGATAGATAGATATGAAGAGGAGTAGACAGATCGGATTTTTCAGTGCGCTCACGTCGCTACCAAATGTGACATAAGGCCGTGGTTTAAAGTTGGTTTAACGTCAAAATTGAGGGAAAACTGCTTTGATCCCAATCGATACTACCCCGTCCTTGTAACACCAAAGATGAACTGAGGGCAAACGTTTATGACAGCATTCATCGCCCAGAAAAGATGCAGGTGATTCCGAAGTCGTCTGGAACCCGTGGTTGGAGGCCAAGGGGATTTCATTGAATATTTTGACTCTTTTTACTATTTCAAGATATTTTTTGTGCAATTTTGGTCAATATATCTGCTAAAATGAGATGTCAGTGTTCTTTTCATTTTTTTTTTGCGTAATTCCAACGACAATTTATCCATCGCACACTGTATTTATGTGAATATATTGACATAGATATGAATACGCTACAACATAGCATTATTAATTATATTCATTTTGAACATTACTTCGTACTAACATTACAACGGTCGACATTTTTTTCTACCCAAATGTTGTTGGACAATGGGCATATGTTTCTTAGCTATTTTTTTCTACGCTGAATCTGAAAATCAAGTCATTTTTTCTCATCACATCACGTTTTTTCAGTACAGATAATTTCTGCTTTTCTTAAAAATAGGCCAAAATACCCATTTAACAGTGATATGCCAGGACCAATTAGAACCAATCTTAAACGTTTTCGGATTAGAATAATTGATCATAAAAGAAAAATTTTCCCAATAACTTAAAGAATGCATTTTCAGAATTTTCAGTTCAGAAAAAGTTTTCTGAAAAATCTCACACAAAATTAAATTAAAGCAAACATGTATTATTAATTTTTGAGCCAAAGCAGAAAAAGAAGGAATGAAAAATACATTCATTTTTGTTCATTCCAAAGGTATAAATCTTCTCTTCTTAGAAACTGTACGGTGCTTTTGAAAAGGTTGATCTCTTTTGATGCCCCAGCTTGAAATCAGCCATCATGTTAACATCCCATCTGCCTTGCCTTTTGATGAGTATAGAAGCGCATAAGGGCGTGCCAAAAAGCGAACAAATCGCCCTTCAATTTTGTTAATAAGCACCAGGATATCAAACTGCCCTGTATAAACTTTTGGTCAGACAAGATGCTGGTGGTGTTGTTGATGCGTAGGAAAAGTGCCTAGTTGGCTATGCCTATCTGGTATTTGGCGGCTATTTTAAGCGCTGATAAAGAAAAATCTAATCTTGCTAGTCTCAAATACACTCGCCTAACACCCTAACAACCCTCATTTATCGATGTCCCTATGCATGTTATGCAGAGAATGCATGACAATACCAGAACCTCCGTAAGTTCAAGTGATATGATAAAATCTTATGACGGTTTCACACTTAAATTGAAAACTACTAATAAAAACTAAAATCGCCGTTCTTGAATGACTTCTAAAGAGTTTCTTCTATGAAGAGTAGAGAAGAAAGAAAAATCACACAGTTTTAACAAGCTAAGAACATGGAGGACACAAGGACATTTTCCAGTGAGATATATCTCATATAATCAAGCATTTTAAGGTCAGCTTATGTGAACTGAAATAGCTTAGAATTCATTTTTAAAGTTATTTGGATACATTTTCTTGAATGATAAATCATTTTAACATGAAACGAAATGTTTCAACTATGTCACTCGAATATTTAAGCTGCGGCATATCTCTGTGAATTAGGCATTTTGTCCTATTTTAAGCAAAATAGAAATTATCTGAACTGAGAAAACGTGATGTGATGGGGGCAAAATGGACTTGATTTACAGATTCAGCGTGAAAACATGTGTCCATTACCCGACCACATTTGGGTTGAAAAAATGTCAACCGTTGTAATCTATTTATTTTACTATAACACTTACATACTAATATCACTACATACTAATATTACTACTTACTAATATTACTACAGGTACAAATCGTAGAAACATTTATTTTTAAACAATAAAGAATCATTATAATTTAACGTATATATTTAAAACACGTTTCCGAGGCAAAAACAATCTTTGTTGATATTGTCACCTCTACACCTGCGCAGAAAGGTGCGCGTATGCTGACGCTACAGCATCAACAAACCCCAGTCCGATGAAATCCTTATGGATGAAACGTGTCACCAAAACTTTTCCCCCATTTATTATACTGTATGTATATATATATATATATATATATATATATATATATATATATATATATATGTTATTTTTTAATTAGTATGGATAATTTCAAAGAGGATATAAATCCAAAGAGAGCTCAATGTAAGAACAGATCAAATATAATAATGATGAAACTGGAGACTTTAGAAATGCATGGTAATAATTTATTTCACGGGATCAGACAGACTCCGTCTCTTCAAACCAAACAATTTTATAACAGTAGATGAATTTTAAATTTATCCAGACACAAGCGAGGAAATTTCTTTTCAAATATAAGAGGGGTAGATATAGATTTTAAAATAAAGTTTTTAATATGAGGGAATGGAAAGAGAGAAAAAGGGGGAGAAAGATATATACATACATACATATATATATATATATATATGAAAGAGACAGAGAGAGAGACAAAGAGAGAGAGAGAGAGAGAGAGTGACATGAGGGAGGAAGAGTAAGATAGGGAAATGAAGGGAAGAATGTTGTTAAGAAATTACCGACGGGTTGACCTCCTTTCACCAAATGTGACAAGTAAAAGATAGTAAATATATTCAAAAAGGGACACAGGAAAAAAAAATTAAAAGAAAAAAGAAAAAGAAAAAAGAAAAGGGTAGAAGAGAAGGGATTAAAATAAGAGAAGTATTTCGGACATGACAAGCAAAAGAGAGTGAAAATATACAAAGAGGAATATATTCATAAAATGCCTATTCAATTCATGTAGTGAAATAACGTTATCAACGATACCTGTCATAATTTCAGAAAAACTTTGATGATTATGAAAATAATCGTAGTAATGAAAAATCTTAATATAAAAATGTTTTTAAAAACAACTTAAAAAAATTCTCAAAAAATTTGTTTTAAAAATATATATAATTTTATTTTATTAAATAAAGTGAATAAAAATATAAAATTATGAAGATACATATGCGTATACATAGACACATACACACACATACATAAACATATATATATATATATTAGGTCATCCCATAAGTTCTGTCCGAATTTTAACTTTTTGTTAAAACGAACGAAATTTAAAGAGTATTTGGAGCTGAAAATTATTTTTATGTTTAGATGCATTTAAACTGATCAAATTTTATTTCTGAGAACAATAAAATAAAATTTTGTTTGATTAAAACCCTGCTAACATGGAAGTACCCAAGAATCATTTGAGGCACTTAATGCTTTATGAGTTCAAGAAAGGAAACTCAACAGCCGAAGCGGCTAGAAACATTGACTCAATTTATGGAGAAGAATGTGTGAATGAAAGAACTTGCAGAAGATGGTTTGCAAAATTCAGAGGTGGAGATTTCACCCTTGAAGATGAAGATCGAACCGGACGTCCAGTTGAGTTTGATGAAAAGCTTCTTGAAGCAGCCCTTGAAGAAAATCCTGCTTTATCAGTTGAGGAATTAGCAGTGGTTCTCAGTTCAAACCATACAACTGTTCATCGTCATCTTCAACAACTTGGAAAAGTTCCTAAACTTGAAAAATGGGTGCCTCATGAATTGTCTGAAAACAACCTTAAATCCCAAGTTGACATCTGCTCTACTCTCCATTCTCGCCAACTTGTTTCACCATTTTTGGATAGACTTGTGACTGGCGACGAAAAATGGATCTTTTATCGAAATGTTAAGCGTCATAGACAGTGGCTTGGTAAAGGGGAAGCCACAACCGAGAAGGGAACTTCATGGGCAAAAGGTTCTTCTTTCAATCTGGTGGGATTGCCAAGGAATACTCCACTTTGAATTGTTACCACCTAATGCAACAATTAATGCTCAAATATACTGTCAGCAATTAGAGCATTTGAACCAACCTTTGAGGAAAAAAAGACCTGCTCTAGTGAATCGAAAACGGGTGATGTTTCATCAGGACAATGCGCGACCACACACAGCAAGAATCACGCCACAAAAGATCGAAGAACTTGGTTGGGAGAAAATTCCTGTAAAAGTAATGGAATTAGTAAGCTTGTTAATAGATGGAAGGAAGTCATAGATAATCAGGGAAAATACATTGTTGATTGAATCTGTAATTAAATATAACATTTGGTCACTTGTTTTCTTTATTCAAAATTCGGCCAGAAATTATAGGATGACCTGATACATATATACTTATATATAAATATATATATATATATACCTACATACACATACGTATACATATATATATATATATATATATATATATATATATATATATATATATATATATATATATATATACACATACACGTATTCATACACACACACACACATATAAATAAAAATAAAAAATACATATCGATATGAAAATCTAAATCTAAAATTATACACATGCATACATACACACCCGCATCCATATAAATTCATAGGCCCACATATACACAGTCACACAACAAAACATATATACATTCACACACACACACACACACACACACACACACATATATATATATATATATATATATATATATATATATATATATATACCGTCTGATCCCGTGAAATAAATTATTACTATGGATTTCTAAAGTCTCCGCTTTTATCATTATATATATATATATATATATATATATATATATATATATATATATATATATATATATATATATATTAGGACTGATAGAAAATATTCGAACGAAGTATGCCAGATGGAATATGTGAAAACTAGTTGCATGTTGAATTTTTTCATGCAGTTGTCAGTGTTTCGTGTTACATTTTCCGAGACTGTTTCCCACCGCTGTGACGCGGCTTCCCACTGTCTTTTCTATAAATATTTTCATAAGAATTGTCCTTCTGAGCTCGCTTCCTTCGTACCACCCTCGCTTGAATTTAAGCGTACTAATAGATTAACAATTAAAGTCTCATCGTCTCACTGTTGAACTAGCTAGATGTCACCAGGGAAATCCCTTCCGATTTCTTGCTTCCCTGATAACTACAAACTTAAAAAATTTAAATGCAGAGTCAATCGCCAGCTTCTGTCTTCCTGAATTCTGTTTTGTAC
>OZ038500.1:54449424-54546924 GCA_964036315.1 Acanthosepion esculentum
AAATATAATTATTTATTCGAAAATTATAACATAAATATGTTATAAAATCACTACAAAAATAGCCATTTTGTTTCAACACTTCTGGTGTCTTATTAAGTGATTGTGTTGAATCAACAACATCACTCGATAAGACAAAATGGCTATTTTTGTAGTGACTTTATAACATATTTATGTTATAATTTCCGAATAAATAATTATATATATATATATATGTATTTTTGTCTTTTATATATTTATATGTTTATAGACAAATACGTATATATATAAGCATAGACGTTTTCATGCGTGTTTATATACATAGGCGCATATCTGCTTGCATATATATATATATATATATATATATATATATATATATATATATATATATAGGGAGGGAGAGAGAGAGATAATAATATCAAATCTGTAAGAGGAAAGGATAATCCAAATAGGTCTTTTTAATATATATATATATTAGAATATATACATAAAGAAATCTCACTGTATAGTATATAGAGCAATATGATATACATCAAAGAAAAAACTTAACGCATCATCGAAAACTCGATAATAAATTATAATTTATTTCGACAAATAAGTTTTTAATACTTCCCTCATCAGACCGAAATTACAAATGGCTTAAATTTACAAAATGGTTTAAATTTATCCAGACAATATTTTTAAAAACAAGACAAGATAACAGGAAGTCTAGACGCTTGACCTACATACAAATTCTGTTTCCGGGGATTTATAATATTGAAGTCATTAGGCAGATGTCAACCACATGTTCATTTGTGGTGATTGGGAGAATACGAATAACAGCTAGAGAAATACATTAGAATAAAATTCACATCTTACACACACACACACACACACACACATATATATATATATGTACATACACGTACACACACACATATATTTAGGTGTGTGTAATCGTAGATGTATTTTAATATTATATGTAGATATCTTTTATAATTTCACCTCATGAAAGGCGATAATACCACTAAGGCGCAAGGGGGTACTGGAAGTTAAATGGAATGAGAAGATTTTAGCAGAAGGAATCGGAAATCTAACCATTAACAGCAAACAAAGGATAAACCTCCATTCCTGTTCAAAACACTGGGAAGAAGTGTGAACCGAGTGATAGGCAAACTTATATACTAATGATATACATATCTATCTATCTATCTATCTATCTATCTATCTATCTATCTATCTATCTATCTATCTATCATATTTTGTCAGCATTCTTTCATTAACTAGACAAAACTTGTCAAAATTATTCAATGAAACATGTCTCAATGAAAGCATGGTGCCAAAATATACGCAATATATATATATATATATATATATATATATATATATGTGTGTGTGTGTGTGTGTGTGTGTGTGTGTGTGTGTATGTATGTATGTGTAAAATTTGTGATATCACTAAATTATATATTTCTAAAAAGACAAAAGGAAAACTGTTTTACTTTTCTCTTTATTCATAGATATGTATACAAATTTGTAGGCAATTTATACATACACAATATATATATATATATATATATATATATATATATTGTGTGTATTTAGGCAGCATTTTTTCATTAATACATGTTTGATTATATAGACAACGCTTATCTATATTATTTAATCAAACATGTATTAATATATATATATATATATATATATTCGTATCTAGGGAGCATATCAATGATTGCATAATTATATGCAGACTTGCATATATATATATATATATATATATATATATATATATATATATATATATATATATATTTCCAGGTAAAATGAGAACAAATAGAGTATAATTCCACTGTCTGTAACATTTAATTTAAAATAGGACTAAATAGAGTAAAGCTAATATATAATAATTATAATAATAATAATAATAATAATAATAGAATAGTTAATGATCAGAGTTGAATGATACCAGGAAACAGAAATATTAAAAAGTGCTCAATACACATATGATGCAAATATAACATGTTGAGCTTTTAAGTATAGAAAATTAGGAGATCAGCCGATTCCGCTAACTTGGTTTCAGCCTTTCGGTATCTTAAGGCGATTTCGGTCAATTGATTTCCTAATGCTTTATTTAAAAAAAAACGTTATATTAAAAAAAATGAATAAATAAATGAATAAGCGCACAACGTGAGGTGTGGGATGAGGAGGAGGAAGAGAAGGAAAGAAAGTGTATTGGAAATGTATCGGTCAGGGATTAAATTAATATACATACTTTCTTTTTATCCCACTTCATATGAACTCAAAAGAAACTTTTTAGTATTTATACAACGGGTCATAATTTCCGATCATTGATACAAAAGGTTACAACATAAAATTTTTTTATCCATCTATTTCTAATAACGATCTATTTGAAGCTTTGTACTTCGCCAACGTCTGAACAAATGGACATAATTTTACATTGCCGTAAATCAATTTTATTCCACAATGGAGACGCTTGCATTAAAACAAATATGAAAAAGAACGACTTCGACATACCATAAGGATTAATTAATGGTGCTGAGGTTTCAGAATTAATAGGCCTATATATTTTATATGAAATCAACAAAATTGTACATATAAACAACCCCGGCCTGTATAGGGATGACGGGCTGATGATAGTGCCAGACAACAAGAACAAATGACAATATAAGAAAAGCGCATTTCAAACTCTTCAAAAGCGTCAATTTTGAAATAAAAGTCGATATGAATAAAAACATTGACAAATATTAGATGTATTGGATGCAGACTGAAATCTGCAAACTGGCAGTATCTCCCCATACATGAAACCCAGCACAAAAGCAAAATATGTGAATGTTTGATCCAACAACCCTACTAGTGTAATAAAGCGAATCTCCAAAGGAATAGAGTCCAGGTTATCTAGAAATTCCTCTAATAAAATAAATTTTCGAAGATAAAAAAAAAGAATATGAAAAGACTTTAAAAGAGGGACATAAAACCAAACTAGAATTTAAACCTCAAATAAAACAATAAATAAAAAACAATTCGAGAAAAAAAAAATTATTTGCCCCCCGCCACCGTTTTAACTTAGAGTCAAGTATAGAATAGGGAAAATATTTTTCAATTTACTTAATAAACTCTTCCCCCAAAATTCCGAATTACATAAACTATTTAATAAAAACACAGTTAAATTAAGCTACAGCTGTACTAGTAATTAAGAAATCACAATAAAAAGACAAAATGCCATAACTTACAAAACTAACGTGCAGCAAAACATTGTTATGCAATTGTAGAAATAAAAATAGATGTCCATTAGATGGAATTTGCAAAACTGAAGGAGTAATTTACAAAGCAGAATAGATACAAATGGCCAGAAAAAATATGCATAGGGTATACTGAGGTTAACTTTAAAACGAGGTGGCATAATCATGTCATCTTTTAAATTAGAAATTCTACTAAACTAGCCAACCGTGTGTGGAAATTAAAGAAAAAATTTAAAAAAAAGATCCAATTGTAACTGGAAAATTTAAAAAAAGTAAAACCTTACAACAATCATAGAAACATCTGCAAACTTGCTCAACAAGAAAAATTAGCAATAATAACATTTCCAGACAAAAAAAACAACAACATTTGATCAGAGATCGGAAATTACGACTCGTTGTATACATACTAAAAAGTTCCTTTTGAGTTCATATGAATTTGGATAAAAAGAAAGTATGTATGTTTCATTTAATCCTCGACAGGTAAATTTCCAATATACCTGCTTTCCTCTTACTTATCCTCCTTCTCCTCCTCACGTCGTGCGCTTATTTATTTATTTATTTTTTAAAAAAATATAGTGTTCATAAATTATTATGAAAAAAAAGCGTTAGGAAATCAAATGATTGAAATCGCCTGAACATACCGACAGGTTGAATCTAAGGCAGGGAAATCGGCTGATTTCCTAATTTTCTATACTGTATATATATATATATATATATATATATATATATATATATATATAAGTTACGAAAAATTTGGTAATCCGTATAGATAGTCCCAAGGAGGATGAAATCCTGAGAGCTCAATGTAAATTCAGAGCTAATAATTTAAAGAAAAACAGACCACTTTAAGGCTCCATGTAATAATTTATTTCACCATAGCCCTTTTAAAGGACGCTGGATCATCATGAAGTGTAGTCTGAGGATCCAGCGTCCTTTATTAGAGCTATGGTGAAATAAATTATTACATGGAGCCTTAAAGTGCTCTTTTTCTTTAATATATATATATATATATATATATATATATATATATATATATATATATATATATATATATATATATATATATATATTATATGCGAGTGTATGTGCGCGTGGATCAGATGATACATATACTTAGACACGCTTATGTACCGACATACATAGATAAATGCATCTCTTTCTCGCCCTCTCTCTCTCTCTCTTTATACATATATATATATATATATATATATATATATATATATATATATATATATATATATATATATATATATATATATATATATTTACAAAAGATGTATATCGCTCTCTCTATATATTTATAGGCGTATATATATATATATATATAGGGATACAACATCTAACAATCTCTTTTTACGTTGTGAGATATTACATCTTACTCTCTTTCTCTCTCTCTCTCTCTCTATATATATATATATGTATGTGTGTGTGCTCCAGTGTGTGTGTGTGTGTGTGTATGTGTGTGTGTGTGTGTGTGTGTGTGTGTGTGTGTGTGTGCGTGCGCGCACATGTTACTGTGTGTGAGTGTGTGTTTTGTGTGCATATTCCACATGCAGACGAATGTTGTTGACATGAACAGAATATACATAGAGGAAATGGACGAGGCTAATCAATACCACCCCTCCCATCATATCTGTCAGAATGGATCTTCTTTGTTATCCGAGATCTATTGTAGAAGACACGCCCACCTTTTTGAAGATTTTTTAAAAACTCTTGATACTACGAATGCCATGTCTTCAACAGGTGATAACTTTCACTCGTTTCTTTCTTTCCTTTTGCTTGTTCCTGTTTACTGGCAGCAAACTAAGATAAAACGAGATAAGATTTCGTGTGAGATCAGGTAAATACAAGATGAATAAAAAAATTTCATTTTGAAAAATAAACTTGGCTAGTGTGGGTCGGGGCATACTCGCGAGCGATAATTTATTCAGGGTCTAAGGGTAAATATGATGAAGAAAGAGTAATTTTTTTTGTGAATTTTTTTTTCGTTTTCTGTTGCATTTGAACACGGCCGATTTTACAAGTTTAAAACTCAACGCTGGAATACATACGTAGAAACACACACACACACGCACGCACACACACACACACATACACAGACACATATATATATATGCACTCGCAGAAATAAATTTTCATTGTATACATACACACAAACATATATATGTAAATACTTGTACACACAAGTATATATCGTGGGCATGTATGAATATATATATATATAATATATATATATATATAATATATATATATATATATTATATATATATATATATGATATATATATATGATATATATATATATATGATATATATATATGTATATATATATGTATATATATATATATATATTATATATATATATCATATATATACATATGTATATATATATGATATATTTATATATATATATATATATATATGATATATTTATATATATATATATATATATATATATATATATATATATATATATATATATATATATATATATATATATATATATATAAGTATAATTAGGGAAAAATTTAAAATACCATAGATCAAACATACTACATTTTATGAAAGCATTTCATAAAATCTACGAATAAGCTTATATCCATCGAAATAAATTCATTATTGACTGAATTTTTGAGTTTTTTTTCCTACTTATTCTTATATTATAATTTGCTTTGTATCATACACTGAGCTCTCATATGGACTGTAAAAATGTCCTCTGGAATAATCCCTACCAATTATATTTCGTTTTATATATATATATATATATATATATATATATATATATATATGTATGTGTGTGTGTGTAAAGCATCTATCTATCTATCTATTGTATTAATAATTAAGTGATCAATACAATAAATTCTTGAGATGAGTGATTAGAAAATTACGAAACACTGAGTTAAGCTTCGATATATGTCGAATGTTTTTACTTCTATTGTAATATTAATAATTAAAGCTCTTTTATATTGAGAATTTATTAGCCAAATTTCTGTTAAATATTACTGTACGTAAAATTATATAAATTTCCGTATATTATTTGCTCGTATTATTAGTTAATATTTTTATTCTGTTAGATTTTATCTATCTATCTATCTATCTATCTATCTATCTATCTATCTATGCATTCGTTAATGTGGAGAAAAGTTACAAGTTGAGCGTCCTTCCTAAAAGATATTGGTCAGTGATCAAGTTCAGAGTCCTTCCTAAAACATATTTGTCAGTGATCAATTATCGAATGAAATTCTGGACTGTCTTAATAAACATTTCCTGTTTAAATAGCCCAAACGACCATTCTTAAAACATTAATTTATTTAAAGAAATAGAAAAAACGTGAATAAAAACGCGCCTAATTTGGCAAAAAAAAAAAAAAAAAAAAAAAAAAGGAAAAAAAGCAGGTACATATCAGTATAGGGAAATATATTTGATCTCGCAGCATCGAAATAAGCCTTTCGTATTTTCTATTTATTAAAAAAAAAAAAAATTCACCTAACTTGAATGAAAAGATGATTTCATTCTGAGGATGTTTCTAATTCCTCTCAGTTTTTTCTAATTCCTCGCCGTTTTTGGTTTTCAATCACAAACCGTTTAACTTTTCCTTTTCTGGTTGGTACAATATCTGAATTGTCAAATGTGTGAGTACTTTCGGCTTTTAAACGCCATTGCCAAAGAAATTTTGTCTTTTTTTCCATGTCACATTGTTGTTTTTAAAATATCGCGTCTTCACGTGTCATCCCGATTTTATAAATTATGGCGCCTTACGTGTCAGTTCGTGCTATCGTGCCAGAATTTATTTATTTGTTAAAGGTTATTTAAAAAAAAGTAATTCTTATTTGTCTATTAAAACAATACGACAATACAAACTGATACGTGAAAACGCGATACGTAAAAAACGAACATGACGCATGATGACGCGATATTTATAAAACGCTGAAACCAACATAGAATGAAAAGAAACTCTTCGATAATGGCTTATGAAAACTGACAATACTCAGACACTGGCCAACTGATATTCAAATTTTCACTGGAAACCAGCAAAATGATCTGATATATATATATATATATATATATATATATATATATATATATTGTTGAAAAAAGCTACCTTCAACTGATGAGCATCTAGGTAAACTTTATGCGTGTGTGTGTGTGTGTGTGTATGTATCTATGTATACGTGTTTTGTAACATAAGCCAGTCGTTTTTTGTGAAGTGGTTTATTTACGCCGTGTCTTCGATCTGAACATCCATACTATCAATATGTAAGTATATATTTATATATAAAAGTAAGTATGACTTACTTCCAGGTTGATTTTTTTTTAATCGGAGAATCATTTAACATTTAGGATTTATCTCCCCTTTTTTCTCACCATCAGGAATGGCTACATGTTTACACTATGTGCACACGTTTAAAACTTTGCAACTAATGTTCTGGTCGTGTCAGTTAAGGTAAGCAACTGGTCGGATCTAAGAGTTGCCTCCCTTGATTAACTGTGGGGAATAATAGCTACTTCCTGCATGTGTGTTATTTTTTTTTAAAGATTAAAAATGTAGAATTGACATTCTTGTCGGGCGATGGAAGAAAAATAAGTTTTAAAATCAATCAGTCGTCTTCCTTGTCATATTGAAAATCAAACGGTTATGTGCTCAATGAACGTTGGACTTGAGGTTCTGATCGCGTATTTCAAAGGAAGTAACAATTTTCATTTAAGAGTTTTCTCCCTTTACGTAGTTGCAATCAGCTGTAATTTATCGACGACCACATGCCAAACGAAGCTCCGCCCTCTCTTTTCTGCACACGTTCTCAATAATTTTTTTTCTCTTTTTTTCTTTCTTTCTCTCTTTCTGATGGACATTGAACACTATTTCTATGCCAACAGGTGTGGTGCAGACGCAAGTATGATAATGGTAGACAAAATAGTGAATAAGCCACAAATAATTAAGCAGAGGCGATCGATGACCATGGCAGCGAATTTCCAATCGCCTTTGACCTCCTCATCATCCTCATCAGCTTTGTACTTCCGTGTTATTTTTTGTATTTCTTTTAGGATGGCCATCAGTTCTCCACGTCCGGCATTGTCGGCGATCAAGGGTAAAGGAGGTTTCACGCCCCCGTTTGGGTTGTCCGGTCGGATCTCATCCTCAATGTCTAGCACGTTGGCCAGCAGACTCTTCGAAGAACGCTCAATCAGCTTCATATCCTGAGCACGAGAATTCTGGACGGTGTGCTTCTTAGGCATGCGTACACGTTCGATCCCTGGGCGACTCATGCGGAGGACGTAGGCTAACCAACCGCAGATTCCTTTTCTCACCTGAAATGACAAGAAAGATTAAAAACAACTGTAGAATTATTGGTGGCCAGAACAAATTATAGAGTTTGATAAAATATAGAGCTATTTACTAGGTTTGAGTAAAACATCTGCTCTCTAGTAGATGTTTTACTCAAACCTAGTAAATAGCTACACAGCATCATTCAACCCATGATTAATAATCATTTCACTAGCTGAGTATTTCCACGTTATCGACGCTGGAGACGCAACATCAGACAAAGAGTCCACAACATCAGTCAACTCAATATTAATTATCTGTTCATCGGGTAGCTGAGTATGTCCACGCTCATAAAACTGTAGACACACAATCAGACAAAGAGAGCAACACACTAATCCAGGGGTTCCCAACCTTTTCTATGCTTCAAACCCCTAGAAAACTTATATGATCTTGCACCCTCATATATATATATATATATATATATATATATATATATATATATATATATATATATATATATATATATATATCTGGGGAGGATGTGTGGGTTTATAAACAGTGACTATTACGGCTAATAATGCAAGACTCTTCGGTAAATCGAATCGAGTTCTCTCGGCCACTGTGTGTTTGTCTAAAAATAAATACGCTTAAATTCACCTTCTTCTCTGTCGTGCGCCAACGGTTTGAGGGTAAAATTTCTGACTGACGCGAATTCATTCAGCCGGTTTTCGATTCTAGCCAGAGGCAACCGGACGTCTAGCCACACTGATGAGCTGTGATACAGCGAAACAGTCTGTCTGTGGATGACAATATATATATATATATATATATATATATATATATATATATATATATATATATACACACAAAAGTAATATCTCGTATGAATAATGAAGAAGGCATTTTATACTCAATTTGAGCAAGAGATTCATTTAAGCTAATTTTTGAATGACATAAAATGTAAGAAAGAAAAAGAAAAGCGTTATAACAAACTTAAATACGAACAAATAGTACAAAAAATTAAGCTTTTCATTCAATTAAGTGTAAATTAAACAATTTCAAAAAACTAAAATCTAACATTAAAAATTCACATAAAAAAATGTAAAATTTAAATCTAATGACTTTTTTGTTCCTGTTTCTTGGATATGATTTTGTCAAAACGTGGTACTTTGTTGCTGATAGCGATCAGCATATCTGCCTGTGAATTCCTTTATTGACAAAAGAGAATTAAAACCAGACTCACATAAATATTTGGTCGCAAATGGGATAAGGACACCAAGTGCTTTATCATAAAGTCTTGGAAACATATTCATTACTGAACACCAATACTCCTCCAAAGTCTTGCTTTCAAATTGCATTTGAAGAGCACAATTTGTCCGCTACTGTTAAAATGGTTAAAGGTATCAGCAAAAAATAGTTAAAAGTATCAGCAAAACAAGGTTAAAGGTATCAGCAAAAATAATAAACAAATAAATTTGAATGTTTAACCGTTAAAGTTTAAATATTTAAATTTATTTATTTATTATTTTTGCTAAATTGCCAAAGCCAAGGTTTCGCACCCACTAAAAGGTGATCTCGCTCCTCCGATTGGAAACTACTGCATTAATCAATGCATTCAATGTGTAGCAAAACTTCGACTTTTCTGTCTTTGTTGAGTAAGCATTATTTCCTAATGGATTCTGTCTTGAAAACAAAGGAAATGACTATTATTTCCTTGATACATTGCTTTTATGATCTGGACATCGATGTTTAAAAATTAACATATTTTCTATTACATTCCAAACAGATTCAGCGCTGAGTTGCTGAAGGAAAACTTTCTAGAACTTTCTAGAAGTTTCAAGAACTTTCTAGAAGTTTCAAGAACTTTCTAAAAGTTACAAGAATTTATCAAACAAGCTGGCTACCAAGGATCGTATAACGAAAACATGATGAGGGACAATATTTGGAGGTGGGGGTGATTCGTGAAATTAATTTACAGTATAAGCGTTAATTGCAAAAAACTACTCACTTCTAAATGTTTTGTGGTCCCTCTTGTATAATCCCAGAATAAATAATTGCTACTTTTGAATCATATGTCCTTTTGCTTCGACTTTGCGTGAACGAGAATGTTCACATTCGTTCTTTTTCCCACTGGGACTAGGGAGATTTCAGATATATCACTATCCTGGTCACAAAATCAAAGTTTGACGGAAATAATAGCCATTCGGCATGCTTACTAGACGTAAGAAAATAAGAAATAACATTTGCTACCCAAGGACAAAAATCATGTTACACAGAGAATCATCCGTTAACCGAACAGGTAAGTTCACTCAAACGGCATCAGTCAACGAGTACACAGCATCAGTCAACCTCTTATTAATTATCAGTTCATTGTGTAACTGAGTAAGTCTACGCTAACAAAGGTGTAAACTGAACATCTGCTAACGAGGACACAGCATCAGCCAATCCCTCACGTAAACTATCACTTCCCTCAGTAGAAGTGTAAGTGCACACTATCAAAGCCGTGAACAAAATATCTGGCGAGAAATGCAAAATTTTAATCCATTATCATCACTTCACGGAGTAGCTGAGTAAGTCCACTTCAAACCTGTAGTATCAACATCTGGCAACGAATACACAACATCAGTCAATCAGTTATTGTCAGTTCATTGAACAAATGAGTGAATCAAACAACAACACGCTGCATCACACGCTGTAGTAGCTATTGGTATTTCTTTTGAGTTGTCTATTTGTAACACAGTACTGATAGCAGACACGGAAAAGAAATTACAAAATTTCCTACAGAAGGTAGCGACGGTAGAGTGAGAAGAAAGGACTAAGTATAAACTACAAGAAGACAGTATGCATGGTCATCAGTAAAAGGATGAGCCCAAAATGCGTTTTGCAGGTCCGGGACACTAGAACCAAGCAGACTCGGAAGTTTAAATATCTGGGAAGCGTTTTGACAGAGGACGGTAAATGCGACACTGAGATCCGTAGATGTACTGGGATGGCCAAGGACACATTCCAAAAGCTGAGTATTGCGAGACAGGAGGATTTCTTTGGTAACAAAGAAAAGAGTACTGAACTGTTACGTGACATCTGTCCTTCTTTACGGCAACGAATGGTGGACGATTTCCTCAAAGATGAAGAAGAGACTCGAGGCGACGGAATGTGGTTCTGCAGAAGGATGCTAAAGATATCATGGACGGAGCGTGTGAGCAACGATGAGGTCTTAAAGAGGTTGCAAACAAGGAGGAGGCTTATACTTAACATCAGGAAGAGGCAGTTGAAGTTCCTGGGACACATAATGAGGAAGGAGGCCTGGAGAATCTGATACTCACGGGCCGAATAGAGGGAAAGAGAGACAAGGGAAAACAACGTATTACATATCTGGCGGTCTTAAGCAAGTGGATGACAGAACGTTGTCTGGGGGAGGAAGCAGAGGGAAGGAACTTGTTGAGAGCTGCAAAGGATAGAGGGAGGTGGAGAGCCATGATCGCCTACGTGCTGGAAGAACATGGCACATAAAATGAAAAAGAATTGTAAGGAACCTCCTGTTCAAAAGATTTCATTCTATTACGAGCGTACCGATTGGGATTCATTTCGTGACTTTATTCGAGACGCCCCTTGGATTGATATTCTTAACCTTCCTATTGAGAATTGAACCACAGGGTTTTCTTTTCGTTGATGCTTTCGTACGTTCACGCAAATACCAGGTGAAATCACAATCTTCTCGGTTCACACCGACCTGTTCAGCTGCTAGAGCTAACAGGAATCACTTTTTTTTCGAGTATACCAGCGTGATAATTCCGACCACAACTGATGCCTATGCGTGTCTGCCCAAAATAATTGCAAACCTCTCCTCAAAGAAGCTAAGTTTTTGTTTGCTGATAGAATGAGACACCGTATAGTCTTTAACAAGTTTGCTTCACGTGAATACTGGCGGCTCTGTAATAGTGTTAAATAAGTATCAGTCATCTATTCCTCCTCTCTTCACTTAATTTAAGGTGATAAAGCAAAATCTTTTGCTGGTAAATTCTCTTCCCATTCTACTCTTGATTCATATGGAGCATTTGTGCCTGACTTTCAACTTAGAAGTGAGTCTTTATTGAGGGATATACATATAACTCTGTCTATGGTTTCTGCTATCATCTCTAAACGGGATCCACACAAAGTATGCGGACTTGATGGTATTCCTGCAGTAGTCCTTAAAAATGTGTTCTTGAATTGGCTCCTGTGTTTCCTAAACTCTACAACAAATCCCTTCCTACTTCTTGCTTTCCTATTTGTTGGAAATCCGCTTCTGTAGTTCCAGTCTTTAAGAACTCAGGCGAACCGTCTGATCCTTCTAAATATTTGCCTATTAGCCTTCTACCTCTTTTGGTCAAGCACTGGAGGCCCTAATTAACTCTGAATTGGTTTAGCATCTCACCTCGCACGGTTTTCTTTCCGATGGCTTCTCCCTCTTCAGGTTAACTGCTGATGTGTTAACAATTATTGCTGAAAGAGTTTATCAAGCTTTAGATAAGAATGGTGAAGCGTGGGCTGTTCCATTAGATATCTCGAAGGCATTTGACATGGTTTGGCATACTGGTTATGGTATTTCCGGACGAATTTTTGTACTGATTCAGTCTTATATAATCGTGAAATGAAAGTTGTCTAGAACGACCACACTTCTAGATCAGTTTGCATTAATGCAGGCGTCCTCTAGGGCTCTATCCCTAGATCAACGTTTTCCATAATTTTCGTAAATGACATTCCTGATGTCATCAGTTCCCAACTCGGTATCTATGCTGATAAAACGACTATTTATTCCTGTCTTGATAGTAACTCTGATCGGTTAGATAAAGTCAAATTGGTAGCTGATCTAAAAAATAACCTACAATCTGTTGTTAAATTGGGCAAGGAGTGGCTTGTTAAGTTTAACGTCTCAAAAACGAAATTGCTCTCTTTTAATCGTCTGAGAGAACCCTTTTTGCATTCCATCAGTATGGCTGATGCTAACCTTCAGTAGAGTGACACATAGCCTCTTCCTTGACACACGTTTTTCTGATGATATGAAATGAAAAGAGAATATCTAATCAATTCCTACGTCTGCTAAGAGGAGAGTTTGTTCACTGTCTCGATGTAGACATTTTTTTTTTGCCAGAATCTATCTTACATATTAATAAGTATATTATTCTTACATGCTTTGATTATGGCTGCCACATCCGGTCTAGTGCCCCTGCTATATATTTAAAGATTCTTGGTAAAACCTAAAAAAAATAATTTTTATCAACGACCTTCCTGATGGCATCAGTTTTCAACTCGATATCTATGCTAATGACACAACCATTTATTCCTATCTTAATAGCAAATCTAATCGGTTCGATAAATTCAAATGGCACCTGATCTAAAAAACGATCTACTTTCTGTTGTTAACTAGGAAATGACTTGTTAATTTTAACGCCTCCCTTTAAAACGCCTGTGAGATCCCTTTTTACCTTCCATCAGTATGGCTGATGCTAAACTCACATCGCGCCCTCTCCGTTTTTCCGCTGATATGAAGTCGAAAGAATATATTTACTCAATTCCTGCTGCGAGGAGAGTTTGTTCACTTTGTCGATTTAGACAATTTTTCTCGCCAGAATTTATCTTACATATTTATAAGTCTACCATTCGTCCATGGATTAATTATTGATGTCACGGCAGACATTTTTGATGAATTTCAAAGAAGAATCTGCAATTTTATGGGTCCTGATCAGGCATTTTGGCTTCAGTCACTTTCCCACCACAGTAGCGTAGCTTCCCTATGCCTTTTTATAAACATTTTTGAATTTTGGACGAATTTTTGAATTAATGCACTTTTATATCGAATCGTGAAATGAAAGTTTCAAGATCATTTTGCATTAATGCAGGTGTCTTCAAAGCTTTATCCTTGGACCAACATTGTTCTTAATTCTTATCAACGACCTTTACTGATGGCATCAATTCTCAATTTGGTGTCTACTCTGAGGACACAGCCACTTATTCCTGTCTCAATAGTAAGTTTGAGCGGATAGATAAGGGCAAATTGACAGCTGATCTAAAAAATGACCTACATTCTGTTGTTAACTGGGACAAGCAATGGCTTGTTAATTTTAACGCCTTCAATTCTGAAGCGTCGATACCCCTCCCACACCTAATTTTGCATCGACTAAGGCCACCCACGGAAGGACGCTGAGCCAACGTGCGACATGCATTCCTGTGAAGCCATTCCTCCCACTGCCTATTAGAATCCAAGCTGTCACCACTCTCCCCTAATAAAACGAATGAGAAAAAGAAACGGTCCTTTTCAGTGTTACCATTTTATGTATTAGAAGGGGGACCCAGAGACGACACAGAACGCAATAATAAGTCTACCATTCGCCCTTGATTTGAATACTGCTGGCACATCTGGTCTAGTGTTCCTGCTATATATTTAGAGATTCTTGGAAAAATTTCAAAGAAGAATCTGCTGACATGAAGTGGAAAGATTATATTGAATCAATTGCTAGGTCTACTGCCAGGAAAGTTGGTTCACTGTGTCGTACTAGACAATTTTTCACATCAGAATCTATCTTACATATTTATAAGTTTACCATTCGTCCATGCTTAGAATATTGCTGCCACATAAGGTCTGGTGCTCCTGCTACATATTCAGAAATCTTGATAAAATCAAACGAAGAATCTACAATGTTACTGGCATCTCGCTTTCAATCATTTTTTCACCGCCGTAACGTATCTTCCATGTGAAATACTTTCATGGTAATTGTTTTTGGTTTTATTTAACAGTACGTCAGTCTACTTACCCAGTTCGGCATCGTATGTGTTTCTGGACTGCGGTGATGGTAGTTAAGCACCCATACTGTAAGAACTACAGATACGGAACAGGTCACCATAATACAGGCGAAGTAAACACCTAGAAGAACAAGAAATATAAAAGATCAAACACAAATCCTAAATTAACGAAATAATTTAAGTTTTAATCAAAAAATTGAAGAAACAGTAAAATGACATAGCATAAAAAGAAAATTTATAATTTAAAATCTTATTCAGTTTACTCAATAACAAAAGATCTTCGTGCTTGAATAACAAATGTGATCCGTTGTCATATTAGGAGAGAAGGTTGTAACGAACTGTTCCCTGCGTGGACTTGACACCACTTACTTCTCGGGAACTTATTTGATTAATACTTTAACCATTAGCCATACTCATATATATGACCACATATATACAAGTAATCTTCGAGCTAAAACGTATTCCGCCTCCTACTGCCTGGTTGGAATCGGTTCTGACGAATTTCGAATGCCTCGTGTATTGCAGTAGTAGTCCCATTTGGTATAATTGTTTTAAAGATCTTTTTGAGGGCAAGAAAACAAACACACTAATAGAAATATTTTTATTTCAATTTATTTTAATATAATAAAGAAATAATGTAATGGTGTAATAATATTATAAAAATATAAAGAATAGTATAATAATAATAATAATAATAATAATAATAATAATAATAAAATGAGGTAAATAAATAATGAAAAATACCACTAAGCCAGAAAAAGAGAGAAAGAGAGTGGGACGTGAGAGAAAGAGATGGAGGGACGGAGAGAGAGGGAAGGATAGGGTGAGAGGGAGAGAGAGGGGGGATGAGAGAAAGAGATGGAGGGAGAGAAAAGGATAGGAGAGAGAGAGGGGGTGGTGAGAGAAAGAGATGGAGAAACGTCAAGAGGGAGAGAGTGGGCTGGAAATTCATTCCGACGATAAGGAAAACATTTCAAAGACAAAAATCTCCGGACACATAATTTGCATATTAATTTTTTTTTAACATTCATTCTTCTTTTAAAAGTGAACAAAGATGGTGGCGATAAATTTAACACGCCACAAATTTCGAGTGGTTTTTATCTTTACACGAAGCCTTGCTGTCAAAAGTGTGTACAGTTGCTGATTAATGCTTTTCATGCATTTAAAGTAGCCAGACATCTAAATAAAGAAGCTGGTTGTGCAGTTGTTTTATTTTCTTTAACTACATACACGGAGTCATTGACTTACGTCTGAGATCCGTTCCTACGGCGCGACGTAACCTTATTTTCGACATAGGTCGGAACTGACCTACATAAACACCCACGAGTCTCCCTTATTCTTGGGAACCATAATTAAGGGCAAAAGTCCCCCCCCCAAAAAAAACGACACAAACGAGAGATAGCGGATATAGCACAATCCAATATGGCGTACAGCGGGTGAAGAAACAACGCCGTCTTCCTCGTATAGCGCCACGTGTCGACGTATTATATTATGGAAGATGCCACCGTAATCACGAAACGCCGCAAGTCGAGTCCGACGTAACCCGATGACCTTCTGTATCGGCATTTATTGGCTTATTTAATGTCGAATGTAAGACTTATAGGGCAAAAATAACATCGAAGTAATAGAGAGGTAGACATAGGTCCGGTTTACACTAGATCCGTCACAAAAGAAGACATAGGTTAGGTTTACACTAGATCCGTCACAAAAGTAGATTTAGGTTCGGTTTACACTAGATCCGTCACAAAGTAGACATAGGTTCGGTTTACACTCGATTTGTCAAAAATGTAATCATAGATTCGGTTTACACGAGATTCGTCACAAAGGTAGACAGGTCGAGTTTACACTCGAGTTGTCACAAAAGTAGACATAGGTTCAGTTTGCAGTCGTGTCGTCAAAACGTTAGACAAAGGTCCAGTTTACACTAGATTTATCCCAAAAGTAGACATAGTTTGCCCTGTAGTCATCAAAAAACTAGACATAGATCCAGTCTATTCTCGAGTCGCCACAAAGCTAGGCATAGGTCTGGTTTACACTCGAATCGTCAAAAAGTTAGACATAGGTCCAGTTTACACTAGATTTGTCACAAAAGTAGAACAGGTCTGGTTTGCACTCGAGTCATCAAAAAGGTAGACATAGATTCGGTTTACACTAAAGTAAATAGGTCTTTTACACAAGGTAAACCTAGGTGCGATCCACGTGAGAGACGTCGAAAATGGAAGCGATAGGCTCGAGTTGTAAAGGCAGACATTGTCCGGTTTACATGTGAGTCATCAAAAAGCTAGACATTCTAGAGTCACGAATGTAAATATGTACACGATTTAAACTAGAGTAAAAAAGGTAGACATTTATCGAGATTATCCTCAGGTATACATGTACCCACCTTTTTTTGGGGGGGGGGGACTTAGTCCCCTATTGTGACGGTGTCCGTGTATTCTAAGCCCAACCAGCTGACAAGGAGTTCGCTATTCAGCGTCTGTTGCGCGAAGTTGTGATAAAACCAGCGTCTTATGTGAAGCGACAACATTTGCATTATCGTGCATTATTAGACATTCACTTAGCTGTCTCACGATGGCCGTAAATGCAGGACGTCGTTACTCACATACGTCGTAACTCTGAAGCAACCATTATATATTATTTGTAACATTCAATTTCCTACATATATAGATAGTTAAAGAAGTAACCTATCTTGAGTGATGACGCGTAACTCCGCATAAAAGTAGTCCCTTTGAGATGTAACACACTTGTTCTAACGTTACCTTACGCTTTTCATAATCACTCTGTAGGGGTACAGAAGGCGATTATCTCCCTTTGGTTGTGATAAGTCACGTGGGTCACGTGACAGTCGCTTACTGACGTCACTTTATACAGTGCCGAAAGTGGCCAGTCGTTCAGTTTTGTTTAACCCGAGCCGCCCGTGCAGAGCGTAAATCTGCCTCCCCTAGCCCTAGCAGCTTACAAGACCGTGGGGCCGTCTTCTTTTGGAATATATCTTAACCGGATATAGAAAGAAACTCCTGTTCGCAGCTTGGGAAAACCCAAGGCTCGCCATATCCTGTTCGTGGAATATAACCTCGGCTAGGACATAGTAGATTAATTCTGCCCGTTTGAATATGGAATCCTAAACATGGATTCTCCAGAAATACAGAACAATCTCCACATTATATAAGACCCTATTTTTTCGTTCATTTTTCTTCTCTGCGTGTGACACGTGTAATTATGTATATATATTTTTGTGTGTGTCTTAATGGTGTACAAGTCTCTCTGCGAACAAAGCATGTTTGTCATTCTTTTTTACTTTCAGCCATTTCGATCCATCCGTGAAATACGGTGTTATTATATCATTGATATATTAGGTTGTTGCAAAAATAATGTCGTTTTCTCACATGAAGTTGAACGTCAAAAAACGACATTATTTTTGCACCAACCTAATAATAATGTCAAAAATGAGGGTAATACAAAAGGGGGAATAAACCTTTCTTCGAAGCTCTTCCGTTATATCTCTTTTGGAATTGTCATCAGCTATTTCATTGCGATTTGTGTAAATTCGTTCACGTTCAACGACGATAGCCAGAAGTCCCAGATAGACAAATCTGGATAGGGGAGGGGCTCCGATCATTCTACGTAATACGATGTTTAAAAAAAAAACAGCGCACGAATCTTTGCTGGACTACTTGCTCGGTCGTTGTGAATACGGCGGTCCCGAAATGCACAATCTCAGTGATTGGAGCTTCACTATGATCTGAATAACTCCACAGGAGAGTATCTGTTCAGGCATGCACAGCAATGTATCATGTGTTTCCTTATTTTCTCTTTCTATATTTAGCATTGTTGCACATTAAAAGCATAAAATTTTTAAGTGTGTTCATACAGTTATGTTGTTCCAGAAAGGCCCCGAAACTGGCTTCACCTGACGAGCATGACCAACTGGCGAGTGATTTCAATTATCTCTTTGCAACGATATTAAATTAAATCTTACTAATCTTATAAAATTCGATGACGATCTATAAGGAAACGAAGTAAATGCCCTCAGCGATAAGTTAATAAAAATCGATGTGATTAAAGTAATTATCTGTTTCGAATTAGCGGTTCGTTGCGTATTTGACGAAGGTTACTTACCAATAAGTGGCACAGCATCAGACGTGGGAGGCATTGTCTCGGCTACCAGTAACAGGAACACCATGAGAGACAGAAGGATTGTTACACCTGGGGAAAAATCAAGATAATCAACTTCGATTAATGAGGTGATCGATAGATCAGTCAGTTTATTTCTGCACACAAACACATACATACACATACACACAAGTGCACACACATATACACTGGTACACAATCACACAGGTACAGAAAAACACACACACAGGTACACAAACACAAAGAACGCAAACACATACACACAGGTACACAAACACACGCACACACACGTACCGACACAGATACACAAGCACACAGGTGAACAAACACACATATAGAGGTACACAATCATACGGGTACGAAAATAGACTCACACACACAGAGTTACACACACACACACACACACACATGTACACAAACACGCAGGTACACAAACGCACGCACACACACAAAGAGGTACAGAAACACAAACATAGCCTGACACGTTTGCCTCTATCTAACATTTATTTTTTTGGCTAGAGTAAGCTCAAAAGGACCAACCCAAGATGTGTATTAAGTGAGGAGATCAAACCAAGTAGGTACAAAAAATTGTAGTGTAGTAACATGTCCGAAGGTGTGTAGGAAAAGCAAAAGATGCCTTCAAGAAACTAAGCAAGGTATTATTATTATTATTATTATTATTATTATTATACAAAGAACTATCGTAACCGGCGATAGCACCTGATCCATCACACCCTAATACAATCCTGTTATTAACCAGGGGTGGGGGAGCTACAGAAGAGATTATTTATACTATTTATATCTGACTATTATCCTCATCTTTAGTGTTATTATCACCTATTTATATTCGAACTATTGTCTTCATCATTGTTGTTATTATCATCTAATTATATTCAAACTATTGTCCTCATCTTTGCTGTTATTATCGCCTAATTATATTCGAACTATTGTCCTCATCTTTGTTGTTATTATGAGCTATTTATATTCGAACTATTGTCCTCATCTTTGTTGTTGTTATCACACGAGGGCAATAGTCAAAATATAAATAGTGTAAATAATGACAACTCCTTATCGCAGAAATTCAGAATATAATAGTATAGGGAACTGTATAATAATAATATTGTAATAGTTTAAAGTATTTATTTTTTCAGTATCTGTTTATATTTCTGAGATGAGGTATTATGTACACTATTTACATTATTAGGACTATTGTCCTCATCTTTGTCGCCATATTTATTACAACGTTTCGGCCGTTGTATGCTCCGGCCTTCTTCAGGTAGTTGGAATGTCAAACTGAACCCTTTATTTCGCTCACTGGGGTAGACTGTTCTAGTTCCACGTGCCATATCTAATGGAAGTCAGTTATCAGTTATCTCCTGTTAATTCTCCTCTCCAAGTTCTCCACCGCATTAACTAGGTATTGAACTCACACTCTTTGGGTCATGTCACTGGATCTAACTAGCGCCTTTATCCACTGTGCCATGTGTCCTTGAGGACATTTGTGTATGAATTTCTGGGTATTATAAACCTAATGTCTTCAGCCATCATTTTTTACCAGTGTTCATATTGCAATTTTTGCTGTTATCATTGCATGTTTTTTTTACCAGAGCTCATATTTCAATTTTTTTGTTGTTATCGCTTTTCTCTGGCACTTCTTATTACTGGTTCCCATATTGTATTCATTTCTATGCTTGGTCGGCTCAGGAGATTTTTGTGGCCTATTTTTTATTAAAGTTTTTATGAAAGATATATATCCAAGAACAGATAGTAAATAGTTAAACGTGGAGTAGTGGAGAGCCAATATCGCCAACAATTTGGGCTCAAAACCAGCACTGAAGAATTATCTAGCAAACAAAAAACTTTAATTGAAATCAGATGAAAACTGTGGAAACGCATAAACAACATCCGATAACACATACATACACACACACATTTTGAGAATTATAGATATAAATATAGATAATAAAAAAAGATTCCATAGCATTTAAATGTTTTTACAGTGTTCTAATAGATACTTAAGTACACGTTTTTCCTGAATCCCCCTAGTTGAAGAGGAGTACGTCTAATATATCCCAGCGTGCGGTACGCCTATATTTTCCTTAATAGAGCGACTGTAAGAACAACAATGTTTTATATGCTTGTACGTATAATAGACCAATATTTTCCTTAATAGAAGGATAGCATGAACAATAAAAACTGATATTTGTTTTTCTGTGGTTATTTTTAGTGAATGGAAAATAAAAGTGAAACAGGAGGACTCACCTAATGAAATCTTCTCTCCAGCGTCCGGAGGGAGAATAAATAATAACAGAGACAGTGCAGAAATGAGCACACACGGTATGATGATGTTGAAGCCATAGTATAAAGTCCTACGACGGATGTGAATCGTGTAAGTTGCGTCCAGGTAGATTTCAGGACAGCATTCATATTTCACCACATTCAGTTTGACAGGCATTGCTGTATAAAAAAGATTAAAATTTATAATCATTTTCTCTTTCAATTTAATATCCCAAAAATTTACTTTTCCATATATATATATATATATATATATATATATATATATATATATATATATATATATATATATATATCGTTGCATAGCAATCTTCCATACAAACAAACCAAACTATCTATCGTTTTTCAATATACATACACACACACACACACACACACACACACATATATATATATATGTATTTATCGTTGCATAGCAATCTTCCATACAAACAAACCAAACTATCTATCGTTTTTCAATATACATACATATATATATATATATATATATATATATATATATATATATATATATATATATGGAAAAACGATAGGTAAATTTTTATATATCAAGAACAATTTTAGGCAAAATGCTGACAACAATTGAAAAGTATTTATCTAACCTTAATAGTCAATTTGTTACAACTACTTCTAAAACAGAAGGAGTCAATTGTAGTCTAAACCATTGAGTCAAATCGAATGATCCTTTCCTTGGCTGCATAGTATGTGCTTTTACAGTGCTGCCTACAGTTTTGAATTCAGAGTTTTCCTTCTCCTAGACCGGTTCCCACCAAAGCCTATAGAAATCTTTGATAAAAAGGTTTTGATTGGAATGTCAATACGTCAGCGATTTAAACACTTGCGAAAAGATGAATGTAAATTTGAGATAGGAAAAAGTCTATTAATTCGTCAGTAATATTAGGGTATTTGTTGATTTTACGTGACATACATAGTTGATGATTTTTTGCTCTTCGTGTAACGATAAAAGGGATGACATTTAGGCTACGTCCGTTGCAGGCAAAGGAGCTACAGTAGTCAAACATAGCCGTAAACAAGACTACGGTATCTAAATCTTTGTATCGGATATTTTAGGGTAAGTTGGGTTCCTCACCGTTTTGGGGTAGCTTCGTAAAAAAAAAATGATGAGAATTTATTTACTATAAAATATGTCCAAGATGATGTAATATTTGACTGCGATAAGCCACTAGTATTGTTCAAAAGCTATGGTCGCATTATCAGTTATGTGCTATGCGTGATACACGCTTAGGCGATCATGTATCTTTCGATACATGACTGATTAAGCAGATTTTTTTCCGCAGTAGGTTGCCATTTCTTTCTGTGGTAGACCAGTTGCCATCCAAGGCTATTGAGCCCGGCCTGTATTGCTATTTACTCATATCTGGGGGGGGGGAGGAGAAGAAGAGGATTCATTCCTTTCCTAAGGGTATTAGCACGTAAGTGAATGTAATGGATTTGACTTGAATTCGTCGTCGGCTTCGTCGTCGTCGTCGTCATCGTCTTCTTCTTCTTCTTCTTCTTCTTCTTCTTCTTCTTCTTCTTCTTCTTCTTCTTCTTCTTCTTCTTCTTCTTCTTCTTCTCGTCCTCCTCCTCCTCATCAACAAGTAGTAACCAGTACTTTACGCAGTATCCTCGCCATTCCGAGTATAGAAACTTTTTGTCATGACTATTTCCAAAGTATAATCCATAACCTGAAAAATGTTCCCCATATTTTTTGTGCAACATCCCAGTGCTCCAGTTATCATTGGTACTGTAATCACTTTTTTGTTAGTCTAAAACGTTCAGAAATTTCATATTTGGAATCATTATCATTGTCGTTCTTTTCTTTGCGTTCAATCCTCATGACAAATTCCATCTAGAAGCAAATTTTTTTTCTGTTTGTCTAGCAGGACGACATCTGGTTTATTGTGCTCTAAATTTGTCACTGTCTTTATCAGAAGATCCCACAGGATTTTCATTTTGCTATTCTCAAGCACTTTCTTCTCCTTTATGACCACATTGTCATAATACTTGTCACTATATTTAAAGTCGTATAATTCACACAACTTTAAATGAACATTGGCAGCAACTATAACATGCCACAATGACTAAGACCCTGAGAATATGACTAAGATCCTCATCTCTCCCCTCATTCTGCAGTACGCTAAACTGTTGACATTATCAGCATTTTGCTTTACCAAGTTTATCTGCAATACCTAATCATGTGCTGCCATTAATACTCCTGCAGTGCGCTTCTTCAAATTATTATAATAATTATTATTATTTTATATGCATATTGAATCAATTGCTAGGTCTGCTTCTAGGAAAATTGGTTCATTATGTCGTGCTAGACAATTTTTCACATCAGAATTTATCTTACATATTTATATGCTTACCATTGCTCCATAAATTTAATATTGCTGTCACATCTGGTTTAGTGCTTCTGCTATGCATTTAGAGATTCTTGGTAAAACACAATAAAGGATCTGCAATGATGTATGTCCTGACCTGGCATTTCGGCTTCAGTCATTTCCTCACCGCCGTAATGTAACTTCTCTGTGGCTTTTCTATAAATATTTTAATGCTAATTGTTCTGATGATCTTTCCTCTTTCGAACTTAGACTTTGTGAATTCAAGCGCAGTACTAGATTGGGGGCAAGGTCTCGTAATTTTAGAGTTGAAATGGCTAGATATAACCGTAAGTTCTATGTTAACAGTTTCTTCTTTTGCAGTCGTCGCTTGTGGGACTCTCTTCCGGCTTCTTGCTTTCCAGTCAACTTTGATCTTTAAAAATTTAAATGTAATGTCAATCGTTATCTTCTGTCTTCTTAATTTTTTCTTTTTCTTTTTTTTGTTCTCTCTTTCCTTAATAATGTTTTCTTTTTCTCATATTCTCTCACACACAGTAACTTCTTGCATCTTAGTGACTTTATTCCGTGGAGTGAAATGATTAAAAATATACTGAATATTTTATACACATTATTAAAATACCGTCTTCTATAGTAATATCTATATCTATATCTATCTATCTATCTATCTATCTATATATATATATATATATATATATATATATATATATATATATATATATATATATATATATTCTTCACTTTGGATTGGAAACATAATGCCGAAGCGGGCATCCTAGACAACAAGACAAGCTCGCCGCGTTGGTAGGAATAAAGGAAGCTTTGGGAGAAGTGAGGTAAAAACAGTTATGACTTACTGGTAGAAGTGCGTAACAACAACTGTTTGGAGAAGGAGACGGTAACAACAGTTGTTCGGGTATGAGGACCAATTGGGAGAAGTGGGGTACAATAGCTGTTCAGAGATGAGCACCCACTGGGAGAAGTGGGGTAACAACAGTTGTTCGGGGATGAGAACCTATTGGGAGAAGGGAAGGTTATCAAAAGCTACTTTCAAGGTTGTTTATTTTCTACGAAACGTTCCTTACATTGAGTAGTGTATATAACTATTGGACAAGATGGTCGCTTGCAAAGAAAAAAATAATTAATTTCAAGAATCAAAAACGAGAAGTGGCTAGATTCAAGTGGGAATTCAACATAACCACCTAAAAAAAAATTGGAGTGAGATTATTTTTCTCTATCATAATAAATTACCGTAATTCTCCATGTATAATACGCATTTTTTTCTAAAAAATAATAAGCAAAATCATGGTGCGTGTAAAAAATCTTTAAAAAAATTGCCGTAAAATAAAATGAGAATTATCATAAAACTAAATTAGTATAATATTATTTTATGTATAAAACCATTTTTTAAATAAGGGTAGGAAACGCTGGCCGTAAAGAAATTGCAGAGGTACAATTTATAGGGTTTGATTATCAAACAAAGGGTGCGTATTATGCATGAGTAGAAGCATTTTCCCACAGTTTCAGCACAATTTTAGGTGTGCGTATTATGGATGAAGGCGTATTATACATGGGGAATTACAGCATTTGTTAAAATTTTTAGATCCTGGACAGGAAGTTATTGTGTAACGATGTAGTTTGCAATAGGCTTTTTTGATTGATGCATTGGCACGGAAACGACCCGTTTACTGAGCAAAGAATTTGTCCGGTGAATTTTTTTTATGGCGGCGCTAGTTTTGGCATGGCCAATGCGTCACATCAAACGGACATGGGGCTAGGAAGGCAAGTTATTCTACATGTGATGACTTGTAAACCATCAGGCTATCATTATTTACATTATTAACACGCAGATTATTGTCCTCATCTTTGTTGTTTCGTTGCTATTCCGGCCCACGGATTGAACTGACAATTATAATCACCAGAATTCATATCACCAAATTCACGAATCGACGCTTTAATCAAGTGAATTATTCCCCCGTGGGACAATTCTGAGTGGTGAACTTGGTGCCATAAATCTAACCTGCCTATCGATGAATGCTACTGTTACTTGTCACGCTTAACTGCACTAATCGAGCCTTCTCTTTTCTAACACGTTTGCTGCTGCAGCTGTTGAAGCCTTGTTGTCATTCCTTTCTATTTTTACTAACGGATCCCATATTGTATATATTTATTAGCTAGACATACGCAATAGATTTTCATAACCTAGCAAAATATTTGATTCTCCAGCTTTTCTCACTGCCCAGTATATTTACTTCATTTCACAGGGCTTGATGACAACTTTTTAATACACCATATATGATTAGTTATGCGTGATATCATTGTCTGGCTCTTTAATTACGAATTCTCGATGTTCCTCCGGCGTTACGTTTAGTATCATTATTCAGGCATCGGAAAATTTAACAAATCAAAACTTGAATTTTTATTTATGATGGAATACAAATTTTTGCTAAAAGGGAAAGAAAGTTTGAAAAAACAACGGAACATGATTTGGTGCCTGAATAATAAAATCAATAAACTTGTACGAATAAAAGGTTTTGTTAAAACTGCTGAAAACATTCTAATAATGTAAAAAGAGATAAAGAGTGAGGAAAGTAAGAGAGCAACGTGGAAAGAGAGTGGAGTGGAAAGGAAATGAGAGGGTTCGAGAAAGAGAACAAGAAGAGATGGAATAAAAGAGACAGAGAGGGTGAGAGTGAGAAAGAGAGAGAGAGAGAGGGTGAGTGAGAAGAAAACAGGAAGATGAGAAGAAAAGATAGAGATGGGGTGGAGGAAGGAAAAAGAAAGAATAAATGGCTCCTCAAAACCTCGCGGCCAGAGGTCTTGCTGCCGGATGTAGTTTATTTTCATACCCAGGAGGAAATGAAAAGAGAAAGAGGAAGAGATAAAAAGAAAGAAAAAAAAACAGTGGTGAAAAGAGATGCAAAAGGAAAGAGAAAGAGATGAAAAGAGAAAGAGATAGAAAGAAAATGAGAAGGTGATAGAATGAGAAAGAAGAGATCGAGAAAAAGATGGAAAGCGAAAGATATATATATATATATATATATATATATATATGAATACTAACCAATTAATTTCCATTCACCGTTACGAATGAAGCTGGATATATCGCCACCATCAGGGTTGTCCAGTTGAAGTTTCAGAAAACGACCATCATGTGTCCAGGAGCCGAATTTTAATTTGCACTTCTGGTCATCAAAAGGAAACCAAGCAATATCAATTTGACATGTGCTCTTGAACATGCCCGGAGGCACCCAGAAGCATTCACCGTTATGGAAAACAATTACATTTGTCGGAAAGGTACCGTCGAAAACTTCGTTAGCACTGTGGGGAAGAAAACAAAATACATTTAATAGGCAATGAAATAATTCATGTTTGTGAAAACTTATACAACTTTGGAATCAGTATCTATTCTCAGACTATTCTTCCGAAATGTTATGTAATATAAACTGTCCTGTATGGCAGTACAATTTTCTCGTAGATTAAGAGAAGACATGAGGTAATGGAAATACTGTTCTACAAGAGGATACTGAGAATAACATGAAAATGTGAAAGACGTATAGTATCACATACAAGACGTATAGTATCACATACAAGACGTATAGTATCACATACAAGACGTGTAGTATCACATGCACGATATATCATGGCATAGCCACACGTCTCGTCATCTCAAGTTAACTTGTGAAAATTATAAAACAGTGAAACCAATAGACTATTTAGTTACTCTAAATAAATATACTTAAAAACACCAGTTGCATGTGAAAATTCTTTTTCATATATATATATATAAATTGAGCAATTGACCGATAAATGTAGCATACTTTCAATATATATATATATATATATATATATATATATATATATATGAGTCTCTGTGTGTGTATGTGTGCGTGTGTGAGTAAAATTAAATAACTCAATCTCGTAAAATTTACCAACGCATCTGATTTTAAAAATTAGACATTACAGAAAACAAATCCCCAGCTCACGTTTGTAAAAAGATATATCCAATATATATATATATATATATATATATATATATATATATATATATTGGATATATCTTTTATATATATATATATATATATATATATATATATATATATATATAAAAGAGATTATGAACCCCTGAATGCTCACAGCAGAGTGCAAGCAGGTTTTGTCGAAAAAATTCAATCTTTACTACTTTATTACGGAAATTGCTTGCAGAACAATGTAGGAAGACCGGTGTATAGAACTCTCCTTTCACATAGCCCCATAGAAAAATCACAAGAAGCCATGTCAGCAACAGCACATTGTCATTATCACTGGTACGCCCAATTCCTCTTCCTGATAGATTCTCATTGAGATAAGTTCGCGCAGTCAACTTCTTACTCGCTTTGTTAAAATTTGAGATCATTTGAGTGAGAATATTGCCTATGTTATTACA
Organism: Acanthosepion esculentum; assembly: GCA_964036315.1. Lineage (NCBI taxonomy): Eukaryota > Metazoa > Mollusca > Cephalopoda > Sepiida > Sepiidae > Acanthosepion > Acanthosepion esculentum. Next base: position 54,477,876 of record OZ038500.1, read on the forward strand.
CTACAAAATGATGTCAATTTTTTCGGGGGGGGGGACACTCTTTCATCCACACGCCATCAACAGCTTCTCACAATCACACTCGACTATTTAACTCCAAAGGAGAGTTTCTGTTCATTCATGTGAAGTAAAGTACTCTTTCATTAAGACCGCGAACCCGGTTCTAGATACTCAAAATATACTGGATACTTCTGAATTTCAAACATAAATAGAAGGAAGTAAATTAATAAACAAATATTTAGCAAGAGTTTCCAAAAGAAAAAAAGAAAAGAAAATCCTTTGTACCTTTTCGAAAACCTTTCAACTTATTGTCTTAAAAATGACTTCCAGCTACATATCCGTATAGCCATAGTTAATCGCAATGGTGTGGTAGACTTTATGAACTAAAGAAGAGACAAAAAACATAGGAAAACGGAAACTCTGAAAACTATTCACGACATTCTTTTACTCACCTATTGTACATCAAGATATCTGGTCTCCAAATCTTCCTTGGTGGAACTCGGACGCTGGAGATATTTCCGTATTCTTCTGGGTCCCACACAAGGTTGGTATCATTCCATTTCTGAAATGGACGTACAGTTAGAAATAATAACAAAACAAAACAGAATTATACTTTACATGCAAATACAAGGGTTGCTCCGAAACTAAAACCTCTTACTTTATTATATTGACCTATAAAACAGATGTTGGTGGTATGACAGTAGAGCTCAAACCTTCCCGCTAAAACTCATAATTATTTTTGCTTTGTTATACAGCTGAATGGAAATCTGTAAAAACCTTATCTGACATAAAAGTGCATACGAAGTCGAGGCGTGTCCTTGAATTCTTCCATGCGGAAATAATTGCACCCACTGACATACACTGAAGCTTGCTTAACGTTTACAGACACCAAACAGTAGACATGAGCGATAGCGATGTGTGTGGCAAGCCGCTTTCCGGGTGTGGTAAGCTGTTTCTTGTTTATTGGGAGTGACATTTAAATACTTGGGAACGCTCTCAATCGGATACTGTTTGAGCGCACTGGATTGCGCGATTTTAAAGTAACTCTAATTGGGATCCACCTGCAAAGTTACGTGTTGGTTTTATCATTGTTGCAGTTTTTATGGCTTTTAGGCTCAAGCGGTTGATGCAACGAAAATTGTTTGATTTGTTGCGGATTCATTTATTAAATACTTGGAGAGGGGTTTTATGTATATTGGCCAATGCGAAACAAGTTTTTTGGGACCTTGTGAAATTCTGGCCGGAGCTGACATGGCCCGCCCTTTTCAATAAAAAGGACTGCTATTAGCGGCTTAGATGAAAAGAGAAGAAAAGAATGAGCTGTTGACAAGGAAGAAATTAACGGAGGAGGAAAGAAGGCATTTAGCACCCACTGTGTTTTTCCTTTTAAAATTTTACGCAGTGGTCGTCTTGTTTCTTAATTGGTTCAGCGAATGAGGTCATAAATCAACACGAGGAAATAGACATATTCTACCCCAGAACTGAAATTTCTTTCTGAGCCTTCCTGAGAAGAATTTAAGCTGAAAGAACTCTCTGGATAACTTTATGGGAAAAATACTTCAAAAGACCCTCGAGAAAGCAACCTGAAAACATGAAACCTTTTCGAGCTGAGACTTCCCGTTTGAGTTTTCTGTTAGAGAACGGAGGTAGGTATATTTTGAATTTTTTGCCTGGTGCAATTTTGTTATTTTAAGTTTTTTTCCCTTTTTCTATTTTTAAAGGGTTTAATTTTTTATCTTTGAATTCGTGCGTTTATCAAGAAAATTGTAACATGTTTTTTTTTGTTTCTGTGGGTAATCAGTTTTTGTTACCTCAGAAAATTGTTATCCTGCCAAAATAGACGCACAAATAAAATTTTTATGCAACCCTTGAATTGTATCTTTTCGTATTTGTAAATTATAAAATAAATGTGTTTTTCCTTTTAAGATTTTACGCAGTGGTCGATTTGTTTCTTAATTGTGCGCCTATTATCATGACTTGCTGTTTCTACCAACTACGTTTTGTGTCTGATACAAGGACTTCATTTAGTTTGGTTTGGTTTATTTTACGGCATATCAACCTCAATTGGTTATTTAATGGCAAAAATATTTTTATTACTGGCAATATTTTTTCGAAAATGTATTGCTGCTAATTATTTTTCCAAAAATGTGTTGCTGGCAATATTCTTTCTTCGAAAATGTGTTGCTGGCAATATTCTTTCTTCGAAAATGTATTGCTGGTAATATTCTTCCTTCGAAAATGTGTTGCTGGCAATATTCTTCCTTCGAAAATGTGTTGCTGGCAATATTCTGTCTTCGAAAATGTATTGCTGGCAATATTCTTTCTTCGAAAATGTATTGCTGGCAATATTCTTTCTTCGAAAATGTATTGCTGGCAATATTCTTTCTTCGAAAATGTATTGCTGGCAATATTCTGTCTTCGAAAATGTATTGCTGGCAATATTCTTTCTTAGAAAATGTGTTGCTGGCAATATTCTTTCTTCGAAAATGTATTGCTGGCAATATTCTTTCTTCGAAAATGTATTGCTGGCAATATTCTTTCTTCGAAAATGTGTTGCTGGCAATATTCTTTCTTCGAAAATGTATTGCTGGCAATATTCTTTCTTCGAAAATGTATTGCTGGCAATATTCTTTCTTCGAAAATGTATTGCTGGCAATATTCTTTGTTCGAAAATGTATTACTGGCAATATTCTTTCTTCGAAAATGTGTTGCTGGCAATATTCTTTCTTCAAAAAGGTGTTGCTGGCAATATTCTTTCTTCGAAAATGTATTACTGGCAATATTCTTTCTTCGAAAATGTATTGCTGGCAATATTCTTTCTTCGAAAATGTATTGCTGGCAATATTCTTTCTTCGAAAATGTATTGCTGGCAATATTCTTTCTTCGAAAATGTATTGCTGGCAATATTCTTTCTTCGAAAATGTGTTGCTGGCAATATTCTTTCTTCGAAAATGTATTGCTGGCAATATTCTTTCTTCGAAAATCTATTGCTTGCAATATTCTTTCTTCGAAAATGTATTGCTGGCAATATTCTTTCTTCGAAAATGTATTGCTGGCAATATTCTTTCTTCGAAAATGTGTTGCTGGCAATATTCTTTCTTCGAAAATGTATTGCTGGCAATATTCTTTCTTCGAAAATGTATTGCTGGCAATATTCTTTCTTCGAAAATGTATTGCTGGCAATATTCTTTCTTCGAAAACGTATTGCTGGCAATATTCTTTCTTCGAAAATGTATTACTGGCAATATTCTTTCTCCGAAAATGTATTACTGGCAATATTCTTTCTTGGAAACGTATTGCTGGCAATATTCTTTCTTCAAAAATGTTTTGCTGGCAATATTCTTTCTTCGAAAATGTGTTGCTGGAAATATTCTTTCTTAGAAAATGTATTGCTGGCAATATTCTTTCTTCGAAAATGTGTTGCTGGCAATATTCTTTCTTCGAAAATGTGTTGCTGGCAATATTCTTTCTTCGAAAATGTATTGCTGGCAATATTCTTTCTTCGAAAATGTATTGCTGGCAATATTCTTTCTTCGAAAATGTATTGCTGGCAATATTCTTTCTTCGAAAATGTATTACTGGCAATATTCTTTCTTCGAAAATGTGTTGCTGGGAATATTCTTTCTTTAAAAAGGTGTTGCTGGCAATATTCTTTCTTCGAAAATGTATTACTGGCAATATTCTTTCTTCGAAAATGTGTTGCTGGCAATATTCTTTCTTCAAAAAGGTGTTGCTGGCAATATTCTTTCTTCGAAAATGTATTACTGGCAATATTCTTTCATCGAAAATGTATTGCTGGCAATATTCTTTCTTCGAAAATGTATTGCTGGCAATATTCTTTCTTCGAAAATGTATTGCTGGCAATATTCTTTCTTCGAAAATGTATTGCTGGCAATATTCTTTCTTCGAAAATGTGTTGCTGGCAATATTCTTTCTTCGAAAATGTATTGCTGGTAATATTCTTTCTTCGAAAATCTATTGCTTGCAATATTCTTTCTTCGAAAATGTATTGCTGGCAATATTCTTTCTTCGAAAATGTATTGCTGGCAATATTCTTTCTTCGAAAATGTGTTGCTGGCAATATTCTTTCTTCGAAAATGTATTGCTGGCAATATTCTTTCTTCGAAAATGTATTGCTGGCAATATTCTTTCTTCGAAAATGTATTGCTGGCAATATTCTTTCTTCGAAAACGTATTGCTGGCAATATTCTTTCTTCGAAAATGTATTACTGGCAATATTCTTTTTCCGAAAATGTATTACTGGCAATATTCTTTCTTGGAAAATGTATTGCTGGCAATATTCTTTCTTCAAAAATGTTTTGCTGGCAATATTCTTACTTCGAAAATGTGTTGCTGGCAATATCCTTTCTTCGAAAATGTATTGCTGGCAATATTCTTCCTTCGAAAATGTGTTGCTTGCAATATTCTTCCTTCGAAAATGTGTTGCTGGCAATATTCTTTCTTCGAAAATGTATTGCTGGCAACATTCTTCCTTCGAAAATGTGTTGCTGGCAATATTCTTTCTTCGAAAATGTATTGCTGGCAATAGTCTTTCTTCGAAAATGTATTGCTGGCAATATTCTTCCTTCGAAAAGGTATTGCTGGGAATATTCTTTCTTCGAAAATGTATTGCTGGCAATATTCTTTCTTCGAAAATGTATTACTGGCAATATTCTTTCTTCGAAAATGTATTGCTGGCAACATTCTTCCTTCGAAAATGTATTGCTGGCAATATTCTTTCTTCGAAAATGTATTGCTGGCAATATTCATACTTCGAAAATGTATTGCTGGCAATATTCTTCCTTCGAAAATGTATTACTGGCAATATTCTTTCTTCGAAAATGTATTGCTGGCAATATTCTTTCTTCGAAAATGTATTGCTGGCAATATTCTTTCTTCGAAAATTTATTGCTGGCAATATTCTTTCTTCGAAAATGTATTGCTGGCAATATTCTTTCTTCGAAAATGTGTTGCTGGCAATATTCTTTCTTCGAAAATGTATTGCTGGTAATATTCTTTCTTCGAAAATCTATTGCTTGCAATATTCTTTCTTCGAAAATGTATTGCTGGCAATATTCTTTCTTCGAAAATGTATTACTGGCAATATTCTTTTTCCGAAAATGTGTTGCTGGCAATATTCTTTCTTGGAAAATGTATTGCTGGCAATATTCTTTCTTCAAAAATGTTTTGCTGGCAATATTCTTTCTTCGAAAAGGTGTTGCTGGAAATATTCTTTCTTAGAAAATGTATTGCTGGCAATATTCTTCCTTCGAAAATGTGTTGCTGGCAATATTCTTTCTTCGAAAATGTATTGCTGGCAATATTCTTCGAAAATGTATTGCTGGCAATATTCTTTCTTCGAAAATGTATTGCTGGCAATATTCTTACTTCGAAAATGTGTTGCTGGCAATATCCTTTCTTCGAAAATGTATTGCTGGCAATATTCTTCCTTCGAAAATGTGTTGCTTGCAATATTCTTCCTTCGAATATGTGTTGCTGGCAATATTCTTTATTCGAAAATGTATTGCTGGCAACATTCTTCCTTCGAAAATGTGTTGCTGGCAATATTCTTTCTTCGAAAATGTATTGCTGGCAATAGTCTTTCTTCGAAAATGTATTGCTGGCAATATTCTTCCTTCGAAAAGGTATTGCTGGGAATATTCTTTCTTCGAAAATGTATTGCTGGCAATATTCTTTCTTCGAAAATGTATTACTGGCAATATTCTTTCTTCGAAAATGTATTGCTGGCAACATTCTTCCTTCGAAAATGTATTGCTGGCAATATTCTTTCTTCGAAAATGTATTGCTGGCAATATTCATACTTCGAAAATGTATTGCTGGCAATATTCTTCCTTCGAAAATGTGTTGCTGGCAATATTCTTTCTTCGAAAATGTATTGCAGGCAATATTCTTTCTTCGAAAATGTATTGCTGGCAATATTCTTTCTTCGAAAATGTAATGCTGGCAATATTCTTCCTTCGAAAATGTGTTGCTGGCAATATTCTTTCTTCGAAAATGTATTGCTGGCAATATTCTTCCTTCGAAAATGTGTTGCTTGCAATATTCTTTCTTCGAAAATGTATTGCTGGCAATATTCTTCCTTCGAAAATGTGTTGCTGGCAATATTCTTCCTTCGAAAATGTATTGCTGGCAATATTCTTCCTTCGAAAATGTGTTGCTGGCAATATTCTTTCTTCGAAAATGTATTGCTGGCAACATTCTTCCTTCGAAAATATGTTGCTGGCAATATTCTTTCTTCGAAAATGTATTGCTGGCAATATTCTTTCTTCGAAAATGTATTGCTGGCAATATTCTTCCTTCGAAAATGTATTGCTGGCAATATTCTTCCTTCGAAAAGGTATTGCTGGCAATATTCTTTCTTCGAAAATGTATTGCTGGCAATATTCTTTCTTCGAAAACGTATGACTGGCAATATTCTTTCTTCGAAAATGTATTGCTGGCAATATTCTTTCTTCGAAAATGTATTGCTGGCAACATTCTTCCTTCGAAAATGTATTGCTGGCAATATTCTTTCTTCGAAATTGTATTGCTGGCAATATTCATACTTCGAAAATGTATTGCTGGCAATATTCTTCCTTCGAAAATGTGCTGCTGGCAATATTCTTTCTTCGAAAATGTATTGCTGGCAATATTCTTCCTTCGAAAAGGTATTGCTGGGAATATTCTTTCTTAGAAAATGTATTGCTGGCAATATTCTTTCTTCGAAAATGTATTACTGGCAATATTCTTTCTTCGAAAATGTATTGCTGGCAATATTCTTTCTTCGAAAATGTATTGCTGGAAATATTCTTTCTTCAAAAATATTTTGCTGGCAATATTCTTTCTTCGAAAATGTGTTGCTGGACATATTCTTTCTTAGAAAATGTATTGCTGGCAATATTCTTTCTTCGAAAATGTGTTGCTGGCAATATTCTTTCTTCGAAAATGTATTGCTGGCAATATTCTTTCTTCGAAAATGTATTGCTGGCAATATTCTTTCTTCGAAAATGTATTGCTGGCAATATTCTTTCTTCGAAAACGTATTGCTGGCAATATTCTTTCTTCGAAAATGTATTACTGGCAATATTCTTTCTCCGAAAATGTATTACTGGCAATATTCTTTCTTGGAAACGTATTGCTGGCAATATTCTTTCTTCAAAAATGTTTTGCTGGCAATATTCTTTCTTCGAAAATGTGTTGCTGGAAATATTCTTTCTTAGAAAATGTATTGCTGGCAATATTCTTTCTTCGAAAATGTGTTGCTGGCAATATTCTTTCTTCGAAAATGTGTTGCTGGCAATATTCTTTCTTCGAAAATGTATTGCTGGCAATATTCTTTCTTCGAAAATATATTGCTGGCAATATTCTTTCTTGGAAAATGTATTGCTGGCAATATTCTTTCTTCGAAAATGTATTACTGGCAATATTCTTTCTTCGAAAATGTGTTGCTGGCAATATTCTTTCTTCAAAAAGGTGTTGCTGGCAATATTCTTTCTTCGAAAATGTATTACTGGCAATATTCTTTCTTCGAAAATGTATTGCTGGGAATATTCTTTCTTCGAAAATGTATTGCTGGCAATATTCTTTCTTCGAAAATGTATTGCTGGCAATATTCTTTCTTCGAAAATGTATTGCTGGCAATATTCTTTCTTCGAAAATGTGTTGCTGGCAATATTCTTTCTTCGAAAATGTATTGCTGGTAATATTCTTTCTTCGAAAATCTATTGCTTGCAATATTCTTTCTTCGAAAATGTATTGCTGGCAATATTCTTTCTTCGAAAATGTATTGCTGGCAATATTCTTTCTTCGAAAATGTGTTGCTGGCAATATTCTTTCTTCGAAAATGTATTGCTGGCAATATTCTTTCTTCGAAAATGTATTGCTGGCAATATTCTTTCTTCGAAAATGTATTGCTGGCAATATTCTTTCTTCGAAAACGTATTGCTGGCAATATTCTTTCTTCATAAATGTTTTGCTGGCAATATTCTTTCTTCGAAAATGTGTTGCTGGAAATATTCTTTCTTAGAAAATGTATTGCTGGCAATATTCTTCCTTCGAAAATGTGTTGCTGGCAATATTCTTCCTTCGAAAATGTGTTGCTGGCAATATTCTTTCTTCGAAAATGTATTACTGGCAATATTCTTTCTTCGAAAATGTATTGCTGGCAATATTCTTTCTTCGAAAATGTATTGCTGGAAATATTCTTTCTTCAAAAATGTTTTGCTGGCAATATTCTTTCTTCGAAAATGTGTTGCTGGACATATTCTTTCTTAGAAAATGTATTGCTGGCAATATTCTTTCTTCGAAAATGTGTTGCTGGCAATATTCTTTCTTCGAAAATGTATTGCTGGCAATATTCTTTCTTCGAAAATGTATTGCTGGCAATATTCTTTCTTCGAAAATGTATTGCTGGCAATATTCTTTCTTCGAAAACGTATTGCTGGCAATATTCTTTCTTCGAAAATGTATTACTGGCAATATTCTTTCTCCGAAAATGTATTACTGGCAATATTCTTTCTTGGAAACGTATTGCTGGCAATATTCTTTCTTCAAAAATGTTTTGCTGGCAATATTCTTTCTTCGAAAATGTGTTGCTGGAAATATTCTTTCTTAGAAAATGTATTGCTGGCAATATTCTTTCTTCGAAAATGTGTTGCTGGCAATATTCTTTCTTCGAAAATGTGTTGCTGGCAATATTCTTTCTTCGAAAATGTATTGCTGGCAATATTCTTTCTTCGAAAATGTATTGCTGGCAATATTCTTTCTTCGAAAATGTATTGCTGGCAATATTCTTTCTTCGAAAATGTGTTGCTGGCAATATTCTTTCTTCGAAAATGTATTGCTGGCAATATTCTTTCTTCGAAAATGTATTGCTGGCAATATTCTTTCTTCGAAAATGTATTGCTGGCAATATTCTTTCTTCGAAAACGTATTGCTGGCAATATTCTTTCTTCGAAAATGTATTACTGGCAATATTCTTTTTCCGAAAATGTATTACTGGCAATATTCTTTCTTGGAAAATGTATTGCTGGCAATATTCTTTCTTCAAAAATGTTTTGCTGGCAATATTCTTACTTCGAAAATGTGTTGCTGGCAATATCCTTTCTTCGAAAATGTATTGCTGGCAATATTCTTCCTTCGAAAATGTGTTGCTTGCAATATTCTTCCTTCGAAAATGTGTTGCTGGCAATATTCTTTCTTCGAAAATGTATTGCTGGCAACATTCTTCCTTCGAAAATGTGTTGCTGGCAATATTCTTTCTTCGAAAATGTATTGCTGGCAATAGTCTTTCTTCGAAAATGTATTGCTGGCTATATTCTTCCTTCGAAAAGGTATTGCTGGGAATATTCTTTCTTCGAAAATGTATTGCTGGCAATATTCTTTCTTCGAAAATGTATTACTGGCAATATTCTTTCTTCGAAAATGTATTGCTGGCAACATTCTTCCTTCGAAAATGTATTGCTGGCAATATTCTTTCTTCGAAAATGTATTGCTGGCAATATTCATACTTCGAAAATGTATTGCTGGCAATATTCTTCCTTCGAAAATGTATTACTGGCAATATTCTTTCTTCGAAAATGTATTGCTGGCAATATTCTTTCTTCGAAAATGTATTGCTGGCAATATTCTTTCTTCGAAAATTTATTGCTGGCAATATTCTTTCTTCGAAAATGTATTGCTGGCAATATTCTTTCTTCGAAAATGTGTTGCTGGCAATATTCTTTCTTCGAAAATGTATTGCTGGTAATATTCTTTCTTCGAAAATCTATTGCTTGCAATATTCTTTCTTCGAAAATGTATTGCTGGCAATATTCTTTCTTCGAAAATGTATTACTGGCAATATTCTTTTTCCGAAAATGTGTTGCTGGCAATATTCTTTCTTGGAAAATGTATTGCTGGCAATATTCTTTCTTCAAAAATGTTTTGCTGGCAATATTCTTTCTTCGAAAAGGTGTTGCTGGAAATATTCTTTCTTAGAAAATGTATTGCTGGCAATATTCTTCCTTCGAAAATGTGTTGCTGGCAATATTCTTTCTTCGAAAATGTATTGCTGGCAATATTCTTCGAAAATGTATTGCTGGCAATATTCTTTCTTCGAAAATGTATTGCTGGCAATATTCTTACTTCGAAAATGTGTTGCTGGCAATATCCTTTCTTCGAAAATGTATTGCTGGCAATATTCTTCCTTCGAAAATGTGTTGCTTGCAATATTCTTCCTTCGAAAATGTGTTGCTGGCAATATTCTTTATTCGAAAATGTATTGCTGGCAACATTCTTCCTTCGAAAATGTGTTGCTGGCAATATTCTTTCTTCGAAAATGTATTGCTGGCAATAGTCTTTCTTCGAAAATGTATTGCTGGCAATATTCTTCCTTCGAAAAGGTATTGCTGGGAATATTCTTTCTTCGAAAATGTATTGCTGGCAATATTCTTTCTTCGAAAATGTATTACTGGCAATATTCTTTCTTCGAAAATGTATTGCTGGCAACATTCTTCCTTCGAAAATGTATTGCTGGCAATATTCTTTCTTCGAAAATGTATTGCTGGCAATATTCATACTTCGAAAATGTATTGCTGGCAATATTCTTCCTTCGAAAATGTGTTGCTGGCAATATTCTTTCTTCGAAAATGTATTGCAGGCAATATTCTTTCTTCGAAAATGTATTGCTGGCAATATTCTTTCTTCGAAAATGTAATGCTGGCAATATTCTTCCTTCGAAAATGTGTTGCTGGCAATATTCTTTCTTCGAAAATGTATTGCTGGCAATATTCTTCCTTCGAAAATGTGTTGCTTGCAATATTCTTTCTTCGAAAATGTATTGCTGGCAATATTCTTCCTTCGAAAATGTGTTGCTGGCAATATTCTTCCTTCGAAAATGTATTGCTGGCAATATTCTTCCTTCGAAAATGTGTTGCTGGCAATATTCTTTCTTCGAAAATGTATTGCTGGCAACATTCTTCCTTCGAAAATATGTTGCTGGCAATATTCTTTCTTCGAAAATGTATTGCTGGCAATATTCTTTCTTCGAAAATGTATTGCTGGCAATATTCTTCCTTCGAAAATGTATTGCTGGCAATATTCTTCCTTCGAAAAGGTATTGCTGGCAATATTCTTTCTTCGAAAATGTATTGCTGGCAATATTCTTTCTTCGAAAACGTATGACTGGCAATATTCTTTCTTGGAAAATGTATTGCTGGCAATATTCTTTCTTCGAAAATGTATTGCTGGCAACATTCTTCCTTCGAAAATGTATTGCTGGCAATATTCTTTCTTCGAAATTGTATTGCTGGCAATATTCATACTTCGAAAATGTATTGCTGGCAATATTCTTCCTTCGAAAATGTGCTGCTGGCAATATTCTTTCTTCGAAAATGTATTGCTGGCAATATTCTTCCTTCGAAAAGGTATTGCTGGGAATATTCTTTCTTAGAAAATGTATTGCTGGCAATATTCTTTCTTCGAAAATGTATTACTGGCAATATTCTTTCTTCGAAAATGTATTGCTGGCAATATTCTTTCTTCGAAAATGTATTGCTGGAAATATTCTTTCTTCAAAAATGTTTTGCTGGCAATATTCTTTCTTCGAAAATGTGTTGCTGGACATATTCTTTCTTAGAAAATGTATTGCTGGCAATATTCTTTCTTCGAAAATGTGTTGCTGGCAATATTCTTTCTTCGAAAATGTATTGCTGGCAATATTCTTTCTTCGAAAATGTATTGCTGGCAATATTCTTTCTTCGAAAATGTATTGCTGGCAATATTCTTTCTTCGAAAACGTATTGCTGGCAATATTCTTTCTTCGAAAATGTATTACTGGCAATATTCTTTCTCCGAAAATGTATTACTGGCAATATTCTTTCTTGGAAACGTATTGCTGGCAATATTCTTTCTTCAAAAATGTTTTGCTGGCAATATTCTTTCTTCGAAAATGTGTTGCTGGAAATATTCTTTCTTAGAAAATGTATTGCTGGCAATATTCTTTCTTCGAAAATGTATTGCTGGCAATATTCTTTCTTCGAAAATGTGTTGCTGGCAATATTCTTTCTTCGAAAATGTATTACTGGCAATATTCTTTCTTCGAAAATGTGTTGCTGGCAATATTCTTTCTTCAAAAAGGTGTTGCTGGCAATATTCTTTCTTCGAAAATGTATTACTGGCAATATTCTTTCTTCGAAAATGTATTGCTGGGAATATTCTTTCTTCGAAAATGTATTGCTGGCAATATTCTTTCTTCGAAAATGTATTGCTGGCAATATTCTTTCTTCGAAAATGTATTGCTGGCAATATTCTTTCTTCGAAAATGTGTTGCTGGCAATATTCTTTCTTCGAAAATGTATTGCTGGTAATATTCTTTCTTCGAAAATCTATTGCTTGCAATATTCTTTCTTCGAAAATGTATTGCTGGCAATATTCTTTCTTCGAAAATGTATTGCTGGCAATATTCTTTCTTCGAAAATGTGTTGCTGGCAATATTCTTTCTTCGAAAATGTATTGCTGGCAATATTCTTTCTTCGAAAATGTATTGCTGGCAATATTCTTTCTTCGAAAATGTATTGCTGGCAATATTCTTTCTTCGAAAACGTATTGCTGGCAATATTCTTTCTTCATAAATGTTTTGCTGGCAATATTCTTTCTTCGAAAATGTGTTGCTGGAAATATTCTTTCTTAGAAAATGTATTGCTGGCAATATTCTTCCTTCGAAAATGTGTTGCTGGCAATATTCTTCCTTCGAAAATGTGTTGCTGGCAATATTCTTTCTTCGAAAATGTATTACTGGCAATATTCTTTCTTCGAAAATGTATTGCTGGCAATATTCTTTCTTCGAAAATGTATTGCTGGAAATATTCTTTCTTCAAAAATGTTTTGCTGGCAATATTCTTTCTTCGAAAATGTGTTGCTGGACATATTCTTTCTTAGAAAATGTATTGCTGGCAATATTCTTTCTTCGAAAATGTGTTGCTGGCAATATTCTTTCTTCGAAAATGTATTGCTGGCAATATTCTTTCTTCGAAAATGTATTGCTGGCAATATTCTTTCTTCGAAAATGTATTGCTGGCAATATTCTTTCTTCGAAAACGTATTGCTGGCAATATTCTTTCTTCGAAAATGTATTACTGGCAATATTCTTTCTCCGAAAATGTATTACTGGCAATATTCTTTCTTGGAAACGTATTGCTGGCAATATTCTTTCTTCAAAAATGTTTTGCTGGCAATATTCTTTCTTCGAAAATGTGTTGCTGGAAATATTCTTTCTTAGAAAATGTATTGCTGGCAATATTCTTTCTTCGAAAATGTGTTGCTGGCAATATTCTTTCTTCGAAAATGTGTTGCTGGCAATATTCTTTCTTCGAAAATGTATTGCTGGCAATATTCTTTCTTCGAAAATGTATTGCTGGCAATATTCTTTCTTGGAAAATGTATTGCTGGCAATATTCTTTCTTCGAAAATGTATTACTGGCAATATTCTTTCTTCGAAAATGTGTTGCTGGCAATATTCTTTCTTCAAAAAGGTGTTGCTGGCAATATTCTTTCTTCGAAAATGTATTACTGGCAATATTCTTTCTTCGAAAATGTATTGCTGGCAATATTCTTTCTTCGAAAATGTATTGCTGGCAATATTCTTTCTTCGAAAATGTATTGCTGGCAATATTCTTTCTTCGAAAATGTGTTGCTGGCAATATTCTTTCTTCGAAAATGTATTGCTGGTAATATTCTTTCTTCGAAAATCTATTGCTTGCAATATTCTTTCTTCGAAAATGTATTGCTGGCAATATTCTTTCTTCGAAAATGTATTGCTGGCAATATTCTTTCTTCGAAAATGTGTTGCTGGCAATATTCTTTCTTCGAAAATGTATTGCTGGCAATATTCTTTCTTCGAAAATGTATTGCTGGCAATATTCTTTCTTCGAAAATGTATTGCTGGCAATATTCTTTCTTCGAAAACGTATTGCTGGCAATATTCTTTCTTCATAAATGTTTTGCTGGCAATATTCTTTCTTCGAAAATGTGTTGCTGGAAATATTCTTTCTTAGAAAATGTATTGCTGGCAATATTCTTCCTTCGAAAATGTGTTGCTGGCAATATTCTTCCTTCGAAAATGTGTTGCTGGCAATATTCTTTCTTCGAAAATGTATTGCTGGCAATATTCTTTCTTCGAAAATGTATTGCTGGCAATATTCTTTCTTCGAAAATGTATTGCTGGCAATATTCTTACTTCGAAAATGTGTTGCTGGCAATATCCTTTCTTCGAAAATGTATTGCTGGCAATATTCTTCCTTCGAAAATGTGTTGCTTGCAATATTCTTTCTTCGAAAATGTATTGCTGGCAATATTCTTCCTTCGAAAATGTGTTGCTGGCAATATTCTTCCTTCGAAAATGTGTTGCTGGCAATATTCTTCCTTCGAAAATGTATTGCTGGCAATATTCTTCCTTCGAAAATGTGTTGCTGGCAATATTCTTTCTTCGAAAATGTATTGCTGGCAACATTCTTCCTTCGAAAATGTGTTGCTGGCAATATTCTTTCTTCGAAAATGTATTGCTGGCAATAGTCTTTCTTCGAAAATGTATTGCTGGCAATATTCATCCTTCGAAAAGGTATTGCTGGGAATATTCTTTCTTCGAAAATGTATTGCTGGCAATATTCTTTCTTCGAAAATGTATTACTGGCAATATTCTTTCTTCGAAAATGTATTGCTGGCAATATTCTTTCTTCGAAAATGTATTGCTGGCAACATTCTTCCTTCGAAAATGTATTGCTGGCAATATTCTTTCTTCGAAAATGTATTGCTGGCAATATTCATACTTCGAAAATGTATTGCTGGCAATATTCTTCCTTCGAAAATGTGCTGCTGGCAATATTCTTTCTTCGAAAATGTATTGCTGGCAATATTCTTTCTTCGAAAATGTATTGCTGGCAATATTCTTTCTTCCAAAATGTATTGCTGGCAATATTGTTTCTTCGAAAATGTATTGCTGGCAATATTCTTTTTCGAAAATGTATTACTGGCAATATTCTTTCTCCGAAAATGTATTACTGGCAATATTCTTTCTTCAAAAATGTTTTGCTGGCAATATTCTTTCTTCGAAAATGTGTTGCTGGAAATATTCTTTCTTAGAAAATGTATTGCTGGCAATATTCTTCCTTCGAAAATGTGTTGCTGGCAATATTCTTCCTTCGAAAATGTGTTGCTGGCAATATTCTTTCTTCGAAAATGTATTGCAGGCAATATTCTTTCTTCGAAAATGTATTGCTGGCAATATTCTTCTTCGAAAATGTAATGCTGGCAATATTCTTCCTTCGAAAATGTGTCGCTGGCAATATTCGTTCTTCGAAAATGTATTGCTGGCAATATTCTTCCTTCGAAAATGTGTTGCTTGCAATATTCTTTCTTCGAAAATGTATTGCTGGCAATATTCTTCCTTCGAAAATGTGTTGCTGGCAATATTCTTCCTTCGAAAATGTATTGCTGACAATATTCTTCCTTCGAAAATGTGTTGCTGGCAATATTCTTTCTTCGAAAATGTATTGCTGGCAACATTCTTCCTTCGAAAATATGTTGCTGGCAATATTCTTTCTTCGAAAATGTATTGCTGGCAATATTCTTTCTTCGAAAATGTATTGCTGGCAATATTCTTCCTTCGAAAATGTATTGCTGGCAATATTCTTCCTTCGAAAAGGTATTGCTGGCAATATTCTTTCTTCGAAAATGTATTGCTGGCAATATTCTTTCTTCGAAAACGTATTACTGTCAATATTCTTCCTTCGAAAATGTGCTGCTGGCAATATTCTTTCTTCGAAAATGTATTGCTGGCAATATTCTTCCTTCGAAAAGGTATTGCTGGGAATATTCTTTCTTAGAAAATGTATTGCTGGCAATATTCTTTCTTCGAAAATGTATTACTGGCAATATTCTTTCTTCGAAAATGTATTGCTGGCAATATTCTTTCTTGGAAAATGTATTGCTGGCAATATTCTTTCTTCAAAAATGTTTTGCTGGCAATATTCTTTCTTCGAAAATGTGTTGCTGGAAATATTCTTTCTTAGAAAATGTATTGCTGGCAATATTCTTCCTTCGAAAATGTGTTGCTGGCAATATTCTTCCTTCGAAAATGTGTTGCTGGCAATATTCTTTCTTCGAAAATGTATTGCTGGCAATATTCTTTCTTCGAAAATGTATTGCTGGCAATATTCTTTCTTCGAAAATGTATTGCTGGCAATATTCTTTCTTCGAAAATGTATTGCTGGCAATATTCTTTCTTCGAAAATGTATTACTGGCAATATTCTTTCTCCGAAAATGTATTGCTGGCAATATTCTTCCTTCGAAAATGTGTTGCTTGCAATATTCTTACTTCGAAAATGTTTTGCTGGCAATATTCTTTCTTTGAAAATGTGTTGCTGGCAATATTCTTTCTTAGAAAATGTATTGCTGGCAATATTCTTCCTTCGAAAATGTATTGCTGGCAATATTCTTCCTTCGAAAATGTGTTGCTGGCAATATTCTTTCTTCGAAAATGTATTGCTGGCAATATTCTTTCTCCGAAAATGTATTGCTGGCAATATTCTTTCTTCGAAAATGTATTGCTGGCAATATTGTTCCTTCGAAAATGTATTGCTGGCAATATTCTTTCTTCGAAAATGTATTGCTGGCAATATTCTTCCTTCGAAAAGGTATTGCTGGCAATATTCTTTCTTCGAAAATGTATTGCTGGCAATATTCTTTCTTCGAAAATGTATTACTGGCAATATTCTTTCTTCGAAAATGTATTGCTGGCAATATTCTTTCTTCGAAAATGTATTGCTGGCAACATTCTTCCTTCGAAAATGTATTGCTGGCAATATTCTTTCTTCGAAAATGTATTGCTGGCAATATTCATACTTCGAAAATGTATTGCCGGCTATATTCTTCCTTCGAAAATGTGCTGCTGGCAATATTCTTTCTTCGAAAATGTATTGCTGGCAATATCCTTTCTTCGAAAATGTGTTGCTGGCAATATTCTTTCTTCGAAAATGTATTGCTGGCAATATTCTTTCTTCGAAAATGTATTGCTGGCAATATTCTTTCTTCGAAAATGTGTTGCTGGCAATATTCTTTCTTCGAAAATGTATTGCGGGCAATATTCTTTCTTCGAAAATTTATTGCTGGCAATATTCTTTCTTCGAAAATGTATTACTGGCAATATTCTTTCTTCGAAAATGTATTGCTGGCAATATTCTTTCTTCGAAAATGTATTACTGGCAATATTCTTTCTTCGAAAATGTGTTGCTGGCAATATTCTTTCTTCGAAAATGTATTGCTGGCAATATTATTTCTTCGAAAATGTATTGCTGGCAATATTCTTTCTTCGAAAATGTATTGCTGGCAATATTCTTTCTTCGAAAATGTGTTGCTGGCAATATTCTTTCTTCGAAAATGTATTGCTGGCAATATTCTTTCTTCGAAAATGTATTGCTGGCAATATTCTTTCTTCGAAAATGTATTGCTGGCAATATTCTTTCTTCGAAAACGTATTGCTGGCAATATTCTTTCTTCATAAATGTTTTGCTGGCAATATTCTTTCTTCGAAAATGTGTTGCTGGAAATATTCTTTCTTAGAAAATGTATTGCTGGCAATATTCTTCCTTCGAAAATGTGTTGCTGGCAATATTCTTCCTTCGAAAATGTGTTGCTGGCAATATTCTTTCTTCGAAAATGTATTGCTGGCAATATTCTTTCTTCGAAAATGTATTGCTGGCAATATTCTTTCTTCGAAAATGTATTGCTGGCAATATTCTTACTTCGAAAATGTGTTGCTGGCAATATCCTTTCTTCGAAAATGTATTGCTGGCAATATTCTTCCTTCGAAAATGTGTTGCTTGCAATATTCTTTCTTCGAAAATGTATTGCTGGCAATATTCTTCCTTCGAAAATGTGTTGCTGGCAATATTCTTCCTTCGAAAATGTGTTGCTGGCAATATTCTTCCTTCGAAAATGTATTGCTGGCAATATTCTTCCTTCGAAAATGTGTTGCTGGCAATATTCTTTCTTCGAAAATGTATTGCTGGCAACATTCTTCCTTCGAAAATGTGTTGCTGGCAATATTCTTTCTTCGAAAATGTATTGCTGGCAATAGTCTTTCTTCGAAAATGTATTGCTGGCAATATTCATCCTTCGAAAAGGTATTGCTGGGAATATTCTTTCTTCGAAAATGTATTGCTGGCAATATTCTTTCTTCGAAAATGTATTACTGGCAATATTCTTTCTTCGAAAATGTATTGCTGGCAATATTCTTTCTTCGAAAATGTATTGCTGGCAACATTCTTCCTTCGAAAATGTATTGCTGGCAATATTCTTTCTTCGAAAATGTATTGCTGGCAATATTCATACTTCGAAAATGTATTGCTGGCAATATTCTTCCTTCGAAAATGTGCTGCTGGCAATATTCTTTCTTCGAAAATGTATTGCTGGCAATATTCTTTCTTCGAAAATGTATTGCTGGCAATATTCTTTCTTCCAAAATGTATTGCTGGCAATATTGTTTCTTCGAAAATGTATTGCTGGCAATATTCTTTTTCGAAAATGTATTACTGGCAATATTCTTTCTCCGAAAATGTATTACTGGCAATATTCTTTCTTCAAAAATGTTTTGCTGGCAATATTCTTTCTTCGAAAATGTGTTGCTGGAAATATTCTTTCTTAGAAAATGTATTGCTGGCAATATTCTTCCTTCGAAAATGTGTTGCTGGCAATATTCTTCCTTCGAAAATGTGTTGCTGGCAATATTCTTTCTTCGAAAATGTATTGCAGGCAATATTCTTTCTTCGAAAATGTATTGCTGGCAATATTCTTTCTTCGAAAATGTAATGCTGGCAATATTCTTCCTTCGAAAATGTGTCGCTGGCAATATTCGTTCTTCGAAAATGTATTGCTGGCAATATTCTTCCTTCGAAAATGTGTTGCTTGCAATATTCTTTCTTCGAAAATGTATTGCTGGCAATATTCTTCCTTCGAAAATGTGTTGCTGGCAATATTCTTCCTTCGAAAATGTATTACTGGCAATATTCTTCCTTCGAAAATGTGTTGCTGGCAATATTCTTTCTTCGAAAATGTATTGCTGGCAACATTCTTCCTTCGAAAATATGTTGCTGGCAATATTCTTTCTTCGAAAATGTATTGCTGGCAATATTCTTTCTTCGAAAATGTATTGCTGGCAATATTCTTCCTTCGAAAATGTATTGCTGGCAATATTCTTCCTTCGAAAAGGTATTGCTGGCAATATTCTTTCTTCGAAAATGTATTGCTGGCAATATTCTTTCTTCGAAAACGTATTACTGTCAATATTCTTCCTTCGAAAATGTGCTGCTGGCAATATTCTTTCTTCGAAAATGTATTGCTGGCAATATTCTTCCTTCGAAAAGGTATTGCTGGGAATATTCTTTCTTAGAAAATGTATTGCTGGCAATATTCTTTCTTCGAAAATGTATTACTGGCAATATTCTTTCTTCGAAAATGTATTGCTGGCAATATTCTTTCTTGGAAAATGTATTGCTGGCAATATTCTTTCTTCAAAAATGTTTTGCTGGCAATATTCTTTCTTCGAAAATGTGTTGCTGGAAATATTCTTTCTTAGAAAATGTATTGCTGGCAATATTCTTCCTTCGAAAATGTGTTGCTGGCAATATTCTTCCTTCGAAAATGTGTTGCTGGCAATATTCTTTCTTCGAAAATGTATTGCTGGCAATATTCTTTCTTCGAAAATGTATTGCTGGCAATATTCTTTCTTCGAAAATGTATTGCTGGCAATATTCTTTCTTCGAAAATGTATTGCTGGCAATATTCTTTCTTCGAAAATGTATTACTGGCAATATTCTTTCTCCGAAAATGTATTGCTGGCAATATTCTTCCTTCGAAAATGTGTTGCTTGCAATATTCTTTCTTCGAAAATGTTTTGCTGGCAATATTCTTTCTTTGAAAATGTGTTGCTGGCAATATTCTTTCTTAGAAAATGTATTGCTGGCAATATTCTTCCTTCGAAAATGTATTGCTGGCAATATTCTTCCTTCGAAAATGTGTTGCTGGCAATATTCTTTCTTCGAAAATGTATTGCTGGCAATATTCTTTCTCCGAAAATGTATTGCTGGCAATATTCTTTCTTCGAAAATGTATTGCTGGCAATATTGTTCCTTCGAAAATGTATTGCTGGCAATATTCTTTCTTCGAAAATGTATTGCTGGCAATATTCTTCCTTCGAAAAGGTATTGCTGGCAATATTCTTTCTTCGAAAATGTATTGCTGGCAATATTCTTTCTTCGAAAATGTATTACTGGCAATATTCTTTCTTCGAAAATGTATTGCTGGCAATATTCTTTCTTCGAAAATGTATTGCTGGCAACATTCTTCCTTCGAAAATGTATTGCTGGCAATATTCTTTCTTCGAAAATGTATTGCTGGCAATATTCATACTTCGAAAATGTATTGCCGGCTATATTCTTCCTTCGAAAATGTGCTGCTGGCAATATTCTTTCTTCGAAAATGTATTGCTGGCAATATCCTTTCTTCGAAAATGTGTTGCTGGCAATATTCTTTCTTCGAAAATGTATTGCTGGCAATATTCTTTCTTCGAAAATGTATTGCTGGCAATATTCTTTCTTCGAAAATGTGTTGCTGGCAATATTCTTTCTTCGAAAATGTATTGCGGGCAATATTCTTTCTTCGAAAATTTATTGCTGGCAATATTCTTTCTTCGAAAATGTATTACTGGCAATATTCTTTCTTCGAAAATGTATTGCTGGCAATATTCTTTCTTCGAAAATGTATTACTGGCAATATTCTTTCTTCGAAAATGTGTTGCTGGCAATATTCTTTCTTCGAAAATGTATTGCTGGCAATATTATTTCTTCGAAAATGTATTGCTGGCAATATTCTTTCTTCGAAAATGTATTGCTGGCAATATTCTTTCTTCAAAAATGTATTACTGGCAATATTCTTTCTTCGAAAATGTGTTGCTGGCAATATTCTTTCTTCGAAAATATATTCCTGGCAATATTCTTTCTTCGAAAATGTATTGCTGGCAATATTCTTTCTTCGAAAATGTATTGCTGGCAATATTCTTTCTTCGAAAATGTGTTGCTGGCAATATTCTTTCTTCGAAAATGTATTGCGGGCAATATTCTTTCTTCGAAAATTTATTGCTGGCAATATTCTTTCTTCGAAAATGTATTACTGGCAATATTCTTTCTTCGAAAATGTATTGCTGGCAATATTCTTTCTTCGAAAATGTATTACTGGCAATATTCTTTCTTCGAAAATGTGTTGCTGGCAATATTCTTTCTTCGAAAATGTATTGCTGGCAATATTATTTCTTCGAAAATGTATTGCTGGCAATATTCTTTCTTCGAAAATGTATTGCTGGCAATATTCTTTCTTCAAAAATGTATTACTGGCAATATTCTTTCTTCGAAAATGTATTGCTGGCAATATTCTTTCTTCGAAAATGTGTTGCTGGCAATATTCTTTCTTCGAAAATGTATTACTGGCAATATTCTTTCTTCGAAAATGTGTTGCTGGCAATATTCTTTCTTCGAAAATGTGTTGCTGGCAATATTCTTTCTTCGAAAATATATTCCTGGCAATATTCTTTCTTCGAAAATGTTTTGCTGGCAATATTCTTTCTTCGAAAATGTATTACTGGCAATATTCTTTCTTCGAAAATGTGTTGCTGGCAATATTCTTTCTTCGAAAATGTGTTGCTGGCAATATTCTTTCTTCGAAAATATATTCCTGGCAATATTCTTTCTTCGAAAATGTATTGCTGGCAATATTCTTTCTTCGAAAATGTGTTGCTGGCAATATTCTTTCTTCGAAAATGTATTGCTGGCAATATTCTTTCTTCGAAAATGTGTTGCTGGCAATATTCTCTCTTCGAAAATGTATTGCTGGAATTTATTCTTTCTTCGAAAATGTATTGCTGGCAATATTCTTTCTTCGAAAATGTATTACTGGCAATATTCTTTCTTCGAAAATATATTGCTGGCAATATTCTTTCTTCGAAAATGTGTTGCTGGCAATATTCGTTCTTCGAAAATGTATTGCTGGCAATATTCTTTCTTCGAAAATATATTGCTGGCAATATTCTTTCTTCGAAAATGTGTTGCTGGCAATATTCTTTCTTCGAAAATGTATTGCTGGCAATAGTCTTCCTTCGAAAATGTATTGCAGGCAATATTCTTTCTTCGAAAATGTATTGCTGGCAATATTCTTCCTTCGAAAAGGTATTGCTGGCAATATTTTTTCTTCGAAAATGTATTGCTGGCAATATTCTTTCTTCGAAAATGTATTGCTGGCAACATTCTTCCTTCGAAAATATATTCCTGGCAATATTCTTTCTTCGAAAATGTTTTGCTGGCAATATTCTTTCTTCGAAAATGTATTACTGGCAATATTCTTTCTTCGAAAATGTGTTGCTGGCAATATTCTTTCTTCGAAAATGTGTTGCTGGCAATATTCTTTCTTCGAAAATATATTCCTGGCAATATTCTTTCTTCGAAAATGTATTGCTGGCAATATTCTTTCTTCGAAAATGTGTTGCTGGCAATATTCTTTCTTCGAAAATGTATTGCTGGCAATATTCTTTCTTCGAAAATGTGTTGCTGGCAATATTCTCTCTTCGAAAATGTATTGCTGGAATTTATTCTTTCTTCGAAAATGTATTGCTGGCAATATTCTTTCTTCGAAAATGTATTACTGGCAATATTCTTTCTTCGAAAATATATTGCTGGCAATATTCTTTCTTCGAAAATGTGTTGCTGGCAATATTCGTTCTTCGAAAATGTATTGCTGGCAATATTCTTTCTTCGAAAATATATTGCTGGCAATATTCTTTCTTCGAAAATGTGTTGCTGGCAATATTCTTTCTTCGAAAATGTATTGCTGGCAATAGTCTTCCTTCGAAAATGTATTGCAGGCAATATTCTTTCTTCGAAAATGTATTGCTGGCAATATTCTTCCTTCGAAAAGGTATTGCTGGCAATATTTTTTCTTCGAAAATGTATTGCTGGCAATATTCTTTCTTCGAAAATGTATTGCT
This sequence comes from Acanthosepion esculentum, assembly GCA_964036315.1. NCBI lineage: Eukaryota > Metazoa > Mollusca > Cephalopoda > Sepiida > Sepiidae > Acanthosepion > Acanthosepion esculentum. The sequence continues at coordinate 54,500,939 of OZ038500.1, forward strand.
GGCAACATTCTTCCTTCGAAAATGTATTGCTGGCAATATTCTTTCTTCGAAAATGTATTGCTGGCAATATTGTTTCTTCGAAAATGTATTGATGGCAATATTCTTTCTTCGAAAATGTATTGCTGGCAATATTCATACTTCGAAAATGTATTGCTGGCAATATTCTTTCTTCGAAAATGTATTGCTGGCAATATTCTATCTTCGAAAATGTATTGCTGGCAATATTCTTCCTTCGAAAAGGTATTGCTGGCAATATTCTTTCTTCGAAAATGTATTGCTGGCAATATTCTTTCTTCGAAAATGTATTACTGGCAATATTCTTTCTTCGAAAATGTATTGCTGGCAATATTCTTTCTTCGAAAATGTATTGCTGGCAACATTCTTCCTTCGAAAATGTATTGCTGGCAATATTCTTTCTTCGAAAATGTATTGCTGGCAATATTCATACTTCGAAAATGTATTGCCGGCTATATTCTTCCTTCGAAAATGTGCTGCTGGCAATATTCTTTCTTCGAAAATGTATTGCTGGCAATATTCGTTCTTCGAAAATGTGTTGCTGGCAATATTCTTTCTTCGAAAATGTATTGCTGGCAATATTCTTTCTTCGAAAATGTATTGCTGGCAATATTCTCTCTTCGAAAATGTGTTGCAGGCAATATTCTTTCTTCGAAAATGTATTGCTGGCAATATTCTTTCTTCGAAAATGTACTGCTGGCAATATTCTTTCTTCGAAAATGTATTGCTGGCAATATTCTTTCTTCGAAAATGTGTTGCTGGCAATATTCCTTCTTCGAAAATGTATTGCTGGCAATATTCTTTCTTCGAAAATATATTGCTGGCAATATTCTTTCTTCGAAAATGTGTTGCTGGCAATATTCTTTCTTCAAAAATGTATTGCTGGCAATAGTCTTCCTTCGAAAATGTATTGCAGGCAATATTCTTTCTTCGAAAATGTGTTGCTGGCAATATTCTTTCTTCGAAAATGTATTGTTGGCAATAGTCTTCCTTCGAAAATGTATTGATGGCAATATTCTTTCTTCGAAAATGTATTGCTGGCAATATTCATACTTCGAAAATGTATTGCTGGCAATATTCTTTCTTCGAAAATGTATTGCTGGCAATATTCTTTCTTCGAAAATGTATTGCTGGCAATATTCTTCCTTCGAAAAGGTATTGCTGGCAATATTCTTTCTTCGAAAATGTATTGCTGGCAATATTCTTTCTTCGAAAATGTATTACTGGCAATATTCTTTCTTCGAAAATGTATTGCTGGCAATATTCTTTCTTCGAAAATGTATTGCTGGCAACATTCTTCCTTCGAAAATGTATTGCTGGCAATATTCTTTCTTCGAAAATGTATTGCTGGCAATATTCATACTTCGAAAATGTATTGCCGGCTATATTCTTCCTTCGAAAATGTGCTGCTGGCAATATTCTTTCTTCGAAAATGTATTGCTGGCAATATCCTTTCTTCGAAAATGTGTTGCTGGCAATATTCTTTCTTCGAAAATGTATTGCTGGCAATATTCTTTCTTCGAAAATGTATTGCTGGCAATATTCTTTCTTCGAAAATGTGTTGCTGGCAATATTCTTTCTTCGAAAATGTATTGCGGGCAATATTCTTTCTTCGAAAATTTATTGCTGGCAATATTCTTTCTTCGAAAATGTATTACTGGCAATATTCTTTCTTCGAAAATGTATTGCTGGCAATATTCTTTCTTCGAAAATGTATTACTGGCAATATTCTTTCTTCGAAAATGTGTTGCTGGCAATATTCTTTCTTCGAAAATGTATTGCTGGCAATATTATTTCTTCGAAAATGTATTGCTGGCAATATTCTTTCTTCGAAAATGTATTGCTGGCAATATTCTTTCTTCAAAAATGTATTACTGGCAATATTCTTTCTTCGAAAATGTATTGCTGGCAATATTCTTTCTTCGAAAATGTGTTGCTGGCAATATTCTTTCTTCGAAAATGTATTACTGGCAATATTCTTTCTTCGAAAATGTGTTGCTGGCAATATTCTTTCTTCGAAAATGTGTTGCTGGCAATATTCTTTCTTCGAAAATATATTCCTGGCAATATTCTTTCTTCGAAAATGTTTTGCTGGCAATATTCTTTCTTCGAAAATGTATTACTGGCAATATTCTTTCTTCGAAAATGTGTTGCTGGCAATATTCTTTCTTCGAAAATGTGTTGCTGGCAATATTCTTTCTTCGAAAATATATTCCTGGCAATATTCTTTCTTCGAAAATGTATTGCTGGCAATATTCTTTCTTCGAAAATGTGTTGCTGGCAATATTCTTTCTTCGAAAATGTATTGCTGGCAATATTCTTTCTTCGAAAATGTGTTGCTGGCAATATTCTCTCTTCGAAAATGTATTGCTGGAATTTATTCTTTCTTCGAAAATGTATTGCTGGCAATATTCTTTCTACGAAAATGTATTACTGGCAATATTCTTTCTTCGAAAATGTATTGCTGGCAATATTCTTTCTTCGAAAATGTGTTGCTGGCAATATTCGTTCTTCGAAAATGTATTGCTGGCAATATTCTTTCTTCGAAAATATATTGCTGGCAATATTTTTTTTTCGAAAATGTGTTGCTGGCAATATTCTTTCTTCGAAAATGTATTGCTGGCAATAGTCTTCCTTCGAAAATGTATTGCAGGCAATATTCTTTCTTCGAAAATGTATTGCTGGCAATATTCTTCCTTCGAAAAGGTATTGCTGGCAATATTTTTTCTTCGAAAATTTATTGCTGGCAATATTCTTTCTTCGAAAATGTATTGCTGGCAACATTCTTCCTTCGAAAATGTATTTCTGGCAATATTCTTTCTTCGAAAATGTATTGCTGGCAATATTCATACTTCGAAAATGTATTGCTGGCAATATTCTTCCTTCGAAAATGTGCTGCTGGCAATATTCTTTCTTCGAAAATGTATTGCTGGCAATATTCGTTCTTCGAAAATGTGTTGCTGGCAATATTCTTTCTTCGAAAATGTATTGCTGTCAATATTCTTTCTTCGAAAATGTATTGCTGGCAATATTCTCACTTCGAAAATGTGTTGCAGGCAATATTCTTTCTTCGAAAATGTATTGCGGGCAATATTCTTTCTTCGAAAATGTACTGCTGGCAATATTCTTTCTTCGAAAATGTATTACTGGCAATATTCTTTCTTCGAAAATGTATTGCTGGCAATATTCTTTCTTCGAAAATGTGTTGCTGGCAATATTCCTTCTTCGAAAATGTATTGCTGGCAATATTCTTTCTTCGAAAATATATTGCTGGCAATATTCTTTCTTCGAAAATGTGTTGCTGGCAATATTCTTTCTTCAAAAATGTATTGCTGGCAATAGTCTTCCTTCGAAAATGTATTGCAGGCAATATTCTTTCTTCGAAAATGTGTTGCTGGCAATATTCTTTCTTCGAAAATGTATTGCTGGCAATAGTCTTCCTTCGAAAATGTATTGCAGGCAATATTCTTTCTTCGAAAATGTATTGCTGGCAATATTCTTCCTTCGAAAAGGTATTGCTGGCAATATTTTTTCTTCGAAAATGTATTGCTGGCAATATTCTTTCTTCGAAAATGTATTACTGGCAATATTCTTTCTTCGAAAATGTATTGCTGGCAATATTCTTTCTTCGAAAATGTATTGCTGGCAACATTCTTCCTTCGAAAATGTATTTCTGGCAATATTCTTTCTTCGAAAATGTATTGCTGGCAATATTCATACTTCGAAAATGTATTGCTGGCAATATTCTTCCTTCGAAAATGTGCTGCTGGCAATATTCTTTCTTCGAAAATGTATTGCTGGCAATATTCGTTCTTCGAAAATGTGTTGCTGGCAATATTCTTTTTTCGAAAATGTATTGCTGGCAATATTCTTTCTTCGAAAATGTATTGCTGGCAATATTCTTTCTTCGAAAATGTGTTGCAGGCAATATACTTTCTTCGAAAATGTATTGCGGGCAATATTCTTTCTTCGAAAATGTATTGCTGGCAATATTCTTTCTTCGAAAATGTATTACTGACAATATTCTTTCTTCGAAAATTTATTGCTGGCAATATTCTTTCTTCGAAAATGTATTACTGGCAATATTCTTTCTTCGAAAATGTGTTGCTGGCAATATTCTTTCTTCGAAAATGTATTGCTGGCAATATTCTTTCTTCGAAAATGTGTTGCTGGCAATATTCTTTCTTCGAAAATGTATTGCTGGCAATATTCTTTCTTCGAAAATATATTGCTGGCAATATTCTTTCTTCGAAAATGTATTACTGTCAATATTCTTTCTTCGAAAATGTATTGCTGGCAATATTCTTTCTTCGAAAATGTGTTGCTGGCAATATTCTTTCTTCGAAAATGTACTGCTGGCAATATTCTTTCTTCGAAAATATATTGCTGGCAATATTCTTTCTTCGAAAATGTGTTGCTGGCAATATTCTTTCTTCGAAAATGTATTGCTGGCAATAGTCTTCCTTCGAAAATGTATTGCAGGCAATATTCTTTCTTCGAAAATGTATTGCTGGCAATATTCGTTCTTCGAAAATGTATTGCTGGCAATATTTTTTCTTCGAAAATATATTCCTGTCAATAGTAATATTTTTTCCTTAAAAATGTATTGCTGGCAATATTTTTTCCTTCAAGTATGTATTGATGTTAATATATATATATATATATATATATATATATATATATATATATATATACATATATATGTAATGTTGTTAATATTTTTTTCGAAAGATGTATTGCTGGTAATACATTTTAAAAAAATCTATTGCTGGTCATAATTTTTTATCAAAATGTATTGCTGGTATTAAAACCTATTTTTACACTTTCGTAATGCTTTGACCCCAGTTTGGGGCTTAATTATTTGCCCAAAGTAGGGACCCTAACGGGTGCTATCACCTCGGGTCAGGGTGGACCTAGGAACACCCTTAATTAAGAGATAGTCCCAACCTCCTCGAAACCTCCTTGCTGTTGAATGTAGTTTTCGTCTTATCCAGGACGCTTCATTTAGTGTGTGTGTGTGTGTGGGGGGTATTATTACTCTGCAGAGGTGCAATCGGTGTCTCTGAAACCCCAGTCGTCAGGGCGGTTGGACTTCTTAGGAAACTAAATTTTTTATAAAATGATCGAAAGGAAAAAACAGAGCTATTCTTTGTCAATGCACTTAATTCACTTAATGTGCTTGTCAATGCACTTAATTATGAGCCTTCCTGAGAAGAATTTAAGCCGAAAGAACTGTTTAGATAATTTTGTGACAAAATACTCTAAAAGGCTCTCGAGAAAACAACTTATGATTCGGAGAAATTATTCTTTCATTGTGTTGCTTTTTACGTTTTTAAAAATAAGTTGCAAATGTCCTTGTGACCATAGTATATTTATAGCGTATTTACTGTACTTATCAATCTCCTGTGGATAACGAGACCATTTAGTTTCACGAAATTTAGAGAGAATTTCTTATTATTGTAAAATATTTCCCTCAGATCATATTTTTATTATTTTTTTTACAGCTTATCAACCCTTTGCAGGTTATTTACAGTCAGAAAATATTTTTATATTTTAAGAACTTTGTGAAGATAATAATGATCTTACTGATACGCATTACTATTTAACCCATAGCTGGGGAGAGAAGAGAAGGATTAGTAGCTTTCTCAAGGTTATTTGCACGTAAGGGAATATAACGAACACAAATGAAATTGGAACTCCGATTTGCAATTACGAGCCGTTATTCATTACGCCACCCGCACATCCAAGCTTACGGCACCGGGTATTCTCAAATATACAAATCTAATTAATAGAAATAAATATAGTAAATATGAAACTAATTACTTCATGCAGTCGTGCAGTCGATTCACAAAAATGTCAGAAGCCGACAAATGTACAAATAACTTGCGCCTTCATAATTGTTATTGATTATTGTCGTTGTGAAACTTGATATGTTATTGTGTTACGCCCCACTTTACACGAGGCCATGATGTTCCCCCCTCACATGAAATAAGTTTTCTCTCCCCTACCCCACACCCCCACCCGGCCGGTATCATTTCTGCATAATTCAGACATAATTCGTTTGCTTAAGACATTTGAATCATTGATGTCCTTTGCTCGCATCAAGAACTGTAACACAAGTTTACGAACGACAAGCATTTCCGGTGACAATCCGCCTCGACTTCCGCTTTAAGAGCGATGCTTGTCTCGAAATTCCACTTTGCGCAAAAGCAAGATTTTAATCTAAATGGCAGATATATGTCGAATCTGCAATCTGTCTTGCGCATATGAACGAGTAAACTGAATCTTGATTATGAAAAAAAAAATACTTGTAAAATATTTTCCCCAAATCAGATGTAAATAATTATTAATACTAGATATAAAACAAGATATAAAACTAATTTCTCATACATTTCGTTTAATAAATCCGCCGTAAGCAAGGCGATAATGCCATTAAGACACAAACGGCTGTTGGGAGGGAAAGAGAATAAAAAAGAATTTAGGCGGAAGCGGAAACTCAATTCTAAATTGGAAACAAAAGATAAATTTCTACTTCATTTCAAAAGATTGGGGAGGAGTGTGAACTGGATGATAGGCAAACCTATTTACTCCTATTGAGGAAAAGAATAGTAAATAGAATTCAAGAGTTCATTAGTTATTACTTAAATAATTGTATCCATAAAAAAATAACGTATAAACAGAAATATATTAACTAATTGTTGGATTTAATCCTTTCTCTCTCTCTCTCTCTCTCTCTCTCTCTATATATATATATATATATATATATATATATATATATATATCCGAGAAAAATAACAGCACTCGTGGCCTGACGATTGCATCTAGCATGAAACAGACTGTCACCTCTAAATGTTGACTTCTATGTTCACTTTTATATTTACAGACGCTCTATCCCTGATATTGAGCACTTTATTCCATAAATATAGCACACTTTAAGACTATATTTCTTCATATATATATAAATATATATATATATATATATATATATATATATATATATATATATATATATATCGAGAGAGAGAGAGAGAGAGAGAGAGAGAGAGAGAGAGAGAGAGAGAGAGAGAGAGAGGTTTATTTAGTGGTGTCGTAATGCCGGACACAATTTATGTTTTATATTTATTTCCTTTTCGTTAATTAGTGGCGTTCACCCTCTCTCTAATCCAGATGAGACTCAGTACGGGATTGCGTATTGCAGTAGCAGAAAAAATTTGTAACCGGTTTGAAATGTTTATATTTTCTTTATATACCGGGTGTAACAGCAAAATTGTCGAAATCGTGTAACAGCAAAATTATCCAATTCTTAGATTAATCTTTGAACCGTTGTATCTTAGAAATAATTAAAGATATCTTACTGGAATTCTCCAAAGTTTTTATAATCCTACCGGACTCTACTTTGAACGATAAAAATGTATTTAGCTCCGAGTTGAAATGATGACCTCTCTTCCTGTTTTGACCTCCTGATCTAGTTTTCTTTTCTACTGTTTTTATAAACTTATTCACTATTCTCTTGATTGTTCTTGAATGGACTTTGAAAATGAAGAGCCAGGGTATGAATGTTGATACGATTAGCGAAGGCTTGAATGATCTTTTATTTTTTCTCTCATCATTGCTCAGTTGGGTAGACATAGTGGGGCCGACACAAAACGATTTTAACTTGTTCTCTTTCTATCTGAATAACTCAAAGGGTTTTTCAGTGATTCTTACGAAAAATGGTGTCTAGATGGTTAAACGTCTTAACAGAAAACTGGAAAAAACTCAATTAGTTTAGTTGTTCTTTAGATATTAAACATTTTGTGGGCTGTACAATTATCCCATGCTGTTACACTACTTAGGCAATTTTGCTGTTACACCTGGTATAATCGAAGATATACCATTTAATACCATGTTTTTAAATAGAAATTCTTCGTCAGTAAGTATATGTACCTTTTTCTGGCGTCTATTCATCTAATGGTGATTAAGTGAGGCTTAGTCTGGAAAACAATCTTTTAATTGTTAAATGTATTCAAAATCACACTGCCATTATTGAAGAAAATGCTATTTCCGATCAATATATTGTATTTTTAAGCTACTGTTCGCCCAATACAACGCTCAAGAGTCACTCAAGGTAGACGTTTATTGAATGAAGTTGTTTTATGGGCGTAAGAAGAGGAAGTAATATTTATAGATTATGAGGATAATTAGGATAGGAAGCTGTTGACCCTGGACTTGAAGAGTAACCCATAAGGGTCTAAGGGACACCCATGGACTGCAGCAGCAATAGAAGTGGTGTTTCTGGAGCAAGATGGCCTGACGAAGCACAACCCTCTCCAGGTTAGTTTGAATTCAGAGTTTTCCTTCTCCTAGACTAGTCCCCAACCAAGGACCCAGTCTGCCTATTGACCCATAAGTGCGTGTGTGGGGGGTGGGGGTGGGGGTGGGAGAAGAGATATATTTCCCCTGACACCTGAGAGTAATTCTCAACTGGAATTCAAACTCTGCTCTCCGATTCTTTAATATGAGTCGTTATTCATTACTCCACCGCGCTTTCATTCAAGATTTGAAAAGGTTAAAGTTAGAGTAATCGAGGAAGCCTCGTTTCGGGAGTCTGTTTCACAAAGCAGGAGCTCTTGGGTAGAAGATGTACGTATGGAATTTTCTTCTGACTAATGGAATACAAAGGGAATTAGGACGGTTCCTCTCTAGGCACATGGCATATCGGTTCTTAGGTGTGAAGGTCTGAATTTGTGGAACAAAATAATGTAACTGAGAACATTTTTCCATAGAAATAGTGATAGATACGAGAGAGCTTTTCGACTTTCATTTGAGGGAGGATGATTGTGGGTGGAAAATAATTCATCACCTAAAAGGCGGTGAAAACTCTTTTGAACTCTGTCAAGTCTGAAAAGAGAGGACAGGGCAGCTCCCGCCCGGGTGTGGTAGCAGTATTCCATTTTTGGTCTGATCTGATCTGAATCGTGTACTGATAGAACTTTTCAGGAGGAATCAGAGGGAAGCCACATTCGTCAGTGAGAAAGTGACCGGAGTCGAGCCCCCAAGTCAGTGCATATCCGTCTTTGGATTTTGTCGAGAACCTCGAGATAAACAGCGGGGATATTATACCATCTTTCTGGAGTGGTATAAGGAGTATGACATTTTGTTTTCAGAAATAATAAATAATATTAAATAATAAAACTTATGTAGCAGATAGAAAAGTCATTTTTATTGTAGATCTTAGTAACCATAGCTTAAGATTAGTTCCTTTCCTTATTAAACTGCAGGAAAAACGTTTGGGAGCCACCCTGCATTTTCTTAAAAAAAAAAAAACATCTTAAAGTAATATATATATATATATATATATATATATATATATATATATATATATATATATATATATATATATATATATACTTTTTCCATTAAAAGATAAAATTTAAATAACTACAATGCATTTGTTTTTATTTTTCAGTCTTTATCCAGGCTCCTCTTACTATCAAAAAGTTCAAATTTGGATTTGTCTTTGTGGGGGCTTTATTGATAAAAACAAAATATGCTGTTGTATGATAGATTTTTTATAGTCAAGTGCATATCTATCAGATTGGTGTGACTTCTAAGGCAGAATAATTTCAGAGAAAAAGTTTTTCCCCCAAGAAAACTCTACCAAGGCGAAGGGGCCATGTGGTTTGCTTACATAATGGCATATTCACCATTGAGAAGGTTGATATCAATCACTAGATCCTCATCTTATTTCAAGAGCTTCGGTTGAATCAGTAATGAAAAAAAAATACTTTTACATATGCATACAAAAAGGAGACAGGTTTATATATATATATATATATATATATATATATATATATATATAAATTATAGGCAAAATATTTTGGGTCACCCGGCATTTCTTTCAAAAAACACCTTAAATGAGATATTTTTGTATTTTTATAAACTAAAAGATAACATTTCAGTAACTACAGTGCATTCATATTTATTTTTCAATCTTTCTCCAGGTTCCTCTTACTACCAAAAAGTTCAGATTTGTATTTGACTGTCCATAATACATTTTGCTAAATTATGAATATTTTGTTTTCACTATTTACCTCTCAGTAGACTTTCTGAGATTATCATCAGATAAACTTGCCTCATGCCTGATTTAATCTTCGACAATCTCATTTTACACTTTCATGAAGTCCATAATTACTATTAGCAAAAATGCTTTTAATGTGACCACCTGGTTTGTTTACATCATTACAGATTTAAAAAAAATTATTTACAACATTTTTATTTCATGCATTAATAAAAAATGCTTTCATTCATAATTGTCACCCTCAGCTAAGTGTTTTCAATATGATAATTTTTTTCATTTATTTTACGAAAAGAAAAATATGTGTGAGGGTGACAATGAATCTTGTCTTTTAGGAAGTTCTTTAAAAAAAGATTCTTATAAATTTATAAAATACAGGCAAAAAGTTTGTGGCATCCGATTTCTTGCTTCCTTTAATTCCCCCCCCCCAAATTAAATGAAACGTCAATCGCTATTTTCTGTCTTCTTGAATCCTGTTGCTTTATTGTCCTTTTCCTCACTTCTCACTAAAGTCATCTCATTCTCTTTCACTCTCTTTAGCCACCTCCCTGCGTCTTAGTGCAATTTTGGCCCCCCATGGGGTGAAATGATAAAAAAATTGTAGTTTTTGAAGTACTGCATTTTTATGTTTGGATACCTTGAAGATACAAAAGCAAGTACGAAAATTTAACTATATTGGAAGTCATTTAACAGAGAATGGAAAATGTCACACCAAAATCTGAATAGCGAAAGATGGCTTTCAACAAGCTACGTATTAAGAAACGGGAAAATTTCGTTAGAAATAAAGAAAAGAATGTTGCACTTTTATGTAATATCAGTCCTCCTCTATAGCAGTGAATGCAGAGGAAAGAGAGAATTTGACACTCAGATGACACTGGAGTTGAGGACAAGGAAACAGTGAGTAATCTACCTAACGAGGATGGCATAACAGAGCGTGGGAGGGAAAAACAAACACTACTAGGTGTTGCAAAAGGTTAGGAAGTTGTGGAGAGCCATGTTCATCCACATTCTAAAAGGATATGGTACATAGAAAAAGAATATCTGTCTGTTTCATTCTGTCTATCTATCTATCTATCTATCTATCTCACTCTGTTCATATCTATTTATCTACCTATCTAATTATCTGTCTCAATCTGTTCATATCTATCTATCTATCTATCTATCTATCTATCTATCTATCTATCTATCTATCTATCTCTGTTCATATCTATTTATCTACCTATCTAATTATCTGTCTCAATCTGTTCATATCTATCTATCTATCTATCTATCTATCTATCTATCTATCTATCTATCTATGTTATTCTGTTGCTAAGTATCAGGCTTTCTGCCAAAAATTGATTTCACTCCAACAACGCCCTTCTGCGAATCCCAGTGCATCATGCCGAAAGCGCTTACCATGAAGAATCGTAGACAGTTTACCGACCCCGAGGCACCGAAACAGGAATTATCCGACGCCGCGGGGTCTTTTTCAATCTGCTCAAATGATTAGACTGATATCCCTCTTCCTGTTTGTCTGGATGCGATTATCGCAAGAATTAATTAATCTGTAAGTCACCAAAAATGTTCACATATATCAAATAATGTGCCGGGCGAAGATCGTTAAATTTCCAAGTGTTGTTGTTGATGGTGACCGTTACATCCGCCTCGTTTGCGAACCGAATGTCTTGCGACATATGCATGCGTACGCGAAATTCTATTCCCCTGACGCACGCAAGACGCACGCCCAGGAGGTAAGAACATATATCTAGAGCTATATAACGTCAACGACATTTCTTTTAATGAGAAGTCTATCGACGTATTGTGGTTATCATAGCTATAGGTTAAATAGTAGGGCAGACTGAGCTGTTTCGCCTTGGTTGTCAGCTAGTCTAGGAAAGGAATAACTCTGAATTTGCACTGGTTGTGCTGGCAACTTCACTCCGCAAAAGGCCTACTTTCTAAAAACACAGCAGCAAAACTAGTGTCATGAGTCTGTAAACCGTAAAGAGGAGAAAATGATACTTCTCTCTCCATCTATCTATCTATCTATCTATCTATCTATCTATCTATCTATCTATATATATATATATATGTATATTATTATACTAATAGTAATACTCGGTAAAAAAAAACTTCGGATAGCACAACTTGCCAGTATATCAAAACAAATTAGTACTCGATGAAAAATTGGAAAAAAGAAAGAAAGTACTGGAAACATCCGAACAGGGCGAAACAAATCATCCAATGACTTAAGTTTTTAGTTCAAAGAAAAAAAAAACAAGCGAGTAATAAAGCTAAAACGTCGAGCTGAGATAAATAAAATAAATCCTAGTGAGCCAGGAACAACCTACCTAGGTTTCACCTAAACGGATCTTTATGGTAATCTGGTTAAAGAGGAAATGACACGAAACAATATTTATTGATAAAACCACGTCACAGTAGAAGATAGAAAGACAAGGACCCCCCCCCCCCAAAAAAAAAACAACAGATCCACTATTCCAATAACCAGGATTTGTTATATCTGCACCTATTTAAAATCTCAGATCTTTGATTTAATAAATTCTTAGGTTCATTGGAGGTGGCTATTGCTAATTTTTCCTCCATACATAATAAGCAATATTATATCGACCGAGTTAAAATTGCGACCGAGGCAGATGCATTCACTTTTTCACAAATGCCGTTAGGAGCGTTACGAATCCTTTTTATTTGTTAGCATAGCTATAGGTTAAATAGTAAGGTAGACTGAGCTGTTTCACCTTGGTAGGCAGCAAGGTAAAGGATAATTCTGAATACACACAGGTTAGGCTGGCAGCACCACACCGCAAAAAGACAACTTGCTACAAAAACCACAGTAGCAAACTTATCTTTGTGGGGGTGAGGCCCTGTACACTACAAAATGGGGAAAATGTCTTTTCTCTCTCTGTATATATATTGACGTATATCTTGAACTATAAAAAAAGGCATTGAGGTCTCTTTGAGTTGAAAGATACTTGAATTTGAAGATCTTTTCTTTGCAGACATGTTTATATGAAGGTGACAGCATTTAATACAGCAAGTAGTTTGTAAGCATTGCACTTTTGCTTTTTATCTGTAAAATTTACTAACGTTATGTAACACGTGCCTTTTATAAAATAAATAATTAATGAAAAAAGAAGAACAGAAACAGAAAATAATATACAGATATGTATGTGCAATTCATCCTAAAATTAATATTCTGATGCTGATAACTGAAAAGTGATTTTTACACTTTTAACACCCAGCTATATATATATATATATATATATATATATATATATGTGTGTGTGTGTGTGTGTGTGTAATTTATTCGAAAATAAGAACGTAAATATATTATAAAATCACTACGAAAATAGCCATTTTGTTTCAACACTTCTGGTGTCTTCTGTAATGGTGTTGAATGTAGAATAAAAAACTCTTTATTCTACATGCAACACCACCACTTAATAAGACACCAAAAGTGTTTAAACAAAATGGCTATTTTTGTAGTGATTTTATAACATATTTATGTTATAATTTCCGAATAAATTATATTTGCTCTACTCTGCATTAAACACTATTTGAAGAATAGTATTTTTTGGTAACTGGAATTCATTCCATATACACCAATCCTATATATATATATATATATATATATATATATATATATATATATATATATATATATATATATATATATATATATATATATATATATATATATATATATATATATATATATATATATATATATATATATATATATATATATATATATATATATATATATATATATATATATAGAGAGAGAGAGAGAGAGAGAGAGAGAGAGAGTGAGAGGAGGCACGGTGGAGTAATGGATAACGGCTTGGATTGAGGAATCAGAGAGCCGAGTTCGAATTCCAGTCGAATCCATTACATTCACTTACGTGCTAATATCCTTGGGAAAGGTGTGAATCCTCTTCTTCTCCCTCCAACTATGGGTAAATAGCAGGACAGACTGGATGCCTTGGATGGCAACTGGTCTAGGAGAAGGACAACTCTGAATTCAAAACCTGCGGAGGGTCGTTTGGGGACCTTGTGGCATCCGTTGCACCAGGTCCCTGTATTCGTCCCTCCAAAAAGTGTGGATGGCCCTGCACAAAGCCTTCACCACTATAATCAAAATCCTGCGCGGGTGTCGGGCTTTCAGTTTCTGGGACCTGATCTATCTGACCCTCATACGTCGAGTTCGACGGGAGAGTCCATCATATATATATATATATATATATATATATATATATATATATATATATATATATATATATATATATATAGGTAGTAATCCGTTGGTATAATAGAAGCGAGTCCTATTAACACAATATAGAATTTTAAATATTAAATGTTAAAACGGACTCACAAAGCGAGATTAATGTTTATTGTCATTGAACAGAGGAAAATCTTTCGTACAATTGGAATTAAGATACTATTAGTTAATGATCATTTTTACCCGCGAATTTTAAATTTAAAATTCGCATGTTTTTTTCAAACTGTTTATGGTGCCACTTTATAGAAGACTTCTACAAACTGACACCATCAACAGTCTGAAAAATCCTGCGAATTTTAAATTTAAAATTCGCGGGTGAAAATGATCATTAAGTAATGGTATCTTAATTACGATTGTCCGATATATATATATATATATATATATATATATATATATATATATATATATATATATAAGTGGACATTGAATCGACACCCAGAGGCGAAAGTCTGTTTCATGCTTAAAACGCAATCGTCAGTCCTGACGACTGCGTTTAAACATTAATTTTTAATTGCGTTTAAGCATTAAGAATGACTGATAGCGTTTAAGCATGTTTTCTGGTTAACATAATCGTCAGTCCATATGCATATGACTTAAAGACTGCGTTTAAGCATAAAGCATAAAACATGATGTCGTCCATATGTTGACTTTAATGTCCATTTTTGTATTTACATACGCTATATCCCTGGAATTGAGCACTTTAAACCATAAATATAGCATACCGTAAAAGTATATTTTATCATATATATATATATATATATATATATATATATATATATATATATATATATATATATATATATATATATCAAACAAATATGATAAGATTACCAATACAATACAGTGCTCGATGATGAAGGAAAATGATGATCACAGCAATATATAGATATTAAGGTACTTATCTATCACCTTCAAGCAACCAAAAGTTTCATATGCACCAATATTTGTTAGGGCAGCACAATCATCTGGCTATCAGAAGAGGCAGGATATATATATATATATATATATATATATATATATATATATATATATATATATATATATATATATATATATATATTCGATCGAGCACTATAGAGAAAAGGGCAATTTCAAAACAGTAGCCGCCGCTATTAACGCACCGCTCTTCATTGATGAATTGAGGCATCTGGCTGCTGGCGTATATAATACTTTAAAATTCCCCTTTTTCTGCCGTGCGTGACAGCTTAGGGGTAGGATCTCTGACTGGTGCCAAATTGGTCGAGTTTCGATCCCGGCTTGTATCACTTGGATGTTTAGCCACACTGATGAGCTGTGGTATTGCGAAACAGGCTTGTATGTGAGTGACTATATTACGCTCTCGTTATTAGAGATATTGGTATATATATTGGCGATCATTGAATTGTAGTAAGCTTTTATATTTATGATTAGTAAATATTGTTATTACTTAATAACAACAGCTACAAATTAATACAGGACTTTAAAAGATTTAAATCTTTATAAATAATTATAATTAAAATTTAAAAATTAAAAACAATTCGCGTAAAAATTCATTATTCATCGAACAAAAAATTATTAAATTATATAATATACCTGCCGTTTTTAATGTTTAGTTTTGGAGATAGTTGGAATTTACGAAAATGACTGAATTGTAACTGAAGTTATGCAGATGAAAACTAATATTAGCTTAAGAGATCTGAAATCTAATGAAAACTATTTTTTTTTGTTCATAATATATGTTGAAAAATGGGTAAAGGAAAAGATCTAACCACTGCTGAAAATCAGAAAGTAACAATGTTATTGAGTAAGTGAAGGGTCACTTTGGAGATATCAAAGGAGCTTTGCAGAGATCATTGAACGATAAAGAAGGCTGTTGAAAATATAAACTGAGAACTCGGAGCAAAGGAAACTGTGGCGAAATAAAAAGAAAACGGCCACCAGCGAGTAAATTCGAGCTCTCCCAACTGGTAATCCAACCTCTAGTCGTTCCTCCTTGAGTTCTGTCTCAAAATCGCACAAACAGACTTTTCCAGCCGCCAATCGTGAACGTCACTCCAAGCCTTTTTCGAACTGGGAAAAACTAGTTGCTTTTATATTTGTCCATATACCCATAATCCCTTGCGTCTTCATGCGATCCCATAATTCATTGCGTCTCTGTCCCATAATGCATTGCATATTCATTGCATAAAAAGGCAATGCAAGTCCCTCCTTATTCTTTTACGTTATCTGGCCGGGGACGGATTACGGCAGAGCGGTAAGTACTTTTTTCTCCAAGTTGCAAGTCGCAACCAGTTGTGCTCGTCCCAGGTCCTGCCTCATCATGTCTGCCACAGAAACGGAATTTGATTCCTCGAGATGAACGTAAACTAAAGCGAGTTATAGCGAAACAACCAGTTTTGATCAGCGCTCAGATCTTTGAAAAGGCTGGAATTGTGGGAGTCAAGAAGAACAAAAGGTGTAGAATTGGGATCTCTAAAAAAAATCTCCTAGGCAACGTCCTCTCCAAAGCAAACATTTTAAAGCGTCAAAATTGGGCCAAAAAATACATGAAAATTGACTTTTCTAAAGTAATTTTCATGGACGAATCTTGAGTGACATTTGATGGACCAAAGGATGGATTTTATCCAATTCAGACGTGCTTGTGGCTAAAAAAAGGCAACAAGGAGACAGTAGTGTCATGATATGAGCTGGAATTGTCGACCAAACCATTACTGGACCATTCAAAGTCGATGAGACAGTTAAACTGAACAGCGATAACTACTGCGATTTTATTAACAAGACTTTCTTTGCATGGCACAAGTCCTAGTCTCGCAGTTTGAAAATGAAGTGTGTATTTATGCACGACATTGCTCCTTCTCATGTATCTAAGCTTACCCATGAATTCTTTTAGCATAAAAGATTTACAGGAGAGAAGATAATGGAATGGCTACCATCAAGTGCTGATCTGAATCCGATCGAAAATCTATGGTAAATTATGAAGATGAAATTAAGTGGCAAACAATATAACAGCAAAGCAGACCTATGGGAAACAATTAATATTACCATGTCGGGAAATGAACCTGCTGAAGTAAAAAAAAAAATTAACAAAATTAATGGATAATTAATTACTGGCTTTTATTGAGAATAAGTCTCACTATATTAAAATGTAAAGAATTCAAATTTGATCATTTTTTGACGATTTTATTAGCTTTTTTATTGAAGTAAAATATGATTTTGCCTAATAACTTCAGACGGTGGCTTTTTAAAATACATCAAATACATTTAATAAAATATATTGGTACTACCTAAAATTTTAACTCAGGCTTTGTTTTGATATCAAAATTGATTGAAGATTGTATGATTTGCTTAATAACTTCAGACATGTTTTATATATATATATATATATATATATATATATATATGTGTGTGTGTGTGTGTGTGTATGTGTGTATGTGTGTGGGATTGTGTGTGTGAAACTTCATGTATTTAAGAACAGAAATGTCTACTCAAACAGGTCAATCCAGTAAATATAACGTTTCATGAAGGGTCACCTTGAGGCGGTGTAATGGTTAGCAAGCTTGTCTCGCTAAAAACAATTACGACCGAATAGTGAGACCGAATAGTGAGTTCGGTCCTCGCAGGTTGCCCCATACTTTCAGCCTTGTGCCACATCTAAGCTACGCTTGGAAGATCACTATAACGTTTGATGTAACAAGTAAAAATAGCGGATTATAAATAAAATCCGTTAATTTCATACAAATGCTTCAGATACGAAAATAAAATTTGAAAAAATGAGCTTCGAGGGACTCGAACAAGAGATATGCATTTCTTAAATAGGGTCATTGAAATCTCACAGGATCTAACGTTTGTTTCTCCTACAAGCGGGACGGAGAATTGTTCCATTTCCCCCATTAAGCACTGTCGAATATTAAAAACAACAAACGAAAAAAAACCAAACGGGCCAGTAGTAGTAGTAGTCTTTAAAAAAAGAGATGTCTACTGAATCACGTGTATCCACTAAATATAAAATTTAAAATAATAAGATCTATCTATCTATCTATCTATCTATCTATCTATCTATCTCAGTCTGTTCATATCTATCTACTTTTTAAATTCTGTCAGAAATAAAGTAGGTAGAACACTACATATTCACGCTGGCTTAATTCTGGCTTTAAATAACCTAAAAAGGTTTGATAGGCCATAGGAAATGAATCTATCTATCTATGTATCTATCTATCTCAATGTACTCCTCTCTATCTTAGTCTGTTCTTATCTCTAACTCTTTATCTCTCTCTTTCTCACTATCTATCTATCTCTCTATCTATCTATCTATCTATCTATGTATCTCAGTGTACTTCTCTCTATCTTAGTCTTATCTCACTGTCTTTCTCTCTCTCTTTCTCATTATCTATCTATCTCAGTCTGTGCTCTCTCTGTCTCTCTCGATCTATCTTAGTCTGTTCTTATCTCTCACTCTCTTGCTCTTTTCCTCTCTTTCTCACTATCTATCTATCTATCTATCTATCTATCTATCTATCTATCTATCTATCTATCTATCTCAGTTTGGTCTTCTCTCTCCCCTATTTCTCGTTCTCTCTCTATCTATTTTTAAATTCATGTCAAAACGAAAGTAGGTAGAACATATTCATGTTAGATCGCAGCTGACTAGACTTTGGGCTGAACATGCGCCGCATCAATTTCTTTCTTCTGGAAACAACCAGGGAATATTTAAAGTACCTCCACCAAGTAGTTGTGAATAATAAAAGCCACGTCCTTTTGTCGCCAGTCTAGCAAAAGACACCTGCTTATTGCTCTAAGTGGATATCAACAAATCTGGAGAACGATCGGTTGCGTTTTACTTAACGCTTTGAAGGAAGGGAAGCAACTCTTCTTAACATCGACGGTTTTTTTCCTTTTTTATTTTCGTTTTTAATTGACTTTCTGTACTATTTTCTTTTTTCTTTTCCTTTGTTTGAATTGTTTTTATTTTATTTGAGATGGCTTTTTTCTTGACCTTCATTCATCATTTCATTCTTTGATTCTTTCATTATTTAAATTCTTTATTTTCTTTCACTGTGTATTACATCCTCAGTTTCCGTTTCTTTTAATTTCTAGAAAGTTTTTCTATGATTCCCGTATTTCTTCATTGTTATCTATCTATCTATCTATCTATCTATCTATCTATCTATCTATCTATCTATCTACTCTCAGTCTATTCATATCTATCTATCTATCTATCTATCTATCTATCTATCTATCTATCTATCTATCTATCTATCTATCATTCTATCTACTCTCAGTCTATTCATATCTATCTATCTATCTATCTATCTATCTATCTATCTATCTATCTATCTATCTATCTATCTATCCAATGTCAGTCTATTCATATCTATCTATCTATCTATCTATCTATCTATCTATCTATCTATCTATCTATCTATCTATCTAATGTCAGTCTATTCATATCTATCTATCTATCTATCTATCTATCTATCTATCTATCTATCTATCTATCTATCTATCTATCTATCCAATGTCAGTTTATTCATATCTATCTATCTATCTATCTATCTATCTATCTATCTATCTATCTATCTATCTATCCAATGTCAGTCTATTCATATCTATCTATCTATCTATCTATCTATCTATCTATCTATCTATCTATCTATCTATCTATCTATCTATCTATCTATCTAATGTCAGTCTATTCATATCTATCTATCTATCTATCTATCTATCTATCTATCTATCTATCTATCTATCTATCTATCCAATGTCAGTCTATTCATATCTATCTATCTATCTATCTATCTATCTATCAATCTATCTATCTATCTATCTATCTATCTATCTATCTATCTATCTATCTATCTATCTATCTATCTATCCAATGTCAGTCTATTCATATCTATCTATCTATCTATCTATCTATCTATCTATCTATCTATCTATCTATCTATCTATCTATCTATCTATCTATCCAATGTCAGTCTATTCATATCTATCTATCTATCTATCTATCTATCTATCTATCTATCTATCTATCTATCTTTTCTCAGTTTATTCATATCTATCTATCTATCTATCTATCTATCTATCTATCTATCTATCTATCTATCTATCTATCTATCTATCTATCTATCCAATGTCAGTCTATTCATATCTATCTATCTATCTATCTATCTATCTATCTATCTATCTATCTATCTATCTATCTATCTATCCAATGTCAGTCTATTCATATCTATCTATCTATCTATCTATCTATCTATCTATCTATCTATCTATCTGCAGCATTAGGTAATGATCAACGAGGCTTGTGCATTTAACCATTATTACCAAGCAATATGTTCGGTTTTCAGTGAATGCCCCGATGCGAAATTTCTCATTAAGTAACCCAACAAGGGTTAGAATTCACGAACGTATCTACTGTAAACATATTTGGTAATAACAGGCAAGAAACACCACGCCTTTAGTATGATTCAGCCATTTCTTCTTTAATTCTTTATTGATAATATACAAAGCTAAATTTTACATAGAGAGTAGCACTCAAGGGGTGTAATTAAGATCATATTTAATTCTGATTTTTATAATCATTTATTAACTTATTTATTCAATTGTTCGTTCATTCATTTGAAGCAGAGACGGTGTAAGATTCTCGATGCCCCCAAACCGAGTCTATGATACGAGCCCCCACCACTCTACTAAATCTCAATTTTCATAAGGTAGTATTCATATAAATTACAAATTTTATTATAACCTAATTATGTACAATAATGGATCATATGCAATATAGGCGAACAATACAATGAGAAAAGCTGAAAATAAATACAATATATCTAAATACAAATTAATAAATAATAAACCATTTCATCTTAAAAAAAATCAGCAATGCTTTGCGGCAATTTTTAACACCGACTTGAGATTTTTCTTGTTAAAACGTTTTGAACATATTCAACATTATGGATGAAAAATAATGAATTTTATATAGTTTTTCTTCGAGACTTAACAGGAGCAAATGTATTCAGGATTTCATCGCAGTCGAGGGAGCGAGCAGATTCATTTTCAATGGAAATTATTGCTAACATTCATAACCATTTTCATCTATTATTGTAGACAGCAGATATAATTCTTATATGTTTTAACCTGCTGAGAATTCTTTCGGTACTTGAAAAAGTCACTGGTGAAGTAAGCAATACACGTAATACAGTGCACAAGTTCAGGATCTTGTCTACTGATGGTGTCATCTGCTCTTTTCGTTTCTGTAATCCACATTTATATCGTTTCATACTTGTAAGATGCCACTGAACATTTAATAGCAATTTGCATTCGTTCTAAAATTTAATTTTAACTTTCTTTTTATATAAAGATTATTTTTGTCGTAATGGAATGTCCCGCACCCACTATCGCCAATGTGGACTGACTACATCAGTAGACATATACAGTGACCACAAGATATACTGGGCAATTAGTTGGAGATTCATCTCCAGATAAGCTTCGGGCAGAGAGGAACCCAGACGAGGCTATGCCAAAGGGCATATTCTATTCTGGGGTGGTAGACAGCTACCCGATCCCGTTTTTACGGGGTCTACGGTGAATTTAAGCCCGAGCCTACGGGCTCGGTTTTACCCCGCATTAAAAAAGGTCTTATGCCACATCCTGCCTCGCGGGGTGGCGCGGTAAAATAACCTTGCTTCGGCATTTAGTTGGAGATTCGTTTCCAGCTAAGCTAGTCGAACCCAGACGAGGCTATGC
This sequence comes from Acanthosepion esculentum, assembly GCA_964036315.1. Lineage (NCBI taxonomy): Eukaryota > Metazoa > Mollusca > Cephalopoda > Sepiida > Sepiidae > Acanthosepion > Acanthosepion esculentum. The sequence continues at coordinate 54,523,012 of OZ038500.1, forward strand.
CGAAGGGCATATTCTATTCTGGGGTGGTAGACAGCTAACCGACCCCGTTTTTACGGGGTCTACGGTGAATTGTTGCTCGAGCCTACGGGCTCGGATAACCCACGTTAAATTCGGCCTTGTGTTACATCTGACCGCGTGAGGCGTTGGCAAATATCATTGCTTCGTCAATTAGTAGGAGATTCGTCTCCAACTAAGCTAGTCGAACTCTCTGGCTTTGGGTAGAGAGGAACCCAGACGAGGCTGTGCCGAAAGGCAGAGTTTCGTCTGGGGTGGTAGACAGCTACCCGACCCCGTGTATATAGGTTCTACGGGGAATTTTTGCGCGAGGGTACGGGCTCGGTTTAACCCCGCATTAAAAAAGGCCTTATGTCACATCCTGCCTCGCGGGGTAGTGCGGTAAAATAACCTGGCTTCGGCATTTAGTTGGAGATTCGTTTCCAGCTAAGCTAGTCGAACCCAGACGAGGCTATGCCGAAGGGCAGAGTCTCGTCTGGGGTGGTAGACAGCTACCCGACCCCGTCTATACAGGATCTACGGGGAATTTTTACCCTAGCCAACGGGCTCGGTTTTGACCCCGCATTAAAAAACGGCTTGTGCAATATATTGCTTCGCGGGGATTTAAAGTAAATAACTTTGCTTCGGCAATTAGTTGGAGATTCGTCTCCACCTATGCTGGTCGAACTCTCTGCCTTCGGACAGAGAGGGACCCAGACGAGGCTATGCTGAAAGGCAGAGTCTCGTCTGGGGTGGTAGACAGCTACCCGACCCCGTGTATATAGGTTCTACGGGGAATGTTTGCCCGTGCCTATGCGCTCGGATTTTCCCCGCATTAAAAAAATCGGCCTTGGGCCACATCCTTCCACGCGGGGAGATAAGGTCTATATATCCTTGCTTCGGGAATTATCTAGAGTTGGAGATCCGCCTCCAGCTGTGCTGATCAAACTTTCTGCCTCCCCGAGCAGAGAGGATCCCCAGACGAGTCTATGTCGAAGGGCAGAGTCTCGTCTCTGGGAAACAGCTACCCGACCCCGTTTTAGACACCCCACATTAAATTAAACCTTGTGCCATATCTGACCGCGTGGGGGCTGTTGGTAGCTATCATTGCTTCGGGAATTACTAGCTTGCAACCCGATTACCTGTCTTTCTGCAGTGTTTTCTCTTTTATACTAAACCTCTCTTTCTTTCATCTACGCATGTGTTGCTGTTCGTTCATTCGAGTATCGTCTGTGTCTGTTTGTAACCTCTTTAAGGAAACAACCATTTTATTCAAATTTAAACTTTAGATAGAAAAATATATGTTAAAAAGCATCCTAAAGAAAAGAAAATCAAATCTTTTACATGTTGAAGTTATTTCAACGTTTTTAAAGCAAAGGCTCTATGAAAGAATTTCGCTTCAGTTTGTCAGTGAAATCTGAGAGAAATCTTCGCCAAGACTATGAAATAAAAATGTGACAATTCCACTATCCAAGAATCGTTTTTTTTACTACTCTGATTTTATGGCATTGTATCTCTTTACCCACCCTTTATAACTTTATACTTTCTTTCACTATGAGCACATTCTTTTTTTTCACTTCTATGTATGTGCAAATCCTTTCGACTCAAAGGGTAAATCAGAAACCGGCCCGGTACAGTGTTGCGAAACACTGCCTAGTCTCGCGACCCAAAATTCAGTCAGGGATCAATTAATAATGAGAGAAGAAAAGAGCCCGCGGAACGACCCTGTTCTCCTAAAGTCCCTCACACAAAAAAAAAAAAAAAAAAATGAGAAGGGAAGGAAAGCAAGCCTTAAATAACAAGGTGGCTGCGCATCACACCCCTTCCGGTAAAAAGATTACAAAAAACAGTGCGCGGAGCGGCAAACACTCCGCCTCCCACGTCTGACCGCCACCCAACACACGCAGGTAATTTCACTTATTTTTCCGCAGTATCTTTATACTTTCTATCGCTATAAGATCATTCTTTTTCTTACTTCTTTGTAAACACAGAGACATGAAAAATCAAATCAATCATTACGTGCTAATACCCTTGGGAATGGTATGAATCCTCTTCTTCTCCCCTAGCTATGGGTAAATAGCAGAACAGACCTTGGATGGCAACTGGTCTACCGCAGAAAGAAATGGCAAACTACTGCAGGAAAAAATATGCCTCGTCAGTCATGTATCGAAAGATACATAATCGCGTATCACGCATGGCACATAACTGACTGATTTATTGATTTTAAGGATTGGATCCTAAGATGAGGCATGATGGGTTATTTGTTAGCAACTTGAACAGTCGAACTGGAGGAGCAGATTTAATATTCTAGCTTGTGGCAGCTTTTTTTTCTTTTATACCTTTAAGAAAGCATGACTCACTCATTTCTCTCAGAGGACTTTAAATAGGATAAAAGATACATTATTATTATTATTATTATTATTATTATTATTTTTATTTCCTTTGATATCTGGCGTTTACACATTTCTTTCCGGGTCCCGCCCAGGGACCTAAGGTTAGAAATGGCATAATGACACTTTCCACTGCAAAAAAAAAAATAAATAAATAATTACAATTGATAAAGCCCTTCGTAAAATGTGGGCTGTACTTGTCAGAATAACTTTTTGTATCTCTTTGAGGCATGGACTTCCAGAGATCCCTTCAATTAGTCTACTGGAATCTTTTCCAACCAATCCTAAGGCTCCAGCTACAACAGGGATTGTTGATGTTCCCATGTGCCACATTTTTGAGATTTCTATTTCAAGGTCCTTGTATTTTGACAGCTTTTCGAATATCTTCAAAGATACATTGCAGTCTGCAGGGACTGCCATATCAATAATATCTTCAAAGACATATTGCAGTCTGCAGGGACTGCCATATTATTATTATTATTATTATTATTATTATTATTATGTACTTTCAGAATTAACAAGGGTGCGGTAATTTGTAAATAATTTTAGACAGTCCAATTTGTTTTTTTAAATTAATTAGTCGATTTTATTTCTGTACTTATTCATTAATTAATTTTTATAATAGATAGGTTCCTTTTATCCCAAACAACTAAGAAGGTTTAGTTCTGAGGGACCAATCAAAAACCAACCATAAAGTTGAAAAACAGACAAAGGTCAACTACTAACAAACATTATTAAATAGAAAAATTATTAAGATTATATTTTTTATGTTTGAAGTTTTAATATTATTTAAAATATTAATAATAATTTTAATAAAATTATCTAATAATAATATTTTTGTAATTAAAATATATATAATATATAAATTAATAATAAAAGATTACCTCGTAATATATAATGGATTTTTATGAATAAACATTACCTCATCATTTACTATTTATGAATAATAATGTTCTTTAACCCTGAATAACAAAATACAATAAAAATTATGATATCTGTAAAAAAAATATCTGCTTTAATAAAATACACTCTTGGTCAAAATCTTAAGACCAGACACAAAAGGTTTAAAAAATATAAAATATATTATTTTAATCGAAATATATTTGCAAAACATTTACATTTAATTAGAAAATGTAGTTTATCAACAAACAAGTGAACATTTTAAGCTTTTAATTGATTAATTTAAACAAACATTGAAAAAAGGATTTTTGGTTGGTCATAAAGATAAGATCATGTAAATAAAAAAAGTAAATACAGAACAAATAAGTCACAACGACAATTTAATTCTCAGTATATTTGGCATATTCATTATTAATTTCTGCATGAGGGTGCTTGGGATACTCGGCCAGGATGCATAAACTGCAGCACGAAGAGCATCCACAGATTCTAATTGCGAACCATATTTATAAACATCCTTTGCCATCCATTCCCAAACATTCCCAATTGGGTTTAGATCTGGAGAACACGGTGGATGGCTCGAAAGCTAAATGTTGTTTTCCATAAAAACCTCGTCCAACCTTCGAGCGTTGTGGATTGCAGTATTGTCCTGCTGGAAAATCCAGTTTTCCCCACATAGACGAGGGCCTTCAGTAATTAGCAATGGCTTTCTTAACATGTCAATGTAACTTGCAGCTGTTTGACAACCTTTTAACTCCTGTAACTCAAGAGTTCCATTGTACGAAAATGAATCCCAGACCATAATTGATTTACCTGTACTGTGTTGTGTTGAGAAAATCTCTTTTGGGACATCATTTGCATGCCAGTAACGCGGGGCAAATCCGAGCCCGTAGGCACGGGCAAAATTTCCCCGTGAAAAACAAAAATTTCTTCCATTTATCCACATCTCAAGTTGATAATCAGAAGCAAATTGTAAACGGGAGGTTTTATGGCGAGGAAGAAGGCGAGGCCTCTGCAGCCGTTTCACGTTCTTAAACCCTTTCTTATTTAAATGCCGTCGAATTGTTCAAGAGCTACATTCAACTTCTGTATTAGCTTTTATCTGATTTGATGTTAGGCTTAAGTTCTCGCTTAATGCGTCTGTCTATGAATGGTGAGATTTTATCGAGTCGACCGCTTGATTTTTTAGAAGCATATGTATCTGGATTTTTAATGAAGTTAGCAATGCCAGTTCTGCTACGGCCAATTCCATTTGCAATGGCTCATTGTGAAAAACCACATCTCTGAAATTTAACAATCCTGCTCTGTCCGAACTTTGTTAAAATTTTACCCTTAGCCATTTTATAATCTGAAATGGAATGCTGGAAATGACCCACGTAGATGTCAACACACTGACTAGTTCTAAAATTTTTGCCAGCGATTTTTTTTTTACACATGGTCTTATCTTTATGACCAACCAAAAAATCCTTTTTTCAATATTTGTTTAAATTAATCACTTAAAAGCTTAAAATTTTCACTTGTTTGTTGATAAACTACATTTTCTAATTAAATGCAAATGTTTCGCAAATATATTTTGATTAAATATATTTTATATTTTTTTAAAACCTTTTGTGTCTGGTCTAAAGATTTTGACCAGGTGTGTATTTTATTAAAGCAGATATATTTTTTTTTTTACAGATATCATTTTTATTGTATTTTCTTATTCAGGGTTAAAGAGCGTTATTATTCATAAATATTTTCTAATTAAATGTAAATTCTTCGCAAATATATTTCGATTAAAGTAACAGTATTTTAATTTTTTTTAACCGTTTAGTATCTTGACTTAAGATTTTGACCAGAAAGGTAAATAATTTTGCACCAGCACTGTTTCGAATGAATGAACAATTGAATAAAAAAAATGAATTAAATAAACCGCTAGTTTCTTGAGGTAAAGGAATATCGATTTTTTCCTTTTCCTTCTTTTTTTTTTGTTTCAGATTAAAAAAGGTTTCTTTAATGAACGTTTTGTTAAGAAAGTCTATCGACTTTAATAAAAATAAAATATCGGTTTCATTGTGTTATTTTTCTTATTTCGGATTCGAGTTTCTTTAATCATAATGAATGTTTACTGGATTTTTATGAATAAACATTACTCCATAGATACCATATCTATTTACGATACGCGTTCCTTAACCCTAATCAAGAAAATGAATACAGTAAAACCGGTATTTCTTTTAGAAAATATCGGTTTTAATAAAACCGATACTCTGTTGAAGAAAATAAGAAAAATAATGCAATAAAACTGATATTTTCTCTTAATAATCAGTTTTATTATTTTGTATTAACGATCGTTTCTCTAAGAAATTGTATCGGTTGTAATAAAAAGAAAATATCAGTTTTATTGTATTATTTTTCGTGCTTAGAATTCCAAAACGTTTCTTTAAGGAATCCTAATTCAAAAGAGATATCTAAGGAATTCTTAGGCAGGCGGCTGACGGGGCACAGAAGACTAATGTCTCGTTTAAACCGCTGTAAAAAACAAAAAATAAATTCACGAAAAAAAGAAGACCACAGAATAACGTTGAATGAGGCGAAGATAGTCAGTTGTTCTTAGTTTAATTTGTAACGTATATAAATTTACGTAGAAAAAAAACCCCAAAAACAAATGTTGTAAGATAACGAGGGTAACCAAACACTACCCGGGATTCCCAATTAAACTTGTCTTCCGGTTGTAGGGGAGGTCGGGGGTATTTCGCACCGGCCCTCATTTAATGTATAATATGTCACGCCCCTATATTATTAACATTCTTTCACTGATTATATTTCGCCAGAGATCTTATGATCTTGGGGTTATCTTAGGTGTATTGTCATTGCTGTTTTTTTGTGAGACCTGCTTGGTGTGTAGACAAAAGTTTTTTTGTGGATGGAAGTTGAAAGTATTGGTGTTTTGTTGGGGGTTAATGGCTGTTTCGTTGGTGGGCAAGTGATAATACTAGAACCATCTTCTGGCGAGCAACTATGTAGAGACACAGGATGCCATCCTAATGACCTTCCGACTATGATGCAGGACCGTGATGGATGGTCTAATAGACTCATAAATGTCCAATCTAGTTTGATTAAAGCTTTTCGCCCTTCGCAATTAGCTATTTTTAGCTACTGGTGTCTGGTTCCTGCAATGACATTCTTTGTCAGATGTTCTTCATTTTCTTGAACATGCCGAAATTTACATTTTTCTACCTGTAACCGACATCTCGATAAAGAGTTATGAATGCTTACATTGTCTTCCACTATTGTAAAGAGATGTGTGCAATACGGAAATTCATTTGAGGCTCTAATTACTGCCAAATAACTCTTGGATTTCTTTTATCAGCTTCATTATCTTCTAGGAGTTAATTTCCCCGAGACCTTTTTTTTCAGCTAATAGAAGGTGCATTTTCAGTGTGGTCAGTTTAAAATGGGTTTAACGGCAATACTGTGGAAAAACTGGACACTTCCCCTTTTGGGTACGTCTCTGGCGCCGGGTGATAAATCCAGGCCCCTCCCAAAGGAAGGTAATGCCTGGAGACGGGGTCTAAAGGCTCCCTTGATCTTGGGATTAATATGTCTTTTTTTTTTAATTCCCCTGCATAGGCGTTAACCAAAAACAAGTGAAGTATTAGTGATTTTCTAAGGGTAACTTAGATATACCACAAGACCGAAAGTCTATGGCATCCAGTGGCGATCGAATTTATTATTAAGTCGTATTTGATCTAACGAGACAAGTTGGTTAAACATTACAAAACATCGGAGTGCCTTCTCCTGCTAACAGAAGGATATGGTCAAATTGTTTGTCTTCTGGTAACCCTTTAACGAAGAAGTAAAACTTGCAACACTGCTGGAAATATTTGAACGATTCTACTAAATTTATGGTGTTCATTGGTATTGTCAGACATCTTGTATAATTTTTTACAACGCAATAATTTATAAGTAAAGAAAACGACTAACGTGTACGTCGGTAATAAATGCAAATGAAGAAAGTTTATTCTCTTTTTCTTTGCAAATCGTGGTGTGCAGTTTATTATATCTCCACGTGGTACTAACTCCTTCTTAAGTGTTTCAAATTGCTCCCAGATATTTTCCTTTCATTTTTTGTTAGTGTGTTTCGGGAGAATTTATTGCTGCTACCATGTAAAGATAATTGGTCAACAACAAACACCACGCATTTAGTATGATTCAGCTATGTTTTCTCTAATGCTTTATTGATAATGTATAAAGCTTACACTTCTTTATACAGAGAATAACAGTCAAGGAAGGTAATTAAGATGATATCATTGCACTCTTCTTATTTGGGATTAATTGCAGTTGCCTCTTTTATTTAACTCCTTTCTTTATTATTTTCTTTCATTCATTCATTCATTCTAATATTTTTTTTCTCTCATCCCTTCCTTCCTTCCTTCCTATATTCATTCATTCTTTTTTCTTTTATTTATTTATTTTACTTGGGTTTTGCTATCGTCTCACTTGTTTATCATTTTTCTTCCTTCCTTCCTTCCTTCCTTTTAATTATTTTATCACTTTCGATTTTTGTAAACCTGGCTTTCGTTCAATTTTTTGCAATATTAATTTTATTTATTCATCCCTTGAATAAGTCTCTTCGTTTTCTTAATTTCTTTAAAGCGTAGAAATTGAACATTTATTTTTCTTTTAGCTGAAGGACCAGTTTCTTCATCTGAAATAATTGTTTATTGAATAAAAAATTCTATAACAACTGATTTGTGGCTCCTGAAAAATGATGCGTATTTTTGTCATCAAGCCTTTTGATTGAAAAATATTTTATCTACCGAATTCGTTTCTCTTGGATTTTTTTCAGCTTTCACTGTATTGGTAACGAGCCTCCCACGAACTGTATCTCAAGGACACCTGTTTTTTTTTTACTTCTTTTATTGGCGACAATTGATCAGTTACTCTTAATGACACAATCTAACTGTATTTTTTTGTTACGTAAATGTTTGTATTGTGAATCATTAAAAATATACAATATTTTAATCAAAGTAAATATAGTATAATATAATACAATATCAGTCAGTTACGTGCCAGGCGTGACACACGCTTAGGCAATCATGTATCTTTCCATACATGATTGACGAGGCAGATTTTTCCCGCATTTGGTTGTCATTTCTTTCTGTGGTAGACCATCCAAGGCAACTGGTCTGTCCTTCTATTTACCCATAGCTGGGGGAAGAAGAGGATTCCTACCTTTCCCAATTAGCATGTAAGTGAATGCAATGAATTCGATTGGAATTCGAACTCGGCTCTCCGATTCCTCAATCCGAGCCGCTACCCATTACTCCACTTTACATCCTCTAATATGCTATGATCTTTCATCGAAATAAAACATTTTTTAATATCGTTAGGAAAAATGTTCGAGAAATCTTATTCAGGCCGGTAGACGAAAATAAATAAATATACTTTTTAATAAATTAACGGAGTGTCTACTCAAATACCAGTATACACTAAAATGATGCTTAAGGTGACAAAATCTGTCGGATTAATTAATAAAAAAAATACTTTTTTTGAAAATTGCTTTGTTTACGTTTGGATACGAAACAGAGGCGATATGAACATTTCGAGAGTCTATGACGAGGAGAATTTCACTTAACGGCACTATTCAGGCTTGCTTGATCGGCCATGTTCTTTCAAGCTCGGTCAGTCTAGAGCACGTCGGCTCTATACGTATACTTCCGTATACTTCCGTTTACTTCTTTTTATATTCTTCCTATTTAATTTGCTAAAACAATAAAATTCTCTTGCTAAATTTACAATATTTGTTGTAATTTCATTCTTATTCCTTGTTCGAGGAAACATCCCACGCGTCCACAATACGATCGCTATCCTATCTCTCTAAAAATAAAAACAAAACTCCTCTCTATCAATCATCTGAGAGTCCCATTTTTGCCTTCCATCACCATTATTTATCCATAGATAGATAGATAGATAGATAGATAGATAGAAACGATATTGTGATAGATAGATAGATATATAAATAGAAAGCAGATAGATAGATCCCTTTCTGCCTTTCATCACCATGGCTGATGCTAACCTCCAGAAGCGTGACCCTTTACGCTCTCTCTCGATAACATTCTCCGCTGACATGCCAGTTCAAACCGACAGGGAAATAAATGCCAACCGACCTGATCTAATCATATAAGACAAGAAATTCAGCAAGTGTATGCTTATTGACATAGAAGTACCAACTGAGAGAAACACCATGAAAATTATCGAGGAATTCTCGAAATACAAGGACCCTGAAATCGGGATTAACAGGATGTGGGGAATGAAGACTGAGAATGTACCATTAGTAATCGGAGCTCTGGGCCTTGTGAGGAAAGGAATGGGCAGTTTTATCAACAGTGTCCCAGGTAACATCAACATACAAATTGCCCAGGAGATCGCCCTGCTAGGAACATCCAATATACTAAGAAATGTGCTATCAATTAAATGACAATTCTCCTATAGGGCTTAAGGACTATAGTTTGGATCTGTTTCTACAGGATACAAAGCAGGAAACATAACATACACAAATAATAATAATGACAATAATAATAATAATAATAATAATAATAATAATAATAATAATAATAATAATAATAACTATTATTATTATTATTATTATTATTATTATTTTTTTTGTGTGGTATCATCTTGTCGGAGAGTAATTTTAATTGCCTAATTACCAAAGCCCCTCTTGGGTCTGTGAGTAAAAAGGGCCCTGTAGTAGAGTTATCTATGCATATTTGGGAATTTCATTTAGATAGAGAGGGTTTTGAGGATGAGATGTACAGTTCCATACAATCTTTTGTAGCTCTGAGATGCTGATGTGTCCAGAAATTTAACTTAGATGTTTTTCGGTACCCGTTTTTATCACATCCGATGCCCATATCACGACAAGGATAATCGTGCTTTTAAGTTAAAACATTTTTCTTACTTCGTTATTATTATTATTGTTATTAGTAATACTATTATTATTAATGTTATTATTATTGTGTGTGGTATCATCTTGCCAGAAAGTAAATTTAAGTGTCTAATTACCAAGTCACCTCCCGGTTCTATGAGTAAAAGGGCCCTGTAGGAGCAATATCTACGTTAGATATAAATTTGGGACATTTCGTTTAGATGGAGTGAGTTTTGTAGATGATATGTGCAGTCCCGGACAAAGTAATGTTTTGTAGTTCTGAGATGCTGATGTGTCAAGGAAATTTTGCTCACATGATTTTCAGTACCTTTCATTAGCGTACCCAGTGCCCCTATCTCAAGAGGGATAATCGTGTTTTTAAGTTTCTACATTTTTGTGACTTCGTTATTATTATTATTATTATTTTTTATTATTATTATTTCAAATTTTATTTCATAGTATTATTATTATTGATTTCTATCATAACACTCTGGGTCTGTACGCTCTTCGACCAAAATAGAAAACATAACTCGAAATATATAAAAGTGGCTTGCAAGACACAAATATATATATATATATATATATATATATATATATATATATATAAATGACCTTCGCTCTTAGTACTTAGTAAACATAAGATGTCATAGAGAATAGGAACTTGATGCAAAATGACAACAAAGTTGCAGTGAAAGTTTGATTCCGCTGGTGCATGTTCGAATTTCACCATTGTCGATTTGTCAGGAAGGAGTCTTCTTGACTTTCGGTTGCGAAACTAAACAGATATAGTCTTTCGAGGAAAAGACCTGAACGAGAAAGTGTGCTTTCTTTAAAAGGGAAAAATGAATATTGCTGGGCTCTTTACCCTCTGCGCCAAAGATGTCTGAAGCACGCCGTATCAAACCGTGGTTTCTCCTACTAAGGGGGATGCAGGTTCGAATCCTGCAGGGGGAGCATTTGTTTTATTATGATTTCACCAATGCGCTGGCTGATATATGTAATACGCACTGTTTAAAATCCAAAAAAATAGGGATGCCTATTTCAAATGCGGGTGTCCCCTAAAAAAAAAAACGTTTTAAATAATATATATATATATATATATAAAGAATGTTTATATATAAAGAGAATAATTATATTAAATAACTGTGTGTACGTGTGTGTCTATGTAAAGAGAATTCTCCTGGTGTGTTTAAATCATTTTCTGTTATTTTCTTAGGATTAAGTTCCTCGTCTTTGTACATTTTTCACAATATTCTGGAACACCCACGCCCACCCGTGGAAGGCCAACGGGTACACGGCCGAAACTTTGTGAAAAGAAAAGCCATCCCTTCTAAAAAAATCAACAAAAACGAGAAAATTTGTTCTAAGAAATTCACATAGAATAAAAAAACAAGCAAGTGCTTGTTTATAAACATTGTCGTTATCTTTCTTTTGAACCGGGTGGCCTCTTTCAAAAAATAACGACGACGACGACGACGAAGAAATCAAAGTAATTTTGGTAAGAAGAAGACAAGAGACAAGAAGGAATAAAGAGGTGAGGAATGAGGTGCAAGAGAAGAAGAGGAAAACAGGAGAATGACTGAGGTGAAGAAGAGAAATAAAAGAAAAAGACGAAGAAGGAGCAAATATAGTAAGAGAAAGAGAGGGATGAAAGAAAGAAAGAAGAAGAAGAAAAGAAGAATGAGAAGAAGAAAAAGAAGAGGGACGAAGAGCAAACGAGCAAGAAGACATAAAAGAAGAGTGAGAAGAAGAAATAAGAAGACGACGTAGAAGAAGAAGAAGAAGAAGAAGAAGAGGAAGAAGAAGAAGAAGAAGAAGAAGAAATATAGTGAATTAAAAAAGCAATATAAGAAAGAAAGAAACGGAGGAAAAAATCAAAGTAATTTTGGTAGAAATTTGCCAAAAATCGGGGAAGTACTTTTCTTGATATCTGAAATCGATATTGAACAACATAAGACATTAAAATGATTGTTTTCTTTGCAGATAGAAGCGAAAGGTTTTGTATATATATATATATATATATATATATATATATATATATATATATATGTGTGTGTGTGTGTGTGTGTGTTTTACTAGCATTGCACTGACCATCAAGCCCTGATCATACAGGCAGGGTAATATTTATTTGTGTGTAAATGGGGATCGACGTGTCGAGTTCAAATCTGAGCTAATATATTGTCCTTGCAAAAGGCACGGATACATTTCTTCTTTTTCCGACCGCCAATGCTTTAATACCAGGGCATATTGGCATCTCTAACTATGGGAGGCAAACAGTAAGAGAGAAGGAAATCCCTGAATTCCAAACCGTAGAACATACAACAGGAAAACCACTCCTCTGACTTTCTCAAGAGGGTCAGGGCAATTCATAGATGAAAAAGCAGAAATAAATAAATAAAAAGAATCATTGGAGAGACATGATCGCCTACATCAAAGAAAACAGTGACCACCAGCCATTTTTGGGAGTCTCAGCTTGGTTGAGGTTTTCCTAGCTTATTTTTGCAGAACAGTGAAACTCTAATGACGGTAGGGTAAGGGAGAACGGCTCAGATTGAGGAATCGGAGAGCCGAGTTTGAATTCCAGTCAAATCATTTCATTCTCTTACATGCTAATACCCTTGAGAAATGTATGAATCCTCCTCTCCCCCTAGCAATTGGTAAATAGCAGGACAGACGGTGTTCTATAGCCTTGGATGGCAACCGGTCTACCGCAGAAAGAAATGGCAGTCTACTGGGGAAAAAAAATCTGCCTCGTCAGTCATGTATCGAAAGGTACATGATCACATAAGCGTGTCTCACGCATGGCACATAGAATAGAAGGACAGGCCGGGTTCTATATCCTTGGTCTTCAACTGGTTTACTGCAGAATGTAATGGCAACCTACTGCCTCGTCAGTCACGTATGAAAAGGTACATGGTCACCTAAGCGTGTATCACGTATGACATAAAATGACAGGGCAGACCAGGTTCTATAGCCTTGGATTGCAACTGGTACATGATCGCCTAAGCATGCCGTGAATATGACAATAAAGATGAGGTCAACATTCCGAACAAATGTAAATAATTTAAATAAATTAAGTTATTAGAACTAAATTTTAAAGAATTTAAATTTCAGTTATTTAGTTTCAAACAGATCAGAGTGGCAGCGACGTAACTGAAGATTTAGATCTTTTGGACAAGGTAACTAAATTTCATAAGAAACAACAGAAAAATGACGACCATTTCGAAACCAGAATTTATTCCATCCAAGACACATCTGTTCAGTATTTAGTCGAGTTCCTCTCTCCAGAACGGGCCCTGCTAACCATATAAAACGCCATACCCCAAATGGACACGTGATACTGCCTGAAATTAATCAGTAGCTGAAAGTAAAACGCTCTGTGCGTGTATCTAATGATGAATTATATAATGGTTTGAAAACTCACCTTCGTTTCCACGACAGAAACATTCTACGGCAAATTGTACCCAGGGATAACAATTGACAAATTCTTTTCTCGCACTTCTCGCTTGTTGAACTCTCTTCCGGCTTCTTGCTTTCCGGGTAAGTTTGATCTTCAAAAATTTAAATACGATGTCAATCGTTATCTTTTATCTTCTTAATTCCTGTTCTTTCATTCTCTCTCCTTAATAAGGTTTTTCATATATTCTTTCACACCCAGTAACCCCTTGCATCTTAGTCGCTTTCTTGCCTTGCTTGGCGTGAAATAATAAAAAAAGTCAATAAATAGGCAAATGCAGCATACAGGTTCGATGTTATCCTTGGGTACAACTTGTCGTAGAATGTGTCTGACCTGGGAACGAAGGCGAAATTTCAAGCCATCGTCATTAAATACACACAGAATGTTTTACTTTTGCTACTGGTTAATTTCAGGTAATCCCACTAATTCTTCATCTAGCAAGGATCATTTTAAATATATTTTGGTTCTGGATGAGTTCGCCTTTATTTGCAAACTTAGCCCAGGCAAAGGTAAAGTGAGTAAATATTTCAAGGCGCCTCGTCTTAATGTAACATTTCCGTCGCGCGACAAGCAAGGTTAGTTCCTACTGTAGTACGTTCGAGTGCAACACATTTAGTTGAGTGCATACCGATAAACAGTCAGCTGACACTTGAGACAGAAGACTCAAACGAAATATTCTATCATGTGATATTTGGCGCTAAATTTGGAAACTCAACTGATCGATGTTTGAAATAAACTCTCAAAGCTGATCCGCACATCAACGAAGCGAGTAGGCATGTGCAGTACCTGGCAAGTTATTTCTAATCTTCCGGGATAAATTAGTTTCCCCTTGACGTCAAAGCTAAATTTAGAATCAGAATCTCATATATCAAATTCACATGATCATCCTTTTCCAAGTTGATACTATTTCGACTAAATTATAAAGCACGAATCATTTTCCCCTTATGTCTAAGTTACATTATGTCATTCATATATATATATATATATATATATATATATATATATATATATATATATATATATATATATATTTCATTGAAAACGACAGACAAGGTGCATTTATTTAGTTTTTTATACAATTTCTCATGCGATCTAATAATTTTTTTTCTTTTCGGATGATAAATTATATAAAAACTGTCCGAATGTTCTTTTTATCCGAGCGTTTTCGTCTATACATTTAGTCATTTTCAAGGATTATATTTTAACTGTTAAATTAAGAAATAGTTTGTTGTACGTATGTTTTATAAAATGTTTCATTTTTTTTTGGTTTCAAAACACGGTCAAGATATTATGTCCATATTCAAAGTTGATATTATTATATAATTTATCATCCGAAAAGAAAAACATTATTAGATCACATGAGAAATTAAATAAAAGTACGTTGTCTGTCGTATTTAAAGAAGTGTGCATGAAAGAAGGATTGCTGCCTAAATACACAAATATATCCATATATATATATACATATATATATACATATATATATATATATACATATATATACATATATATATATATACATATATATATATACATATATATACACATATATATATACATATATATATGCATATATATATGCATATATATTTATATACATATATATATATATATATGTATATGCATATATATTTCTGTCTATAAAAATAACGTATAAACAATATATATATATATATATATTGTTTATACGTTATTTTTATAGACAGAAATATATATATATTTTGTTTATACGTTATTTTTATAGACAGAAATATTTAAGTAAATGCTGTGTTTATAATAAACGATATTAACAACATTTACTGGCCTGAATGTCCGAGAAATTTCATAGAAAATCTGTGACATTCAGGCTGGTAAATGTTAATACTGTTTATTATAAACAGGGCATTTACTTAAATATTTCTATCTATAAAAGTAACGTATAAACAATAAATATATTAAAATAATTGTCGTTTTAATATATATAAATTTTAAAGAATTTAAATTTCAATTATTTCGTTTTAAACAGATCAGAGTGGCAGCGTCTTGTTCACGAGGAAATTGAAAACTGTTAGATTCAATCAATAGACATATGATTCTGCGAGTGGACAGCAAGGTCTATATATATATTAAACAAAAGGCAGTTTAAACTTAAATAAACCCTTCTTAAAACTATTAACAAAAATAATATATTAAATAAAGAGATAAACCCGTTTATATGATAGAGAATTAATTCATATATAAAGAAATAATAAGATAGACAATATATCAGAAAAAATAATATGAAAAATATAACAATTGTAATTAATATACTGAAATGATTATAATTATCTAAGGATGAAGTATCTAATTTAACATGTACATTTATATCAACATATTTTAAGCTAAACATGTATTAAATAATTCCCACTTCCAATGAAAAAAATATTTATCATTTAATATATAATATAATGAACCAATAAGAGGAAGATTAAATCAAATAAAAATCTACTCTAAAATTTAAAAAAAATTCAATAATTTATCATCCATAGACTGGTTTGAAAAATCCTTGTAAATTTTATTTCAATTTACAAGGTGAAAATGATCATTAACCTAATGTAATCTTAATTCCTATTGTATTATATATATATATATATATATATATATATATATATATATATATATATATATATATATATATATATATATATTAAAGACATTTATATATTATGTTTAACGTTCTTTTTATAGATACAAGTATTTAAGCAAATGCTCTGTTTTATAATAAACAGTATTAAATAACATTTACCGGCCTGAATGTCCGAGAAATTTTCATAGAAAAGTTTCGATTCCTGTCGGAGAACGAAACGAAAATTTATATATATATATATTAACTAAGCTTTAAACAATATTAATGAAAGCTTTGTAATACTATCATAAAGATACGCACAGTATCGAACGACGGAAACGGAGTAAGACAATCGCCAAAAATTCAGTTACCATAAATAAAATAACATCGTCTGTTGGATTATTTTAAAATTGCTATTAAGAGAAGTGTTCGTAAGATGGGGATTTGGCAAGAAAAAGCAAGAAGGGAACATAGAAGTGTTTAACATCTCAGGCCAATAGATCATAAATAATGGACTATTCCGTTTTGATTGCGTAGAAAAACAAAAGACATACACTATTTTCAGTGAGAAAATGAATGAATGAATGAATGAATGAAAGAAAGAAAGAAAGAAAGAAAGAAAGCTAGAAGTGTTTAACGGCTGTTTCAGCGAATAGGTTTGGTTTGGTTTGGTTTGGTTTGGTTTGGTTTGGTCTACGGCAAATTAACCTCAATGGGTTTAATGCCAACAACATTTTTATTACTGGTAATATTTTGTTTTGTCAAAAATCTATTTCTGGTAATATTTTTTTCCTTCAAAAAAGTATTGCTGGTAATATTTCTTTCAAAAATGTATTGCTAGTAATATTTATTTTTTAAAAACATTGTTAGTAATATTTTTTTTTCAAAAATGTATTGCTAGTAATAGTTTTTTTTCTTCAAAAATTTATTACTGGTAATAATTTTTAAAAGTATTTCTGGTATTAAAATCTATTTTTACACTTTCATAGTGTAACCCAGTTTCGGGGTTAACTATTTGCCTATAGCTGGGACCCTAACAGGTGCTACCACTCCGGATCAGGGTAGACCTGGGAACACTATCAATTAAGAGGTTGTTCCACGCTCCTCAAAACCTCCTGATCAGAGGCCTTGCTGCTGGATGTAGTTTATCGTCTCAGCGATAAAGGAAAAAGCTTTCTATTTCAATTTTTTTCATGTATCCATTTCTTAAAATAACGACCAACATTCATATTTAGGATTGCTATTGCAGTATTTTATTAAAGTGGTTAAGCTCAAAGATTTAACGATGTGATTGGGGAATTTCTACGGATATTTTATTGCCACAGAACTCACCATGAGCTTATTCAATCATTGACTGAAGAATTAAGGTTCATTAGAAAATTCAAATACGAAAACTCAAATTAACTCTCTAACTGACATAACTGGAACTCAGCTCTCTAACTGACATAACTGGAACTCAGCTCTCTAACTGTTCACGGGTATTTCTAGTTAGATTATAATTTTGATTGTTCTTTCATTCCTAGTTAGTTAGCACGTACATTACGCTCTGCCAATATATAATAAATAATTAACTATTCCGTTTTGATCGCGAGCAAAGACGGAAAAAACATATCAGACGCTGTTTGGTTTCAGTGAAAATAAGAAACAAAGAGAGATGATGAAGAAGATAAAGGAGTCAATAACACTTTCAAGCGTTTAACGTTTGCTTTGTGGGATAAATTTTCAAGGAGCCGTTAAATATTTACTCATAAAGTGTAGTGTAGCATCTCGCAAAATACCAAACCAAAATTGATATTATTGCAGACAAAGATTTTTTCAATTCATCGTGTTTGTATAGAAAGTATGCCTTCTCAAAATTCACCCGTAAATTACCAGAAGAAATATCAATGTGTCTATATAAAAAAGGGAAAAAAATCGAAATTTTCGCTTCTAGAAATAACTTTTTCCTATTTTTTCAATAATCAGCCATAAAGTAAATAATTTTAACAAATATTGAAATTTTTAGAGGATTCGATAATTTTAAATCCGGCAATGTAAGCCGCGTATTATTTTCTGCAGCATTTGTAGTGCCGTCTGCCATTTCAAGTAACGACAAATTTGTCGGGAGGAGCCGAAAAAAATTACGAAATCAAAATAATCAGTTTATATATATGTATATATTTTAAGAAATTTTACCGAATTATTTAAACAAATGAAGAAATAATAAGTTTGCTGAATTCATTTTTAATATTATTAATAATATAATTTACTTCAAATTAAAAACATTGCAGTATTTGTAAATAACGAATTTTAATTTTTTTGCTGAAGAAAAAAATTATTTCCGTAGGTAAAACTAATCAGTTGTTGAATTAATTTTTATTTTTATAATTAATAAAAAAAAATTACAAAATTATTTGTATCTTTTCTGTTAATTCATCTCAAACAATGTAAAGTTACTTATGGCAAATATTTATTCACTCTCAATAGATTATAAATTTAAAATTTTTAAGTTTGTTTATTTTTTATTAAATTTTTAGCACTCTTTTGAAGTTATAAATACAAATTCGTTTACCTTGCCTCGCAACAACTCCAACCCACAGAATGAAAATTTACCAAAAATCAGGGAGTTATTCACATTTCGTAAGTGCGTATGATACAGTGTAACCCGGATATAAGAGAGTTGTCGGGACCGGAGAAGAAGTATCTTATCTCAGGGTTTCTCTTATATCCGGGTTTGGTCTATTTTGTTTAGGTAAGTATGGCTCTAATTTGGGACCAGTGAAAATCTCTCTTACATCCGTGTTTCTCTTATATCATGGTCTCTTATATCCGGGTTACACTGTATTTGATATATTTACAAGGGATTTTTTGCAATTTAAAAAAAATTGGTGTTGGCTTGTTTCTCAGGGTGAGCCCGAACGTATACCCCCATACTAAGAAATAGCGCAACGGAGTTGCCCACATTTGGGGCTATTGCAAAGGTGAACCCAACCGGAGTGCCATGGAAGGGCCTTGCTCAGGGATAATTTGGTGTGGATTTGAGTAAATATAAATTCTTTTTATTTTGCGGTGAATTAGAAAAGAACCAGTTATTATAATACATAAAAATAGTCAGTATCTGTCTATATTTCTGAGATGAGGTATTATGTACCCTATGTACATTGTTCGGACTATCGTCCTCATCTTTATTGCCATATTTATCACAACGTTTCGGCAGTTGTACGCCCCAGCCTTCTTCAAGTGGTTGGAATGCCGAACTGAACCCTTTATTTCGCTCTCTGGGGTAGACTGTTCTAGTTCTACGTGCCATGTGTGAGTTCAGTACCCGGTTAAGGCAGTGGAGAACTTGGAGAGGGGAATTAACAGGGGATAACTGCTAAATGACATCCTTTAGACATGGCACGTGGAACTAGAACAGTCTACCCCAGCGAGCGAAATAAAGGGTTCAGTTCGACATCCCAACCACCTGAAGAAGGCCGTAGTATACAACTGTCGAAACGTTGTGATAAATATGGCAACAATGATGAGAACGATAGTCCAAACAATGTAAATAGTATAAATATAGTCAGTTAGTGAATTTGTTTTTATTATTAATGACAACATTAAGGTAATCTCCATCTATAAAAGGCAGGATATGTTTATGTGTGTAACGAATGCACGGCCGCAATTTTCAACCGATTTGCACCAAAATTTACATGCACATGCTCCAAGTTAGTGGGAAGGCCAAGACCGACTTTGCATTTCCCAATTCCCATCGATAGTGGAAATAATCGATTTTTTCATGCTTCTACGGCAGTTTTCATGTAGTTTGCGGTCATTTTCTACTGGCCAAAGTGATAGCCCATAGCTGGCTGCCACGAATAGGCAGGAATATTCTATTGGCCAGCGTGAGAGCCAACAGCTAACTGACACGAATGTTAACTAGCATGCTAGCATCCAAAAAAAATCGATAGCTGCATTCTTCACAAGTGGGAAAAATTGAAATCTGCATGGCACTTTACTCCAATTGGCTCATTCGATTGCTTAAACTCAACGTTGATTCTGATTCCGCAGAACTGAGTTGGGTGTGAAAAAGTATTTGTTGTTAACATTCTTTTTTCATTCGGTTTTTCAGTTACGAGTCCTTTTTTTTTTAAAGCTGATCGTTTTGTGTTGTTCATTTTGTTTAGTTCCTTTTTCGTAACAGATTTAATGTTTAGTATAGAGCTTAGAAAAAATTCGCAGTGTGAGATAGGCAAGAAGTAAGGCATGTAGCAACATCAGCACGGCAAAGGGCACTCCTTTAAAGGCAAGGAAGGGCAAAAATATTTTAAGTCAAGTGATAGCGATTGCTGTATGAGTCGTACGATTTTTGAATCAAGCACCGGGCAACGCCGGGTCATGCTGATAGTTTCTATTATAATTTCTCTCTCTCCGTAGGTCGGGTATACGGATATTATAATTAAATGTAAATGAATGGTCGGCTTATATGTCTTCAAATACTGTAAAGACAAACTGTTTGAGGCACCAGTTGGAATCGAATCGAAGCAGTTCAAGACTACAAAGAATATGGTGCAACTTTGAGCACACCCATCGACCCTCCGCTGCCGTCATGTCCGCGGCTTCAGTTCTGAAAGTAGACATCAGTTGGGAGATTTCAGTTGCTGGATCGGCTGGATATTTCATTTGCAGAAAATTGACGCAGAAATTGTCTGTTTGAAAATGCATTGCATTGTTGCTCGAAGCACACATTTGACTGACGCCAGATTGTCTCGAAAAGACAAACATTTTACGGTTTAATGACGAACAAAGCCATATTATTTTTGTTTTTATATATACGCACAAGAGAAACTACCCAATACATCTGGGATCGACAAAACGCATCATTATTTACACTTTTAGAAAGTTTATTTTCCTGACCAGTCAGACATTACTGATATCACGGTCCTTGTATTAAATGACTAAAAAATCAGTTTTATTTATTTTGACGCAAAAACCTCCCAATTTTATCTTGTGGACAATATTAGCGAAATCATAGATGTGCATTTGAAATTTATTCAATCTTTAAAATATTCCTCACACGTTATTAAAAATTCAGAAGTACATCTGTCTATATTTCTGAGATGAGGTATTGTAACTGTTTGCACTATTTACATTGTTCGGACTGTTGTCCTCACGATGTTTCGGCCGTTGTACGCTCCGGCCATCTTCAGGTGATTTTTGTCGGAATTTTGATTCGAACCCTTTATTTTTTTTCACGGAGGTAGATTGTTCTAATTCCACGTGCCATGTCTGTGGATATCTCAGCTTTAATCCCCAAGGACACATGGCCCAGTGGATAAAAAAAGTTGGTTGGTTGATGCTAACAATGACTTGGCCGAAAGAGTTGAGTTCACTTCCTCAGCAGAAAGAATAAAATCTTGGAAACTTGAATTATGAATAAGGAGAATAAACTAAGCCTAGAGACATGGCACGTGGAATTAGATCAATCTACCCCTGTCGACGAAATAAAGAGTTCGCATCAAAATTCCAAGAAAGAAGAAGACAGGAGCGTATAACGGCCGAGACGCCGTGAATGTGCCAATAATGATGAGGACAGCAGTTTGAACAGTGTAAATAGGAAAATGGATTTTATATATTATAATATCAGCGCTGTACTCTTCGCAGTCTTATTTCGAACCCCCCGTGGAGCGTGAGACGAGTGATCGCTCGTAGACAACTTGACTTCAGGCTCGGGGTGTCGTACTTAGTAGAGCAGCCACCACACTGCGATCTATTGAGATCTAGTCTCTTCTTCATCTTGGAGGAGACCGTCCAACATTCGCTACCGTAAAGAAGGACAGATGTCACATAACAGCTCAGTAGTCTTTTCTTTGTTACCAAAGAAAACCTCCTGTCTCGCAATACTCTGCCCAGCTTTTGGAATGCCTCCTTGGCCATCCCAATACATCTATGGATCTCAGCGTCGCACTTACCGTCCTCTGTCAGAACACTTCCCAGATAATTAAACTTTCGCACCTGCTTGATTTTAGTTACCCCGACCTGAAAATCGCATTTCGGGCTCATCCTTTTACTGATGACTATGCATTCTGTTTTCTTGTAGTTTAGGCTTAGTCCCTTCTTCTCGCTTTCCTTGGCTACATTCTGTAGGAGGTTTTGTAATTTCTTTTCCGTGTCTGCTATTAGTACTGTGTCATCTGCGTATCAATTGTCATTACTAGAGCTATTTTTTGCTCATTAAAAAAAGGAATGTTTTAAATATGCTATTTCTACCTGCTGAAATAAATTTTTAAATTTTATAAATATTTGTAATTTTTATACTTAAATTCTATTTTTTAAACTTGAAAAAAATTATTAAAATGTTTTATAAAATATGAACAATTTACAGGAATATCCGTGATGGTAATTAATACAGAAAGGCCGATATTAAAACTGTTTATTTATTATGATTTTTGTCCGGTTAAAAAAAGAAAAAATATGCATGAAAAAGGAATGAAACGGAAGATCATCTACTGCTTCAAATCTACTTAAACACATAGACGCGTACACAAACAACTCCCAATGAATAATTCGTACACTATATTCTTCTTTATGTGACGTGCCCACTTAGGACTTAGGTAATCATGGCTTTCCATAACTTCCTGTCTCTTGTAACTCTTAATAAATTTGGTCTTTCCCCTAAACCCTGTCTCGCTATCCATTTACTCATCTAAGTATGCTATACCTTTATTTCCTTTATTTCTCTTGCTTTCAATCTGTTCTGTGAGTATCAGATTTTCCAAGCCCTCCTTCCGAGAAGGCACTAAAAACCTCAACTGTCTCTTCCTGATGCTAAGTATAAGTTTCTTTTTTGTTTCTATTTTCTCTAAAAATTCTTCATTGCTCACATGTTCGGTCCATAAGCCATGCAATCATCCAATGGTAACTTTCTCTTTTAAATCATTCTATACTTTTCTTTGTGGTCAAACTTAAATATTCTTTGACTGCTTCTTTCTTGATGTTTGATACTCTTCAAAGGACATTTACCACAAGATTATTGTTACAGTAATAATTTTTTTTTCTACATGTAAAAAGAGAAGGATGATGTTATTTTTACTTATTGAAAATAATTTTTGAATTTTTTGAATTTTATGTTTAAATGCTTTAATAAAAAAGAAGGATTTGAAAAAATATGTAAAAAGTTAAAAAAAAATATGGCGGTGTTCATGATGACGATTAATGTAGAAGGGCTAACATTAAAATTATTAATACATTGTGATTTTTTTCCTGTATGCTTGCATTTGAAATTGAATAATTATCTTAATGCAACCAGTAATAATACTTATTAATAACTCCTCCTTTGCTGTTCTTACTAACTCCTTATTACTAACAAGTCATATTACTCGGGTGTAAAACGGACCAATATCTACTTTTGGGCTCTGGTGTAAAACCAGACCTGTGGCTACTTTTGAGATTTGGTATGAAATCAAATCTGTGTCTGCTTTTTTTTTGCCCCTGTTTAATTTGTTTTTTTACTCTGGTGTAAAATCGGACCTATATCAAGTTTTTGGCTCTGATGTAAAACCGAACCTGTGGCTACCCATCTATGAATTCACTGTGATTTTTGTTCTATAATGCTTATGATTTATATATCATTAAATTAACGAGCCTCACCTAACCAATCTAACTTAGGCCGGCATGAGCTGCTGAGCACAGGATAGCATGTTTCTTAAATGTGGTCAAGTGA
>OZ038500.1:54551924-54574424 GCA_964036315.1 Acanthosepion esculentum
TGCAACTCTTTTGGAAATTCTCCTTGTTTAAGTTGGTGAATGCTGCCATAATTCTTGCCTTCAGTTCATCTTTGGTGCTACAAACATTTTTGTTGGTCTCTCGCTTAACTGCGTCCCACACATAGTCAAGATGTAAGGGGTGATGTGGTTACAGGAATTCTCTGACAGCCATGACTTGGTTCTCCTGCTTGTGTGGCATGGTACAGAGTCCTGTTGCCAGACATAGTCTCCAGCTACCCTCTTGACTCATCGAAGGCACTTGCTGAGGGTCTCCTTGCAGAGTCTTACGCCCCGTGGGAAGATGAATGTCAGGAATAACGTCACCGTCACTAGTGATCATTCGAAACACCTTCGTAATCACCATTAGCCTCATCTAACTCTTTCAGAATCCTTTGCACTGTACTTAGTTTGCCACACCCTGAAATATTCGTATTAGAGCTTCCGGCGCGAATGCCACGCAGTACAGCATACCATTTCCAAATTCCTGGCGGAGGGATTTGCATCATGGTGCACTTTTTCTTACAGATGGTGCTCAGCTGACCCTACTATACTGTGTATTCGACAAAATCAAAACCAAACGGCTCACATGCGTGAAATTAATAACATAAAATAGCGACAATTTACCAATCGCACCCTGAGGACAGATAGCTAGCTAGATAGATAGGAATAGACTAAGATAGATAATGAACATATATAGATAGATATATAGGAATAGACTGAGATAAATAGATAACGAGCATAGATAGATAGAAATAAATAATGAACACCGATACACACACACACACACACAAACACACACACACACGCACACACACACATATATATATATGTGTGTATATATATATATATATATATA
Organism: Acanthosepion esculentum; assembly: GCA_964036315.1. Taxonomy (NCBI): domain Eukaryota; kingdom Metazoa; phylum Mollusca; class Cephalopoda; order Sepiida; family Sepiidae; genus Acanthosepion; species Acanthosepion esculentum. The sequence continues at coordinate 54,552,781 of OZ038500.1, forward strand.
TATATATATATATATATATATATATATATATATATATATATTTATATATATAATATAATATAATATAAAAGGTTCAAAGACTAATATTCCATAGTTATAATTTAATTGTTTTCCGATTTCTTTTTGAATTTGTAGGTCTGATGATTTGGATCGTGGTTACGATTCCAATGTAATAAATCATAACCATGGAATATTAGTGTTTGAGCCTTTTATATTATATTCTTACTCTGTCCTGGACATTGAGTTCTAGCTGGATTGTATCCTCTTGGAAATTTATATATATATATATATATATATATATATATATATATATATATATATATATATATATATATATATATATGTATATATATATATATATATATATATATTAACCACTAATCTATCTATCTATCTATCTATCTATATATCTATATATATATATATATATATATATATATATATATAGATAGATGGATGGATGGAGAGAAGCAATGAAATGAACATGCCGATGGCCAAGATGAATAAGGGAAGTGATTTTGAGACCAGCGCTGATGGGGGACACTCCATATTCATACGTTTGTATTGTATTACGGGGTATGAATGAGGGAATGAATGATGGAGGCTTATCGAACATTTTCAGATCGATAATTGCTAATTGATATGCACAGAGACAAATGTGTGCTGCATCTTTAGTTTCTTGGCACGGTGTTGAACAATGGGGACAGGTCATTTAAATCGACACATGCAACTAATTACCACAGAGGAACAGGCTTAGGCGCCTTATGAGGTGGGATTAAATGGTACACAGACTTATACACAACGGGATGCACGTATGAAGATATGTACACTGCTGTGCCAAAGCATTATGACTGCCTAATAAGATAATGGTCATCCGTATACCCAGAAAATTAGACTTACCCAATAAGCAGGTCTTTCCATTGCTGAACATTACATTGTAGAGGTTTTGCAGAGCGAACTTTGGTTCGACACATCATATAAATGTAATACAGGAAAAAAACTGATCGACTTTCCTCTCTCTACATACGACGCTTTTCGACCCAGTACTGTTTCGCGTTTTGGTGTTTTTTTTTTACAATCATGTTCACCCTGTACAACGCCTAGGAGCCACGTGAGGTAGAGAGTTACAGCACTTTGTAAGAAGCTGCTCGAGTGGAAATTACATCGCACCAAAGAATATGAAAGGAATTACGGTGATTCGTTACAATGTGCGTGGTATGGCGATCTTAGCCATGAAGGTTAGAACTGCTGGAACTAAGGAATGTAGTTCGTCTGGACACTTTACATGGAAATAGCGATAGAGTAGCGAGGTGCTTTCAACGTTTCGTTTATGAGAAAGGGGTTGTATGGTGCAAAATAATTTCATAATCAACTTATTTTATTGCTGCGCCGTCATGGGTATGACGATAAACTACGTCCGCGTCCTGGGTAAGACGATAAACTACATCCGCGTCCTGGGTAAGACAATAAACTACGTCCAACAGTAAGGCCTCCAATCAGGAGGTTTTGAACAGCGTGGAACCACCTCTTAATTGCTGGTGTTCCCAGGTCCACCCTGACCCGGGGTGGTTGCACCTGTTAAAGTCCCAACTATGGGAAAATAGTTACCCCATCCACAAACAAGCGGTTAAAACACAATGAAAGCGTAAAAATAGGTTTTAATACCAGAAATACTTTTTTGTAAAAAATTATTACCAGCAATACATTATTACCAGCAATAGCTTTTTGAAGAAAAAAATATTACCAGCAATAAAAATTTTGTCGGCATCAAATAACCCATTGAGGTTGATATACCGTAAAATAAACCAAACCAATTATTGTTGCCAAATGTACAATGAACAAGATGGGAACGCCATGAAAAACATAATTCTTAGATACACATCACCAAGTGATATAAATGAACATTTACGATCAACTTTGTATTATAAAAAAATTAAAATCTTCTCATCCTATTGTCATCACAAGCATCATACAATTGATCCCCAAATCCAACTTTAATAAAACCAATCAAGAATATGAATGTTCATGCCTTTTAGTAGTTTATATCTATGCTACTAGTACTACTAATAAAAACATGTAATTCATATATCTGCCATCCAACTGTATCTGTACCGTTTCGACTAAAAATATCACGTATCCGAGAGTAACTCTATAAAATCCGTATTACTAACCAATAGTACAATAAAAAATAAAACCTTACATTACCCAATACCCGTGAGATATTTGCAAAAAACGACATACATTACAACTTTAACTTTAACTCTAAAAAGATTATAATCATAGTGCGAAGGATAAATTGTCGTCTTAATGACGGAAAAATAAAAAAATATCACTGACCTCTCATTTTAACCGATATATTTACCAAAATGACGCAAAATATCTTGAAATAATAAAGAGTAAATTTATTCAATAAAATCGCCATTAGCTTCAACCACAGCCTCCAGACTACTTCGGAATCTCTTGCAAATCTCTGGACTGTTTCCTTGTTTATGTTGATGAAAGCTGCCATAATCCTTACCTTCAGTTCATCTTTGGTGTTACAAGGATTTTTGTTGGTCTTTCGCTCAACTGCACCCCACAGATAATAATCAAAGCAGCAATGTAGAAGCAGAAGTCTGACAACGATGACTGTGTTCTCTTGCTTGTGTGGCATGGTGCAGAGTCCTGTTACCAGATATAGTGTCTTCGAGCAGCCACCGTCTTGTCTCAGGGCAGCATTACCTCCACAAGGAACTTGATGTAGGTCTCCATGTTGAGTCTAAGTCTCCGTGGGAAGATGAATGGAGGTATAACATGGCCATCGCTAGTGACCACTCCAAACACCATGATGTTGACTGGATATATCATCCAACTCTTTCCGAATCCTTTGCGCTGTCTTCAGCTTAACACCCAAACATTCTGAAATGTTCGTATGTCAGGCAGTACAGCATATCGTTTCCAAATTTTTGGTAAAGTGAATTGCGTCATGGTGCTCTTTTTGTCACAGACGGTGCTCAACTGACCCTACTATACTGTATAGTCGATAAAATCAAAATAAACAACGCGCATGCGCGGAATGGAAAAAAATGAAATGGTGATAATTTACTCATCGCACATTGTATAAGCAAACTAAAGACTGTGTTCAAAGTAGTAGTTAAAATTTATTTAATGCACTTAAAATAAAAAAAAACAAGCCTTCATATACTGAACGTGAATCTCGTTTGGTCTCGCTAATGGAGATTTTGCTGAAATAAAATTCTTTTGATGGTGACGCCGATTTATCGGCGAAGCATGTCAAAATAGAAACTTTTAAAATTGTTTTATATATTTATCGTATATATAAGTGTTATATTTACTTATGTTAGTAACAGAATATTAATTCTAATAAAGCATAATGTTGAATAGATGTGATTGCCGATATATTTGTGCCTATAAAGATCCTAAAATCGGCTCATACTTTCGTGGAAAAGTATAAAGGCACTTATTTAAAAAAAACGCGTATGCAGACGCGGAGACACACATTTGTGTGTCTGTGACTGCAAATACAATTGAACATATTTTTAATCAGTGGTATTGGAATTTTCAATGGTTCTTTTGGTCTTATGAGAAAGTCACAGAGTTGGTTCCATCTCCACGGAAGTCTTTGAAGGTTTGGAGTAGCGCCAAATAATCTGATTAAAAAAATGGCATAGCTTTATATTTTCAATGTAGCGTCAGATGTAGAAGAGGAAGAAGAAGTAGAAAGGAAATTGAAGAGGAGGAAGAGAAGTAGAAGGAATAAGAAGAGAAAGAAAGAGGAAGAGGAAAAAGAGAAAATGAGGAGGGGGAAGAAGAATAAGAAGATAAAGAGCATAAGGAGAATAAGAACAAGAGAGGAGAAAAAGGATAAGGATATTAGGCAGAAGGAGAAAAAGAAAAGAAATTAAAGAGGAGGAAAAGGAGAAGGATTGAGAAGAGGAGGGGGCGAAGAAAAAGAAAGATGATGAGGGGAAAGAAGAACTAGAAGACGAAGAAGAAAATAGAGAGAAGTAGGGGAACAAGAGTAAGAGAGGAGAAAAAGAATAAGGAGATTATGAAGAAGAAAGGAAATTGAAGAAGAAGAAGGAGTGAGAAGAGAAGAGGAGAAAGGCGAAGAAGAAGAAAGACGATGAGGAGAAGGAAGAGGAAGCTATAGATTTGTTACAGGCAATAGATTATGACCGTGTGTTGAAACAACAGAAGAATCATATATTGGAAGTTATCCTCTTACATGGATATTAGAAAAATGAGAAGACAACGGTCCTAAAGAAACCGAAACCTTGTGTCTATATAGCAACTAACCGAAGAACAGCAGTTAAACAAATCAATGGATAATTGTGATAAATTCTTATCTCAAATAACTAATAAACTGCGCGAACCTAATTTGATTTCATTTAAAGTAGCTTAAAATGCTTTATTCAATGTACTACGGGACATTTGGTTCAGTTTTTGCAGTTACTTGGTCTTCATGCGTTCACTTCCTGTTAATTCATCAGGAATAAACAAAAACAAAAAGAAACAAAAAACAAAAAATACCCCCCACAAAAAACCCCGAAAAAAACTGGCATCACTGACATGAAATAGCTCATGAATAATTAACTCATACGAAATATCCACTTGGCAAAATATAAGAACAACAGGCGTCGCATGGATTTTAAAACGATTCATTCACAAAACAGTAACAGAACTTTTCGCCATGTCACGCGTCACGTAAAGCATTAGGGTGGGGCATAGCAAGAGTGGTGTGTCTAAGGCAGAATCGCCTGACGGAACCCATTCATCCTCAGGCTGGTTTTGAATTTAGAGTTTTAATTCTCCTAGACTGGTTGCCGCCTGAAGGAAAACGAGCCCAGGCAGTCCTGCTCAATTAATACATAGCTCGTTGGCAGAAGAGATGGATTTATACTTATTCGGGCAAAAGTGAAAGTAACGAACCCCAACGTGGATTCGAACTCGACTCGCTGAATTCTCTTTCTGAATCGCTTACCGTTACATTACCCGCACATCCTAATGTAATGTTTACGTTGTTTTACGAAAAAAAAAAAATGGGTGTCTAAAAGTCTGTTCTACTCTCTTCCACTTAAATCAACGAAATTTTAGAGAAAACAATATCAAAAATAAAAAAGTATAGGAAATATTAAAGAGTTGATGGGAGTAGAAGCCAATCGTGCGCCTCTGAACAAGGTGTGGGAGTGCAAAGGGTGAAGCTCATGATTTCTGTATACCTCACATTTTCAGTACACCTTTTAATTTTTTTTAATCATTTTACCCCAAGCAAGGCAATAAAGCTACTAAGACGCAAGTGGTTACTGACTGTTAGAGAATATGAAAAAACACTTCAGGATATATATATATATATATATATATATATATATATATATATAGATAGATAGAGAGACAGAGAGACAGAAGGCAATAAAAGAACAAGAATTAAGAAGACAGTAGATAATGATTGACATTGCATTTAAATTTTTTGAAGATTTATTAGGGAGAAAGGAGCCAGAAGGCAGTTCAACAAGCGAGAAGTGCGATAGAGGGAACTGTTAGCATAGAACTTACGGTTACATCTCGCCATTTCAACTGTAAAATTATGAGACTTAGTCGCCTATCTAGTACTGCGCTTAATTTCATAAAGTCTAGGTACCATAGCGGAAAAATCATTAGGACAATTACAATGAAAATATTATAGAAAAGTCACACGGCAGTTACATTACGGCGGTGGGAAAGTGACTGAAGGCAATATGCCAGGTAAGGACCAATAACATTGCAGATTCTTTTTGGTATTTTATCAAGAATTTCTAAATCTATAGCAGAACCACCAAACCAAATGTAACAACAATATTCAAAGCGAGGACATATGGTAGACATATAAATATGTAATATAGATTCTGGGAGAGAAAAATTGCCTAGCACGACATAATGAACTTCTATCATCTGACCTAGCAATTGATTCGATATAATATAATATAATATAATTGGGGTGGTGGGATACAGTTTATGCCCAATTACGGAATTTTCTCTTCTGATATTTCTTCCGTTTGTTTATTAGATATTTCGGAGTAAAATGTCTTCGAAACTAAACTAAAAGTTAATTGAAAATATAATACACTGCTGCTAATCTTATTACAAGCATCTTGGATACAGTCTCTAATGTAGCGTCTCTCTACTTTTTTACTTTGCGTAACCCTTAAAATAAATGACATGACTCAAGGAACCCCTGCGCAAATATATATATATATATATATATATATATATATATATATATATATATATATATATATATATATATATATATATATATATATATATATATATATGTATATATATATAACATCTTTCTGATTTTATTTTCATCGTAGTTCACGTGGTAAATATCATAGTATATATTTTTGAATCACTGCTTTAAGGAAAAATTAATACTTCTTTGTCAAATTTTTCGGTAATGCTGAATAAAATTCATACTGTTCGTTTATAATACTTCATTGGGGAGTTTTCATTCACACAACAGCACAGACATCAGTAAATATATTCCCAATGATTGTTATATTTTTTAATAACATAATAGCTGAGATCGGATGATGTCTATATTACAATATTACAATAACCAAGAATATATTGTGTGTGTTTAGTAATATTACGTATAAGAAATTAAATAAAAAGTCAAAAGCGCATTAGCTTAGCTCACCTGTTCTTTCGGAACCCTTGGTAACCTTTTGCGGAACGTTAGGGTTCCGGAGAACCCCGATTGAGAAACGCTGATCTAAGGTATGAATCCACCTCTTCTCAACCATCTATGAGTAAAATAGTAGGACCTGTATCATAAAATCATTATTATCTTCTTTTTTTTTTAAGCTTATCACCCCAAGCAAGGCTGGAAGCCACTAGCACGCAAGGGGTTACAGAAGGTTTGGAGGAAGAGCAGATAGGAGTGGTAAAGGAGAGGATGGGGAGAAAGATAGTGGATCGATCAAGGCAAGGGGGTTACAGAAGATTTGGAGCGAGAGCAGATAGGAATGAAAGGTGAAAGGATGTAGAGAAGGGAAGTGGATAGATCAAGGCAACTGGAGATATCGATTGACGTTACACTTAAATAGTTGGAGATTGTATTTGTCAGGGAAACAGGAATAAGGAAGGGAGTTCCACGGGCGAGATGTGCGAGACATGAAGCTATTGGAGTAGAAGAGACGTCTACATCTAACAGTTTCAACGGTGGATGGGTGGGAACGGGATGCCAGCCTCGTAGGACGTTTAAATTCATGAAAGCAGCTCCTCGGAGCAATTACCGTGAAAGTATTTGTAAAAAAGACAGAGCGAGGCAACGTCGCGTCTGTGAGAGAGCGACTGCAGACGAGATGACAGATCAGGGCCAATTACATTGCATATCCGTCTCTGGATCTTATCAAGAACCCTGAGGCAAACAGCCGGGGCTCCAGACCATATATGGCAGCAATACTTCATGCAAAGGCGCAAAAATAGGTTCCGGTTTTAAGTAACCTGCAAAAGGGCGATAAGCTGTAAGAATAGAATCAATCAAATCTATACTTTTTCTACGCCTAAGTAACAACATACGAAACTCATTCTTCCGCTTTATTATAATAGTAGAAGCAGGCCCTCTTTTTATATACAATTGTTAGAGAGGTGACTCGCCGATTCACTCTCTTTCTCTCTCTCTCTCTCTCTCTCTCTGATCTTCAGTACGATCTCTGAAAGTCAGATATTCTAAGTCTTCGTTCCTCATTATGTATTGGAGAAATTCCAACTATCTCTTTCGGATTCAATGTATCTGATCTATTTATTTGAATTTCTCTTTAAATTTTCACTTGTTTACATGTTCCGTCCATAGTATTCCCAGAATGCTTCTGTAAATCCATACCTCTGTTGCCTCAAGTCTCCTCTTCAACTTTGAGGAGATTATCCAGCATTCAGTGCTATATAGTGGAGTGGAAATTATATTCTTCCGCCTATAGTATTCTCAGCATTCTTCTGTGGAACCAAATCTCTGTTGCCTCTAGTTTCCTCTTCATCTTTGAGGAGAGTGTCCAGCATTAAATGCCATATAGGAAGACTAGTATTACATAAAATACGAAGTCCGTCTGAAGAGTAACGGCACTGTATGAACTATGGTCGAAAGAGGGGTAAACTGATTGTGTTATCATCTAACATCTGGGAGTTTAGAACTGTAATCTTAACTTTCTGTAACCATTGCATTTTTTTTTCATATGCGAGAGTTGTGGCGGGACAAATCATAGCTGCTTCATCGCGACACTACCCCTGCTCACAAAGCCCTGAGCATGCGGTTGTTCCTGCCCGAGATATATATTCAGTTTTATTCAGTCATATATGTACCATTTTGTTCTGTGGCCGTTTTACTATCTTTGAAGAAACTTTATTATTCGACCCCCCGATAGTATTAATAACAAACAGAAACCCACTTTGAAAAATCGTTAAGCGTGAAACAGCGCTGGGACGGGTAAATAAAATAAAAATGCTATTTCACGCGTATTAAAATGCTTTTTTTAAATTATTTAATATAGATTGCTCTAATATAGTTAAGAATATATAGGTGAGAATCTAGGAAAGACAAGAGGTAAGAATAGGAATATACAAATAATAAGTACATGAGGTCTGTTTGAAAGTTAAGTAGATTGGGTATACTGTGTAAGCTCTGGGCGAAACAGCAATAAGCGGATTGTGTTATTATCTAACGTGATATCTTGGGTGTTTAGAGCTGTAATCTTAGCTTTCTGCAACCATTGGATGTCATTTTCATATGCGAGAGTGGTGGCGAGGCAAATCGTGGCTGCTTCACCGCGACACTACCCCTGCTCACAACGCCCTGAGCATCTGGCTGTTCCTGCCCGAGAAGAACATTGGCGTACTGAAACAGCCTTCCCTTTCACCTGATCTTGCCCCATGTGACTTTTTCTCTTCGCCATGCTCAAGTGTATAATCAAGGAGACCCTTTTTTGAAACGGTGGATGCCATCAAGAGGGCTGTAACGGCAGAGCTGAGGGGTATCCGAGGAGAATCCTTCCAGCAGTGGCAGAGAAGGGTGGCAGAGAAAGATGGAAAAGTGCAGTAGTCTCGAGGAGGATTACTTTGAAGGGGATAACATGCAACTTGTTGTACGGAATTGAAATAAATTGTTTATGACATCACTCCTGTTATTTTTCCCACAGACCTCGTATGTTCCATTTATGTTCATTATCTTCCACCAGCCTCTACCATTTGTCTGTGTATTGAAAACTACTGTTGCATATATACAAATAATAAGTACATGAGGTCTGTCTGATGAGTAACTACACTGGGTATACCGTATGAGCTATGGGCGAAAGAGGGATAAGCTGATGGTGTTATCATCTAACATGATATCTTGGGAGTTTAGAACTGTAATCTTAGCTTTCTGCAACCATTGCATGTCTTTTTCATATGCGAGAGTGGTGGCCGGGCAAATCGTGGCTGCTTCACCACGATAATGCACCTCCCCACAACGCCCTGAGCATCAGGTTGTTCCTGCCCGAGATATTTATACATAGATTTATTCAGCCATATATGTGCCATTTTGTTCCATGGCCGTTTTACTATCTTTGTGGAAACTTTATGATTCGATCCCCCCGATAGTATTAATAACAAACAGAAACCCACTTTGAAAAATCGTTAAGCGTGAAACAGGGCTGGAAATGGGAGTAGGAGGGCTGATGAAAAAACAAGCGTTATTAAGAGCTTCAAAGGATGGGAAATCGTGGAGAAATGTATAAAACTAAAAAAAAGGAAAAAGAAGCAAGCTTGAACTTGCCGTGTGTCGAACACTCCGCCAAATCCAGTGGTGTGACCTTCCACCACTTCACAAGTTTTGATTCCGTCTATAAAGACTCGTTGTTTGAGTATTGTTCGCCACGCATTGCGTTCACTCACTTACTTGTGTCGTCTACTCTTTTGTCTCCAAAATCTGAAGCACGAACTTAGAAAGAATTAAAAAGTATCGAAAATTTAATTAAAATATTGTAGTCTTAAATTTAGTTTTTCCATTTAAAGTCACAAGATTTCTTTGCTTACAGGTTCACAGTTATTCAAACTATAATTTTTCACAAATATCTCCGCTTCTGTAGGGTGTAAGAAAATAAATCTTGGATCGGAATGTTTCAGGCAATCAGTTAAGTGCCATACGTGATACACGCTTGGGCAATCATGTCTCTTTCGATTCATGACAGACTGGACAGAATTTTTTCTCACAGTAGCTTACCGTTTCTTTCTGTGATAGTCTCGTTGCTAACCAAGGCGATAGGAGTAATTCTATCCCGCTATTCAACCCATGGCTGGGGTGAGAAGAGATGGAGTCATATCTTTCCCAAGGGTATTTGCGTGTAAGTAAAAAAAAAGGAGCTAGACATAGGTCCGATTTAAATTAGAGTAATAAAAGCTAGCCATGACTCTAATTTACACTAAAATAAAAAAGAAGACACAGGTCCGGTTTTACACTAGAATCAAAATGGTAGTCATAGGTCTGGTTTACACTAGGGTCAAAACATTAAACATAGGTTCAGTTAAGCTGGAATCAAAAAGCAAGACACAGGTCCGGTTTTACACTAGAATCAAAATGGTAGTCATAGGTCTGGTTTACACTAGGGTCAAAATATTAAACATAGGTCCAGTTAAGCTAGAATAAAAAAGCAAGACATAGTTCCGGTTTTATACTAGAGTCAAAATGGTAGTCATAGGTCTGGTTTACACTAGGGTCAAAATATTAAACATAGGTCCAGTTAAGCTAGAATCAAAAAGCAAGACATAGTTCCGGTTTTATACTAGAATCAAAATGGTAGTCATAGGTCTGGTTTACACTAGTGTCAAAACATTAAACATAGGTTCAGTTAAGCTAGAATCAAAAAGCAAGACACAGGTCCGGTTTTACACTAGAATCAAAATGGTAGTCATAGGTCTGGTTTACACTAGGGTCTAGTTAAACTAGTATAAAAAAAGGTCCGGTTTTATCCTAGAATTAAAAAGGTAGCCATAGTTTTGATTTACACAAGGGTGAAAATTAGTCCAGTTAATCTAGTGTCTAATTCCGATTTGTATTAGAGTCAGAATGGTAGATATAGGTCCGGTTTACACTAGTGTGAAAGAGGTATTTATCCTTAGCAGGGAGAAGTTGATTCATGCCTAATGTGACGCATGCGAAATGAAACGATAATTCTCCTAGCCAAGTTTTGAATTCGGTTCGACGATCAACAGTACTACAACCGCACACATAGATTGGAATTACGAAAAACGCATATATATATACGAGAGAGTGCTAAAAAATTCTTGCTCCGACCCACTTCCTGAAATCTAATCAAATGTCCAAGTGTTATAATTTATTTTGGTATGGCATTTTGTCCGGACGGAGAACTTTTCAGCACCCCTCGCGCATGCAAAATGACTCTTTCTCTTTTTCCCTTCACGCATTCAAAAGCACGCGATATATATATATATATATATATATATATAAGTATGTATATAAAGGCATTTTCCTTTTTCTCTCACACATTCAAAAACACGCGATATATATATATATATATATATATATATATATATATATATATATATATATATATATATATATATATAATTCAAAACATACAACGACCTTTGATATCGAACAACGCAGCTGATCAAAAGTCTGAAATCAATATGAAATGATTTATGTAATCTCCTGTTGTACGGGTTGTACTCTATTGCGAACTATAGTCTTTTTAATTAGGTCTCAACCGACAATAACTAACCATGAACTCCTTACAAAGGGGAATAATAGAAAAGTCAATATTCTCATATACACGCTCTTCGACAGGCAACAGCTTTGTCTGGAAAAAATGCTTCAGTCTTCTCGGATGTTGTTCGTCTGGGCTGTACAACTGGTTGCCGGTTGGAAAGTAATGTCCGATCGAGTAGGAAAAGGACCAGTTAACCTCGTTCTACTCTCTTTATATTTACTAATATAAGATAAATAAATCTGGGGAACAGATAAAACAGAATAGGGAAAAGACAAAGTATTGGAAGTATTATTTTGGAATATTTTGAGATAAGAATGGAGACTTTTTTTCTTCTTCGTGGCATTTGATTAGTGTAGGCTTAAGAAATACTGACGGCGTGGGGAGATAGAAAAAAATGCAGACTTATAGATATTTTGGGGCAGGCCAATAAGATCACAGCGGATAGATGGATAGACAACTAGGCTTGATCGACTGAGAAAGTGACGGAGAGGGACAAAAGCATATCCAACTGGGAATAATCTTGGTTCGGTGCATTTAGAAAGCGACACTGTAGCGCTACCCCCCACACAGACAGACAGACATGCACGTATACACACAGATACGCGCGTACAAACACACACAAACAAAACGAAAACAAGTAACTAAACACAACTCACGAAAAAAAGAAAAAAGAAAATTTTCTTCTCTCTCCATATGACGCTTTTCGATCCAGTACTATTTCGCATTTTGAATTTTTTTTTATAATTGTTGTGGCAGAATCCACCTAATTTGCATAGTAAAGTTCACGGACCCATTGGACGTGAATCCAAAACGGAAAAGATATTAAAATTAAGCAGATTGACATATACATATGAAGTATGCAAATGGGATCTACAAAGAAATAACCATAATCATCATCCCATATAGGAAGCCAGTTTGAAATCCAAAAGGGATTCCAAGGCTTGGGAGGGGGTGTTGTGGTAGGATCCACCTAATTTGCATAGTGGAGTACCGACGATATAAATATGGTTGGTACCGGGAAGACAGGGAGGCGAATCAAAAGATTCAACTAGAGACTCTGCCCGACTGCGACTTAGTCAACACATTCTCCAGGAACGGTCTTCCCAGGAATATACAAAAGACTATATGTAAATATTGTGTACACTTTCTTGTTTAAATACATTTTGTTCTAAGTACATTTTGTGTTGCATTATTATTCCATGCATTAGTCAAGTTTCAACAATAATGATGTTCACCCTGTACAATGGCCTGTAGCCACTAGAGATAGACGCTTATAGATTAAAAGTTACAGTCTATCCGGATATGTGTGCAAGGTAACGGTTAACACTAGACTTGAACAGGTTGTAATTGTAGTGATCGCGGAAATATCCTCTTGGCAGTCGGTTCCATAGAGCATTGAGAAGAAGCTGCTCAAGTAGAATTTGCATCTCAGGAATGAAATACAAATGGAAGGAGGGCGGTTGCAGGGAAATATTATAATAAAAACTATGGAAATAATGTCTTTTTTAAAAATATATGTTATATAAAAAGCGCTGTTTTTATTATCCATATATAGCTTCATGTCTCGCATATCTCGCCTATGGAACTCCCTTTCCTATTACTGTTTCCCTGACAATTACAACCTCCAACGGTTTAAGTGTAGCGTCAATCGACATCTCCAGTTGCCTTGATCTATCCACTTCCCTTCTCCACATCCTTTCATTTTTCATTCCTATCTGCTCTCGCTCCAAATCTTCTGCAACCCCCTTGCCTTGATCGGCCCACTGTCTTTCTCTTTCTCCACATCCTCTCCTTTACCACTCCTATCTGCTCTTCCTCCAACCCTTCTTTAACCCCTTGCGTAATAGTGGCTTCCAGCCTTGCTTGGGGTGATACGCTTAAAAAAAAAATATGTATTTGTGTGTGTCTCGGGAAAATATAGTCCTGCATAATCTGTGGATGCTAAGATTTTTTATTAGTTTTCGGATACACGCGAGTATTTATTATAAGAGGGGATACTTTGGTCATGTATTTACATAACAAGATTGTCTTCCCGATAAAATAATAATAGTCACATAATAGACAGGTTGAATTAGCATTTTTCCATCAACGCCATTTCAGATTCGGTTTATGATACGAAAGAAAATTTGTTCTAAATAAATGCGAACTCGTCTTTGTTAGAAATTGCAAATCGTCTAGTAATTTCCCCTTTGTATTTAGATAACTGGGAAAATAAATAAGAAACGGTGATCATTATTCTTGGTAACCATCCATATTCCCATTCATAATGAATTAGAATTTGTCTTCCAGGAGACAAACTTTAGATATACGTGAAGGAATCAATGCATCCATAGCGTAACGCGTAATTATGTGAATTTTGATTTAAAATCTTTAATGTATAATGTTCGATCTATCGGATGAATATTAATCACTGATTTAAGTGCACTGAAAAGGATGGATAAATGCATTGTAGTTATGTATGTGCTGTATAAAAGAAATGGTTCCATGAGTTGTCGCGGCCATATTGATGCACCTAATTACTCTTAAGTCGGAAACACGAGATGAGATTGAAAAATTCATTCAATCAAAATTAATTTGTTTTTCGAACAATAAAGGAAGCGGATGAAGTTACAATAAATAGTTATGTTGAATATAAAATAAACGGTCTGGAGTTATAGTGGGTAGGCTGGAAGAAAAAGTCAAAATTTAAATCGATGTCCAGGCCCGTCTATTCCGGACAAAAATAGTAATTTCCTTCGTTGTTAACGCGCTTAATACATTGAAAATAATAACACACACACACACACACACACACACACACACACACACACACACACACACACACACACACACACACACACAGACACGAGCATGCGTGCGCGCTTTTTATCGAAAATATGTGTTTATGTCTATCGTTTTGATTTTCATGTACCGTATTTGACGGCATATAAGGCGCACTTCTTTTTTTTTCTTTTTACTAAAAAACATCTTAAAATTCCCCTGCTGCTTATATGTCATATATCAGTCAGTTATGTGCCATGCGTGATACACACTTAGGCGATCATGTATCTTTCGATACATGACTGACGAAGCAGATTTTTTCCCCGCAGTAGGTTGCCTTTTCTTTCTGCGGCAGACCAGTTGCCATCCAATGCTATAGTACCCGGTCTGTCGTGCTATTTAACCATAGGGGAGAAGAAGATTCATACCTTTCCCAAGGGTATAAGCACGTAAGTGAATGTAATGGATTCGACTGGAATTCGAACCGAGCCGGTATCCTCTACTCCACCGTGCCTCCTGTCATATGTAGGTTTTACTAATTTTACTAATTACTAATTTTACTAATTACTAATTTATTGATTTGCCCTGTTGAAATTAGGGTGCGTTTTATACACCCTTGCGTCTTATATGCCGTCAAATACGGTAAATCTAATCAATGCCAATCCTTTAGTTTTTCGTGTAAATCGGACGTACTTCGTTCATGTCCCATGGCCCTTTAGAACGTGGGAGATACCCTAGCCCCTCACAACTATCTCCCTCTCGTTGTTTTAAGTAACCTTTCCCTCTTTTACCTATACTTTTTGTTCATCTTCTGCTATCTATGCACACAAACTCGTTAAGTAGCCTATTTATCTTTCTTTCCTTTTTTCTTTCTTTCTTTCTTTCTTTCTTTCTAGTATTAAATTCACCGGACCCTCTTTCCTCATTATATGCCACTGAAATTTAAATTGTCTTTTTTCGATTGCAGTTAAAAGTTTCCTTGTTGTTTCTGATTTCCTTAAGATTTCCTCATTGTTCACGTGTTCTAGAACCACATTTCTTTCGCTTTCCTCTCAATCTGTAAAGAGATTGTTTAGCATTCACTGGCATATAGGAAAGTAGATATTACAGAGCGAGCAGTTCAGTACTATTTTCTATGTTTCTAACGAGATTTTCCTTTGTATTAGCACTTTGCTTGGTTTCTAGAAGGCATCGTTCGTTATTTCCACGTGTCTTCAAATTTGGCCACGTTTCCGGTCGTCTGTTATTATATTAACCAGATAGTTACATTTCTGGACCTGTTTCATTATAGTGGCCCCGATAAGTAGTTAACATCTTGGGCTGCATATTATGCCGACGACCATGCATTCTGTTTTTTTTTGTTTACAATTAATATTCAGTCCTTTTTCCGCTTTCCTTTGGTGCCTCAGAAAAGTATTCTTTCGGTTATGCTCGTAAAAAAATAATCGAAAGTTGGGAATACTATGTAGAATAGATTAATATATAAGAATAACATTTTAATCGATCTTTTTCAGCCGATAATCTTCTTCAGCCGATAATCTTCTTCAGTCGATAATCTTCTTCAGCCGATAATCTTTTTCAGCCGATAATCTTCTTCAGCCGATAATCTTTTTCAGCCGATAATCTTCTTCAGCCGATAATCTTCTTCAGCCGATACTTTGAACTAAGAAGCCGCAAATAAGACTCAAATTCGCATCCCATACCTCGATAGCTCGTCTTTCATGTGTGACACATTAATCAGTTAGGTAATCAAGGTTAATATTTTTTTTTAAGCTTATCACCCCAAGCAAGACTGGAAGCCACTAGCACGCAAGGGGTTACAGAAGGTTTGGAGGAAGAGCAGATAGGAGTGGTAAAGGAGAGGATGTGGAGAAAGATAGTGGATCGATCAAGTTAAGGGGGTTACAGAAGATTTGGAGCGAGAGCAGATAGGATGAAAGGTGAAAGGATGTAGAGAAGGGAAGTGGATAGATCAAGGCAGCTGGAGATGTCGATTGACGTTACACTTAAATAGTTGGAGATTGTATTTGTCAGGGAAATAGGAATAAGGAAGGGAGTTCCACAGGCCAGATGTGCGAGACATGAAGCTATTGGAGTAGAAGAGACGTCTGCATCTAACAGTTTCAACGGTGGAGGGGTGGGAACGGGATGTCAGCCCCGTGGGACGTTTAAATTCATGAGGCCTAGGAACCAGCGAAAGCAGCTCCTCGGAGCAATTACCGTGAAAGTATTTGTAAAAAAGACAGAGCGAGGCAACGTCGCGTCTGTGAGAGAGCGACTGCAGACGAGATGACAGATCAGGGCCAATTACATTGCATATCCGTCTCTGGATCTTAGGCATAGATTTTGACTCATTTGATATTCATTTTATTCTGCACTGTATTGACAGAGTATCGGATTAACTAGTTTCCTTATTATGTGTATTATCTTTGATTAATTACTTAATTATTCAAATTACACATAAATTGTGTGTATAAATATCATAAATACTTTTACAAACTTTGGGGATAGGTTATTATGTTTTAAATTTTACGATAAGCGCTGTTAAATGTACAAGCCACGAAATAATCCAAAAATGCTCTTACAAACTTTGAAGTCGGGTTCCTGACATCAAAACAAGGTAAAATATCCATATAAACATATGTCCAAAAGGCCATCGTTGTACCTCAACACAGCAACTCATAACAAATGATCAAAATGTCCTTCACTTGCTTCTAGACACGCATACACGCGTCGGATCATTGACTAGCGAACCCTTCCAAATACTCCCACATGGTGTCGAATGGTTTCGCAGGCCCCCATGACACATTGATAAAGCATCTCTGTATTATTAATGTCTGCTGCATAAATCAATTGTTTTAATATAAATCCAAAGGACCGAGGTCGGGGGAACGTGCAGGCTATGGAACTGGTCCCCACCTATCCATATTTCATGGTAGATGTTAGCCAGTGCATCGCGAACAACGTGACTAAAATGCGCTGGAGCCCCTTCATGCATGAACCACATGCATCTTCATATTAGCAGGGGTACATCCTCTAGCAGGTCTGTATATGTGTTTGAAATAAAGTCTCTGTAGACAGCTCCTGTAAGACGTGCTGGGAGAACATATGGACCTACCAGACAGTCACCTACAATTCCAGCCAACAGATTAATCGTAAACTGATGCTGGTGTCTAGCCTGTATTGTACCATGACGATTCCGATCCACTCACAAATGTTGGTTGTGAAAATTTGTTATTCCATCTCTTCCAAATGTTGTCTCATCCGTAAACAAGACTGAAGAGACAAACAACTGATCGGCAGTTTGTGCCATAAACCATCGGCAAAAGTTCTCCCGTGGTGAGTGATGAGAGGGCGAAATACTCTGCACACGTTGCAAATGATACGGATACAGGAGCTGGTCTTGAATTACCCTCCATGCGGTACTATGAGATGTATGGCACGCTGGGGCCACTTGACGTGTGCTGATATCTGGAACGTCTCTGACACCCTGTAGAACCTGTCCTCCATGGCCAGGCGTACGAACGGATTTCGGTCTTCATTGATCCATAGACTGTGGTGCCACGGTTCCTCAGCAACGCGAAGATAAACAGCAGCAAAGGTTGGGTGATTCGGCTGCCTTACGGTCTGGAAACGCAATCTGATACAGCCGTGCAGACTCTCGTCCATTACAATTTCGCGTGGTCATATGCAAAAATCATATCTGCCTGCTCACGATATGAATATCCTGCCATTGTTAAACGGAACACTTCTTAGTTAACTCACTACTACACACAGTAAACGTTGAAGACAGACTAACCACAAATGTATACAAATGACAAATGTAACCCAGCCTGCATGGCAGAGCAGCGCCATCCCCAGTATGCCTTCTTTAAACATAATAACTCAAAAAACGAACTTTTGTCCTTGTGTGAAGAATACCCCACAAAGTTTGTAAAAGTATTTTTGATATACCTTGTATATATATATATATATATATATATATATATATATATATATATATAATTATTTATTTGAATATTACAACATAAATATGTTATAAAATCACGACAAAAGTAGCCATTTTGTTTCAACACTTCTTGTGTCTTGTCAAGTGATAATATAGACTACCATATTCTATATTATCACTTGACAAGACACAAGAAGTGTTGAAACAAAATGGCTACTTTTGTCGTGATTTTATAACATATTTATGTTGTAATATTCAAATAAATAATTATATCTGCTCTACTCTGTATTGAGCACTCTTTAAAGAATATTGATTGTTGGTTATTGGATTTCATTCCGTATATACCAATCCTAAACTTGGGTATATATATATATATATATATATATATATGTGTGTGTGTGTGTGTGTGTGTGTGCGTGTGCCTGCGTGTGAAGATCTCTTCTGTCGTTTTTCGACGTATAAGGGCCCAGCCGCTAACTTATTAGAACCAAGCACCTAGCCTACTCTCGCATATGTTTTGATTATAGGAATGAAGGCTTGTACAGGAGCAAACACTTTTTCAAAGAACAGATTACAGAGAACTGGTCCGTCTTAAGCAGGACGATAAACTGCATCCAGCAGCATGACCTCCGATCAGGAGGTTTTCAGTAGAGTGGCACCGTTGTTCGTGTCCGAGATATAGGCCCCCCCCCCTAACTGGATTCAAAACACTATGAGAGTATAAACATTTTCATAGTAAAAATACGAGCAATACATTTTCATAGTGAAAAATATTACGAGCAATACATTTTTGTAACAAAAAAAAAAAAAAATTACCAGCAATACATTTTGTCAAAGAAAGTATCAATGTTTCCATTAAAATTAAATTTCGACATTAAATAACCCATAAGCCGCTAAACAAACAGACAAAGAACTGGTGCACATAGTCTGGCACAATTTCCTCAAACGACCCTCCTCAAGTTTTCATTTCAGATTTGTCCTTCTCCTAGACTGGTTGCCACACAAGGCTATAGGTCACAGTATGTCCTGCTATTGTCCTTCTCCTAGACTGGTTGCCACACAAGGCTATAGGTCACAGTCTGTCCTGCTATTGTCCTTCTCCTAGACTGGTTGCCACACAAGGCTATAGGTCCCAGTCTGTCCTGCTATTTCCCCAGAGCTGGAGGAGAGAACAGATGAATTCATATCTTTCCCTATATAAAAAGAATATAGAATAACTTGGATTACGCGCGTTGCTGAGAATGGAGTAGTTCTTATAGCATACGTTTTTTTGGTTTGGGTTGTGTGTGTGTGTGTGTGTGTGTGTGTGTGTGTGTGTGTGTGTGTGTGTGTGTGTGTGTGTGTGTGAACTGAGCCTTATACTGTAACTGTCACTATTTCTTTTCTATTTTCTTTCTTAAGTATCACTGAAGAAGGCTGTAGAATGGATCGGACAAAGCATTGCGGTGGCAACAAATAGAATGAGATCAATAGTCCGAGCAACTCTTGGAGTGATAGCAAATCTTCTTAAAATGGCAAAAACTAATTTTTCATGCGATTTGTACTGCTGAAGAAGGGCGTAGAATGGATAAACCATAATGTCATGGTGGCAACAATGCAACTAAAGTGAATAAGATTAATGGACCAGGAAACTCTTTCATTGGTAACGCTTTTCTCAAAGTTCTAAAAAGCATGAAGAAAACAAAACAACGACAAAAAAAAAAAAGAAAAAGGAAAAAGATTACCAACTTTACTTTAATTCTGATCATGCTAGTTGATTCCAGGTACGATAAGTCGAAAAAGAGACGCATGGATATAATGTGTTCCTGTGTTATATCCCCAGGGAAAACAAACGAGATTTTTTTGCTGCATCTAACAGAATTGGTCTGTCGCGATGCATGCGCAGTTGTAGCCTATCAACCCCCTTATCTTCAAGGGTTTTTATTTATTTTTTAAAAACACTGAATTTGTTGTCCAGTTATAAAGAACAAAACAAAGACATTTTTCCAATCACCGACAAACTGGCGAGATTTGGCAAGAAAAAAAATCTCTTTTTCTAAAGTCTTTATGCACAAAAGAAAGGAAAACCCGAGAAGAAAAAATAACAAAAAAACTATGAAAGTAAATAGAAATGCAGGCTTTAAAGTAAAACTCTCCTGTTGAAAAAAGAAAAAAACTACGAAAATAAAGTAAAATACATAAATAAAAAGAAAGAAAAAAATATTTAAAATAATGACAACGACAATATCCGGAACTGAGAGAGGGTGAAAAAAATGCAAGTCATTACTTCCGTTAATGGCGGAAAAGGCCGGCAATTTGTCCATACTTATTTGTCGAGATGTTTGCAAACAGACAGAGAGCGTTTGGATGACAAGAAAAAAGAAAGAAAATATTCCGGTTCATGTAAGCATCCGATAAATACATCCGGTTGGAAATCGGACTTTTTTTTTTTGGTGGAGGGAATTTTCTTATTTGCTATTTTTTTTCAATCCGTCACCTAAATCAGCAGATAATTTCGTCTTTCTGTTCACGTCGAACTGAAGACGAACAGGACAAATTAAATGGACGCCAATGAGACTAGATTAGAACGCTTTTTCGGTACCCTATTTTTAACAGTAGATTTTGGAACGCAGTGCAAGTCTCTAAGTTTTCCTTACGTTTCGAAGTTATGTTTCCTTATTTCTTCGTAGTTTTTCGTTTTCTGCTACACACTTTTTCTTTGGTGCTATCGTTTCCCTTCCTTTCTTCTTTCTTCTATTTTCTTTCATTTTGATTAGCTTTCCTTTTGTCTACATTCTTTTCTTCCTACATTTGTTCTTTATTTTTCATTTTTTATTCTTTTATTTGGTTTAATGCATTTTGTTTGTTTGTTTGTTTTTGTCTTTCTCGTTCTGATCTATCTATCTATCTATCTATCTATCTATCTATCTATCTATCTATCTATCTATCTATCTATCTATCTATCTATCTATCTATCATATCGTGTTGAAACATTGGTTCCCATACGATCACCGAAGTTAAGCAACGTCGAACTTTGTCAGTACCTAGATGGGTGTCTGCTTGGGAATACCATGTGATGTAATGGCTCGGAATTGTTAATCGGAGAGCCGAGTTCCAATTCCAGTCGAGTTCGTTATATCCACTTACGCGGAAACACCTTTCGGATTATTATGACTTGTATCAGTAACTCATTAAAAAATCCCACCAAA
>OZ038500.1:54581924-54609424 GCA_964036315.1 Acanthosepion esculentum
TGTGTGTATTGTAAAGTCTTATAAAATTGTTACAGGTCCTATTTCTGTAACGGGGCTGGGTGGTGTTCATACCAATGCAACCGTGTCTGGGTGGTGTTGATGATAATAATTATTATTTGTGCATGCAATGTTTCCTGCTATGTATCTTGTAGAGCCGGGTTCAAACTAAGGTCCTTAGGCCCTATAGGAGAATTTATTCCCCACATCCTGTTAATCTCGATCTCCACGTCCTTGTATTTGGACAACTTCTCGATAATTTTCATGGAGGTTTTTCGCTCAGATGGTACTGCTATGTCAGTAAGCAAACACTTCCTGAATTTCTTGTCTTTTATGATAATATCAGGTCTGTTTGCTTTTATTTCCCTGTCAATTTTAATTGGTATGTCCCAGAGGATAGTTACATCGTTATTTTGTGTAACTGTGTCTGGTTGGTGCTCATAGCACTTCTCAGTGGGTTGGATTTTGGATTTCTTGCATATCTTCCAGTGCACATGTGTGCTATCTGTTTGCGAGGCGTTGATCCTGAGCTGCAATAATTAGGCCTTCGGTCTCAGTTTTTAGCCCGCAGCTCCTCGGCCACTGATGTGTTTTCTGATGACCCACATCTGCTTCTTTCGTTCTTTTTATGCATTTTCCACATAACGCCTTGTCCTCCCAGTTTTGTAATTTCATTTGGTCAAATTGTTTTGCTTTCTGCTTTACTCGCTTGGCATAGATGGTATTCGCTTCGTTTTTTGTTGGTAGGATTTCAGGTATTTTAAGCTGTTTCTTGAAGAGTGCAGCTTCTTTGTTTATGGAGTGGATTTGGTGTTTTACTATTTGTAAGCGAGAGTCATTGGTCTTTGTGAGGTAGGCTTCCAGTCCGATTGTTGTAGATTTTAGAGTTAATTCAAGTTGGATTAGACCACGACCTCCTAAAACTCTTGGTACATACATCCTATCAACATCTGATTTCGGGTGGTGTATCCCCATTATTATTATTATTATTATTATTATTATTATTATTAGATATACTATTAGTAGTATTTCAAATGTTATAGTGGACACATCTGATTTCAAATAGATACTCCATTTTTATTTACTAAACATCTATCGTTCTGTGCATTCGAGAAAAGATAGACCGATAACGTAATACACTGTGCTTCATAAAGTTATATCTAAACCATTTCAACTTAAATTTAAAAATGATGAGAGCTTGCTGTCAATCTAGTACTGCGCATAAATTATTTTTCCGTAGATTATTTATTTAAAGAATTTCGTATTGACATTTTTGATGTAGTCCGGGCTCTGTCCGGAAAGTATCCGACCATTTATTCCTAACGAATGAAATGACTTGCAAATCCAGTGGCCGCTTAATCGTTTTCAATGTATTCTTCTTTGGAACGCACACACTTCCTTTCCCTTTCAGTTTTTCAAAACAGCCTGCAAAATCGCCTCCCACCTTTTTTTCTTTTTGTTTCTGGAATCGTTCTCAGCTGCCTCTTCATATCATTCTTAATCGCGTCTAGGGTCGGAAATCTGCCCCCCCACCAAACAACGATAGACAGAAATCGCAGAAAGCTAAATCTGTAACGACTTACACACCTTGATGACGTGACGATTTGTCGAGAAACTCTGCATAAGAATTGTAAATGCGACGGTCACACAGTAAGCGAGCTCATTCGGTGGCTTCTCATTGTCAACTGGTTGTGAGTTTGCACATTTACAGTTCTTCAATTCTTGTCATAGTGCCTTTTCGCGTCACTTCAGATTGGTTGTCAATTTACTTAAAAGCTGTGCAGCGCGTTCAAAATGGAGGCTGAAGACACTCTTGATAGAACCCGTATGTTTGTGTGCGGTTGTATTTCGCGTGCACAAAGTAACACCTGTAATTGTATCTGTACGCCAAATAGCTTCTCCCAACAGACCCAAAGCAGATATTGAGGCTGACTTCAAGGGAAATGAATCAGTTCTGAACAATCATATTAAACGTCTAAATAAGCGGAAGAAATTATGACAGATATTCTTGATTTGCATTTTTTTCAAGAATTATCTCTAATATAAGTTGCTTTTTTGATTGTTTTGTTTTTTACGGCTTATCAACCTTTTTGAGGCCATTTAAAGCCGAAACATATTTTTTGGATTGTAAGAATTCTTTGGAGATAATAATCATTTATTGATAGACTTCTTACTATTTAACCCATAACTGGGAGAAGAAGATGTGAATTCATCATTTTTCCAAGGGTATTTGCACGTGAGTGAATATAACGAAGACGACTAGAATTCGAACTCGGCTCTCCGGTTTCTCATTCGTTTATTAATTACATCAACCGTATATTCAAGTTTATAGCACATAAGATCTCCCAGCGGTTAGGCATGTCGTTACTGACAAGGTTTAATTTCGGTGATCTGATGGGAACCGGTATTTCAACGTAATACGGCTGTAAGCCTATCTATGGTTGCGTTAAATAACCGCAAACCTAATTAATTGGAATCTATGATTGGTGAGAATTTTATTCATGAATAATGAGAAACGGAAACGAGAAATGGCGTGGCAGTAAAGAGCACTTAAAATGAAAAGATAATCTACGTACCATGTTCAACCAAAGATTAGAGGCAAGATTCTGGTTTTTTTCATCCTGTAAGGAAAAAGAAAATTCCATCATTATTATGAAGAAAGATTAAAAATCTCTTTCTCTTTCTCTCTCTCTCTTTCTCACTCTCTATCTTACACACACCCACACTTACACACACACATATACATATCCATATAACCTGTCGGAACAAAAGTTGGTCACGTGAATTTCAGACAGTGTTTAGGGATTTGTACATGGGTGAATACGATATATATATTTTTATATATCAGAACAATATTGGGTAATTTAATCTCAAGGTATTACTGTAATAATAATAATAATAATAATAATAATAATAATAATAATAATAATGATAGAAAAAAGATTTTAAAAAGGAACAAAAAAAAAACACTTACAGAAAGGAACCTGCCAACTAATTGATATGAACTGCCCACAGGATTCCAAAGTTTAAAAAAAAAAAAAAATTTCAAAAACGGTCAAATTATAAAGACCTGCAAATCGAAGTGACAAACATGTGGAAACTTAAAACCGCGATTATCCCTGTTGTGATAAGGGGGTTGGATATGATAAAGAAAGGTACCGAAAATGATGCGAGTAAAATCCCTGGGCACATCAGCATGTCAGAGGTAGAAAAGATTACTTTGTGCAGAACTGCACACATTATCAGCAAAACCTTCTCCATCTAAACGAAACGTCCGAAATGTATACTTAGCAAAGGTAACGCTCCTACAGTGACCTTTTTAAATCATAGAACCCGGTGGTGACATGGTAATTAGGCACTTAAAATTAGTCACTGGCAAGATGATACTACACTAAATAATAATAATAAGAAGAAGACAGAGGGATTAAAAAAATGAACTTGCTAACTAATTGATATGAATTGTCTACAAGAACCAATTTTTCAGAAAAGGAAATTTAAACTGCAAGAAATTGGTATGCGCACCACGCAGACCGGGTTACAGAGATAGGATCTGTAACATTTTTATTGGACTTTACAATAGACACAGACAGGACAATCAAAGCTAATCGCCCTGATATTGTGATCAGAGTACATCAAAAACAAAATGTTTCTTCTTATTGACATGGCAGTCCCTGCAGACTGCAATGTATCTTTGAAAATCTTCAAAAAACATTCAAATGCAGGGACCTTGAAATCGAAATACACACAATACAGAACAATCAAAGCTAACCGCCCTGACATCGTGATTAGAGACCGCAAAGACAAACTTATCTTATCACTCCTTATTGATATGTCAGACCCTGCAGACTGCAATGTATCTTAGAAGAACTTAAAAAAACAAGGACCTTGAAATCGAAATCTCAAAAATGTGGCACATGAGGACATTAACCATTCCATTTAATGTTCCAATTTTGAATGATTTAAACACGGTTTAAACACATTAATTCAGGAATAAAAATAGGACATTATTTTCTGAACAGCCTAATAATAGTAATAATAATAATAATAATAATAATAATAATAATAATAATAATAATAATAATAATTGCACGGTATTGGCATCTACTGAATATAAAACACAGCATGACAAGGATGGGCCGATATCTGCACTGGAAATTCTGCAACTTCTACGGAAAGGAAACTGCAAGAAACTGGTAGGAACATCACCCAGATCTGGTTACAGACATAGCATCTGTAACAATTTTATGGGACTTTACAATACACACAGACAGAACAATCAAAGCTAACCACCCAGACATTGTGATTAGAGACCGCAAAAATAAAATGTACCTCTTTATTGACATGGACATTGAAATTGAAATCTCAAAAATGTGGCACATGAGGACATTAACAATTCCAGTTGTAGTTGGAACCCTCGGATTGATTGGAAAAGATTCCAATAGACTCATTGAAGGAATCTTTGGTAGCCCAAGAAAATACAAAAATTGTACTCACAATTACAGCCCACACTCTTTTGGTCCTGTCACTGGATCTAACTAACGCCTTTATCCACTGTGCCATGTGTCCTTGTTCAATACTTGGTTAAGGCGGTGGAGAACTTGGAGAGGGGAACTAACAGGAGATAACTGATAACTGACATCCATTAGACATGGCACGTGGAACTAGAACAGTCTACCTCAGTGAGCGAAATAAATGGTTCAGTTCGACATTCCAACCACCTGAAGAAGGCCAGAGCGTACAACGGCCGAAACGACAAAGATGAAGACAATAGTCCGAATAATGTAAATAATATATATGATCGCCAAAGCATATATCACGTATGGTACAAAACTGACTAACAGAAAAGCTACGTTACAGCGGTGGGAAAATGACCAAAGTCGAGATATCAGGTCAGGACCAATAACATTGCAGATTCTTCTTTATATTTTAAGTCTAAATACATAGCATAAGCACTAGACCACATGTGGCGGCAATATTCAATGGGTGGACAAATGGCAGACTTATTTCTTTTCATTTGATATTGATTTGAGTTTACCAACGGAAGGCGTTATCTTCTGGCCGTAGACAGCACGTGAACCGATCATGTGTGCTTAATTATCGTCCTCAAAAGAATTCGGATCCTCTCTAGTGACATTGGCTGAAATTGTATCCAGATCCAATGTAGAAAGTACTAGACACTTATCCAGCGGATTAATTCGGCGTTCTTTAGCTCACATGGGATAACGGAGCCGGCAGGTTGTCCCGTGTAGGGACTTCTCTTTCAACATCGGACATAGCACTTCACCTGGCTTTCTGACCTCGTTAAATAGGACCCAGGAGTGCTGGTAACATTTGGCGAGGTTCGATGAGCCACGGATTCAGTTGTTTCAAACTTATTGTTGGGTTCCGGTTTAGTGCAAACCTCAGCGAGCCATGAAGCCCACTCTTCACCGAGGCAACGTTCAGGTTAGTACTGATGAATAAAACTTTGCCTAGCGTCGTATTAACTTGACTCTGGCAGATCTCAAGAAGATTATCATTTTAGAATATTTCTTAATTCGAGATATCGGAACGAACAGAATAAAGTAAATTATCCAAAATAATGTACACAAAATCAAAAGAAATAAGTTCTTTAAGCTTCCAAAATAAAAAATAAATGAATGAATAAAAGAAGTAATTGCTTCTAAGAATTGTTTTTTATTTTGCGATTGTTTTTGATCTTTGAGTTGATGAAGGTCATTGGTCTGCTAGAAATGGTAAAGAAAACATGCTTGTTTGGATTTAAAGAATTATCTGTCTACAGATTACAGACCAAAGAACAAAATGGAACAGAAGAAATATTCCAAGACAAAAACAGAATAAAAAGAGCTTTAACGCAATACTTCCCTCTAAAATGATATATATATATATATATATATATATATATATATATATATATATATATATATATATATATATATATATATATATATATATATATATATATATATATATATATATATATATATATATATATATATATATATATAAGTTTCGTGTAAATAAAAACGACCTACCGTGACGTAGTAGGGAGTATATTTATTTTGCATGCCAATTTTAATATAACGGGTTCGATACTTGCTTCTGGCACAGGGTCAGACAAAGACAGGATGCGTAAAAATCTATAAATTATATACATTCTCTCTCTCTCTCTCTTTCTCCCTCTCTCTATATATTTATATTTATTTTAAGACATTTTTTATGTTTATACGTTCTTTTTATAGATGACGTATAAACATAAAAAAATGTCTTAAAATAATTGTCGGACATTGTTCATTTCATAATATATATATATATATATATATATATATATATATATATATATATATATATTAACATACAACGTGTAATGACACGTGCGATACCCTGTCTTCATCAGCCGCCGACCAGGGGTGATATCACGGTTTCGGTGGCTATGGCGGGACCGCCACCCCTAGCGCCACCAGCAGCGTTTGCCACCAGGCAGGGTATGAAGATAAGTAATTAATCGTTCCTATTTGTAAATTTTTGTAATAAAATAAATAAACGCAGCTTCTATCGAATATATATATATATATATATATATATATATATATATATATATATATATATATATATATATATATATATATACAATATTGAGTACTGGTGCTAATAAAATAGTGCTCGATGTATAATAATAGACTTATAATTTATATTAATAACAAATATACATTTTTTTCCTCATTGGTAGCATAACTCTGAGTTTCACGCACAACGCAATCCCCAGGGACTGACCGAAAACTGACCAGTCTTCAATCAACACCTGGCGATTGCGTTGTGCATCAGAGTTGTTCTATTGGCGAGGAAATTATATATATATATATATATATATATATATATATATATATATATATATATATATATATATATATATATTTAGTAATAAATATGCATTTATATACATATATAAAACAAAAATACATTTTTGTTTTATATATATGTATATATATATGTTTTTTGTTTTCTATATGTATATAAATTTCCCCGCCGGTTGCACAACTCTGATTTTTATGTACAACGCATTCATTAGGTGTTGACTGAAAACTGTAATCATTCCAATGTACATATAAAAGTATTTTAATCACCGATTTCACACACACACACACACACACGCACGCACGCACGCACGCACGCACACACACACACACACACATATATAATGTGTGTATGAAATGAATACTCTTATGATGAAAAGCAACCCTTAACAACGACAACTACGAACGCGAACACAAGTTATTGCCCGTATTCTGGAATAAAGATGCTGACCTACAGGAGAGTAACACATTGCGCCTTCTCTGGCTAACGTGAAGTCTAAAGATTATATTGAATCAATTGCTAGGTTGGCTGCTAGGAAAGTTGGTTCACTGTGTCGTACTAGACAATTTTTCTCCCCAGGATCTATCTTACGCATTTATAGGACGACCATTCGTCCATGCATTGAATATTGCTGTCACATCTCGTCTGGTGCTTCTGCTATATATTTAGAGATCCTTGATAAAAATCAAAGAATTTATCCGAAATGTTTTAGGTCCTGACCTGGCATTTCGGTTTCACTTACTTTCCCATCGCTGTAACGTAGTTTCCTTGTGCCTTTTCTATGAATATTTTCATAGTTTGATTTGTTTTGTTTTACGGCATATCAACCTGAATGGATTATTTAATGCCGACAAGATTTTTATTGCTAGTGATATTTTTTTCCGAAAATGTATTGTTGATAATATTTTTTTCTTCAAAAATATATTGCTAGTAATAATGTATTGCCGGTAATAATTTTTCCTAAAACCTATTTTTACACTTTCATAGCGTTTTGACCCCACTTTGGGGATTAACTATTTGCCCATAGCTGGCACACTAACTGGTGCGACCACCCCGGGTCAGGGTGGACCTGGGAATACCAGCAATTAAGAGGTGGTTCCACACCCCTCAAAACCTCCAGATCAGAGGCCTTGCTGTTGGACGCGGATGTAGTTTATCGTCATACCCAGGATGCAATAGTTTCATGGTAATTGTTCTGATCAGCTTTCCTCTTTGGTACCTAGATTTTATGAATTTAAACGCTGTACTAGATTGGCGTTTAGGTGCCATCATTTTACACTTAGAATGGCTAGATATAACCATAAGGTCTACGCTAACAGTTTCTTTTCTCGCACTCCTCGCTTGTGAAACTCTTTTTCGGCTTCTTGCATTCCAGTCAAATTTGATCTTCAAAAATTTAACTGCAGTGTTAATCGTTATCTCCTGTCATCTTATTTCTTGTTCTTTTATTGTTCTCCTTAGTAATATTTTTTTTTCTTTTTCTCATATTCTTTAACATTCAATAACCCCTTGTGTCTTAGTGGCTTTATTGCCTTGCTTAGAATGAAATCATTAAAAAAAACATGTTTACGACTTTTGTATTTATTGCCTAAAAATACATAGACTCATAGGAAGGAAAGTGAAAGAAAGTCTTGACTTATTTAATAAATCCTACCTATGGTATAATGGGTTAAGTTTGTTTATTTATTTGTTTAGCGGCATATCAACTCCTTATGGGTCATTTAAAATTAAATTGGGAGCATTAATAATTTCTTTTACAAAAATGTATTGCTGTTAATTTAAAAAAAAATTGCTAGTAATTTTTAATTTTTTAAATTTTTACAAAATGTATTTCTGGTAGATTTTACTATGATAATGTGTTGCTGGTATTTTTAGCATAAAAATGTATTTTTATATATTCATAGTGTTTTGACCCCAGTTTGGTGCTTAACTATTTGCTCATATACGAGACCCTAGCAGATGCTGCCACTCCGGGTCAGGGTGGAACTTAGAACAACAGCAATTAATAGGTGGTTACACGCTCCTCAAAATTTCCCGATCAGAGGCCTTGCTACCCGATGTAGTTTATCGTCATACCCAGGACACAATGGTTTAAGAAAACCTTTTAGTGAACATTGTTCCAATAGTGGAACATATTTTCAGAGATAATTTTGGATACCAGACAAAATTGATTGTATTTTAACTCGAAATATCAACTTGTATTGTATCGGAGTCTTTTCCCTGTATATTATCGATAAAATAATCAAAATTAATGCTTGTCTGATATTAATAAAATATATAAAAATATTATACTGGTGGAATAGTATTGATACCAGACACAGAAGGAAGCTATAGGAAAGGCTATACAGTGTAGTAAAGGAAAGCCAGAAGAAAGGACTAAGCATCAATTGACAGAATGAATCGCTGTTATCAATAGGAACAGCCCAAGTATCGAACTATAAATTTGAGATACCGAAATCAAATAAGTATGATAATGTAAATATCTTGGAAGAGAGAACGAAAAATGTGACACCGAAAGCCGAAGCCGAGATAGCGAGGAATGTCTTCTAAAAGAAAATGTATTGAAAAACAGGAAAAATTCGTTAGTGGTCAGAAAGGAAACTACAAGAACGTCTACAGAAGGTAGTGAAGGAAAACGAGAAGAAAGGTCTAAACATCAATTGCAAGAAGACAATGCATTGTTGTTGTTAGGAAAAGGAACAGCTCAACATGTAAATTGCAAATTGTAGAGACCAAAATTAAACAAGTGTATAGAATTACACATCTGGGAAGTGTTTTTAAAAGTGCGATACTAATATCCAAAGGTACATTGGGATAATGAAAGATGCTTTCTAAAAACCAAGTAAAATATTAGGAAGTAGGAAAATTTCTTTAGAAACAAAGAAAAATATTTTAAAAGAAAATATTTCTAAACTGTTGTGTAATATCAGTTCTCCTTTATGGCAGAAAAGTCCTGGTGAGAATTAATTCGAGATTTTTGTTAAAGAATCGATAAAAGAACAAAAAAAAACCTGTTTTGTTTTTAATCCCGAATGGTTATTGTAATATCTTCCTCTACCTTATATCCCGCAGAAAAAGCAATATTTAAAAGTGACGGTTTTTCGAAATATTGTCGCCATATTGGTTCTACCGAAGTAATTAATGAAGAAACAAATTTTACATTATAATTTGAATTAAAATCTTAGAATGGCCAGGCATTGTGAGATTGTCCAACATGGGCAATCTCCTCATAGACCAAAAAGAGACTTGAGGCAGTAGAAATGTGGTTCTACAGAAGGATGCTGGGACTGTCATGGATTGATCCTATGAGTAACGAGGTACTTTTAAGGAAAAGGAAGCAACAAGTGTGCTTGTACTTATAGTAAATAAGCGACAGTTGAAATTTCTCGCACAAAAGGATGAAAGAAGGCTTGGAGACTTTGAAACTCACAGGGCATATTGAAAGCAGGAAGAAAAGAGGAAAGCAGCAAATAATCTAACTAACGAGTTTGTGTAAATGTATGACAGAACAGGGATTGGGAGGGGTGACGAAAAGACAAACATTAGTAAAACAAATGATGGGAAGTTGTGGAGAGCCATGTACGTCCTGAAGAGATGAAACACAAAGAAGAAGAAGAAGAAGAAGGTTAATAAGAAATATTTTTCATTGAATTATGCCCGGTCATTCTAAGATTTTAATTCAAATTGTAATGTAAAAATTGTTTCTTTATTAATTACAGCGAAAGAACCAATATGGCGACAAAATTTTGAAAAACCGTCACTTTTAAATGCTGCGTTTTCTGCGGGATATAGTGTAGAGGAAGATATTACAATAACCCTTCGTGATTAAAGAAAAAACAGTTTTTTTGTTCTTTTATCGAGTCTTTAACAAAAATCTCGAATTAATTCTCATCAGGACTTTTCTCCTCACTTCTTTGAATTATCTGCCCTTGACAAAAATGACGTCATTTGCTCGAGGGAAGTATGTAACACAAGACACTGCACTAATGATGATAATTTGGTTACGAAGACATACAGAATGTTTATGGAATTATCGTCGCGCTGTCAAATTCGGATTGATTTGATTTGGATTAATGGTCCTGAGAAAACGTCTTCAGCTGTCCTGATATTGAAGGAGCTCTCATGGGAGATCATTTGATGATGTAAGCCCGGCTGCGACATGTTAATATAAGATGCTGCTTTGTATCATAAAACGACAAGATTTAATTAGGAAGTCGAATGTGTATGGCTTGAGTAAATATTTAACAGCCTAATGTCTATAAAACTTCTCACGGTCGCCATTGTATGACCTGCTTCATGATTGATATTGTTACATATCTCCCACCTGTGTCAGAGGTCGTTGTTTGAATTCAATTAAAGGGCAGAATATTGGATATTGATATTCAAGGAAAGAAGAAAAATCCGTCTATACTTTGAATATTGGCGTAGTACAATCTTACCTTCTTTTATTCGACCTCAGTCAAGATCATAAAGCCCACAACTCCGCGGCGAACTCCATAATCTTTCCAATGGTCGTATAGCATGAGCCTCGCATGGGCTGTAGTTAGCGGCGAACTCCATAATCTTTCCAATAGCATGAGCCTCGCGTTGGCTACATACGATTTTGAATTCAGAGTTGGCTTACAGCTATATCACGTTGAGACACCGGTTCTCATACGATCATCGAAGTTAAGCAACGTCAAGCTGGGTCAGTAGCTAGATATGTGAGCGCTTGAGAATACCAGACGCTGTAAGTTTTGAGGTGTGGGTAATGGCTCAGAATTGTTAATTGGAGAGCCGAGTTCTAATTTCAGCTGGGTTTGTTATATTGACTTACACGCAAATACCCTTGAGAAAGGTATGAATCCGCTTCTTGTTCAACCAACTATTGCCTAATTAGTGAGACGTATCACTATACCATTGTTATCTCCCCACTCCCAGAAATTCTCACATTATAAAATATTTTAATAACCTGCAAAGAGTTGATAAGCAGTAGAAAACGAATTAACCAATCAATTCAGAGTTGTCCTTGTCTGGATGCCAACCATGGCGTGAGAGCCCAGTCTGTGGGTAGAAGAGATAGATTCATTTCTCAAAGTTAACTGTGCTAAAGTGAATGTAACGAAATCGATCGGAATTCGAACTCGGCTTGTCAATTTCTCTTTCTGAGCAGCCAACCAGTCGCACATCTTCCGATCTTTAGAAAATTTAAATTTTATGAAAAATTGTACATCCGGTTTTTTCCCCCTTATTTCTTATCAAATTTATTGTTGAAAGACAATCTTTTTCAGCGTTCGGGTAACTGTATTCATATTTGTTGTTTTCCCTCACAGCGATTCAGCCAGCTTACTCTTCGGCTTTCTTCAGCCGGATCGGATAACGCGCGCCGTTTTATTCAAATTTAGCGAGACCAAAAAGAACCTGTGTTTGTCAAATGCAAAGAATAGCTTTTTGGGCGGCACTCGAAGCATGAATACGCCTTAGAGTCTGGGTAAGGGAATTCTTTGAGAGTGAAGAAAGACTCACATTTTCAGACCAATCTTGAATCTCTGAGAGGACCAAGAAGAATCTGGAGTTTGGTTAGGTGGGTATTGTAAATGTTCTCAACGTTTTCGTGGGAGGCGCTCTTTTGTCAACTTAGCCCCGTGTGGTTGGGTAGAGTTGTCATCTAAGCAGGATGACACCATTACGCTAAACGCGTTACTTTCGGCGAACAGCTTCCTTCACTACGCCTGTTGTTTCGCTTTGACAGCGTTTACTTTTCTGACCATGCAGTATTAAGTCGGCAGGCATCACAGAACAGAGTCGCCATCAATTTCTTCGCTGGTTGCTAAGCTTTGAATTTTTGTTGTGTCGGTAACGATGGATCATTGCAAATCTTAGTTTCTTCAGATATCATGTTTGGTTCTCTAAAACGATATTTTCCATTTAATCGGTTCCACCCAGATGACGCAGAGTTGCAAGGATGTTTCCATTTGCACGACGCCACCTTCTTCAAGGAGAATAACTACGCGCTTCTGTATCAATGGAATAATGACACCAATCTGGATGGCCACTAGGTAAGAAAGTAGCCTAGTATTGCTGGTAGCATACGTCATTCAGTTATGTGCCATGCGTGATACACGCTTAGACGATCATATTAATGGATAATTCTATGTGTGTGTAGGTTTGTGAAGATTTTGTATGTTTAAGTGGGCAATGAGTGGTAATGCGTATTTTTAATTGTGTGCATTTGTCTGTATAGTAGGGTTTTTTATCTTCCCCTTTGTGCAACCAACCCTCCTAGCGAGGAGTTGTAGGGTTCTGATTTTATGGCTCGCCTCTTTAGGGATATATTCTTTGTATTAGATATGTTAGATTCTTAAATAATGAACTCAAAGAAAGATGGTGATGACATTAATCCATATAATATCCTTCAATCTCAATTGAAGAAATGAAACTATTAAAAATATAACTTCAACACAGCTACAACATAAAACACACATATCACCACCTCTAGTAATTATCTCCACGCTAACATGTATATGCACAAAAGCTGAGTATCATCTACCATGTAATCAATTGTGAAAGCAGAATAAGACGTTTACATGCCGTTAAACAAACGAATCAAATAGACGATAACCTTCTATGCCTCCCTCCATCTTCAAGACATTGGCGAACATAGATCTTCACAATTTCTTATGCTTTGTGGCTCTTAATAAATTCTGCATTTTTATCTCTCCTAAATTCTGCCATCCAAGCTCGCTAGGTGAGTCATGCGCTGTTTTCCTCTGTATGTCTTGTCTTCAATCTGTCATGTGAGTATCAAATTTTCTAAGCCCTCTTTCCTCATATGTGCCCAGGAACTATCTCTTCCTGTTGTTAACTTTAAGTTATCTTTTTTTTCCATTTTCTCAAAAGATTCGCCGTTGCTTGCATGTCCGGCCCATGGTCTTCTCAGCAGCAGTCTGTAGAATCACATTTCCGTTGCCTCGTGTTTCCTCTCCATCTGTGAGGAAAGCATTATTTTCTTTCTTTCTAACGAAATCTTCCTGTTTCTTAATACCTTGCTTCAAGTCTTTTCGTCATCTGTAAGGAGGTCGTCCAGCATTCACTGTCATATAGGAGGACCAATATTACTTAACAGTTCAGCATTCTTTTCTTTGCATCTGTTGCTTCATGTCACTTCTTCATCTGAAAGAGGTTGTCCAGCATTCACCGTCATGTAGAAGGAGCGATATTACTTAACAGTTCAGTAGACAACAGCATTTGACAGGCGGCACGGCAGAGTAGTGGATAGCGGCTCGGATTGAGGAATCGGAGAGCCGAGTTCGAATTCCAGTCGAATCCATTACATTAACTTATTGAGAAAGGTATGAATTCTCTTTTTCTTCTATGGGTAAATAGCAGGACAAACGGGGTTCTATAGCCTTGGATGGCAACCAGTCTACCGCAGAAAGAAATGGCAACCTACTGCGGGAAAAAAATCTGCCTCGTCAGTCATGTATCGAAAAATATATGATCCCCTAAGCGTGTATCACGCATGGCACATAACTGACTGACACTGTTTAAAAAAACGAATATCTATTCAAACACATGTGTCCCCTGAATATAATGTTTGTGCAAACTATCTAATATAAATGCATAACCGAATTTAAATGAACATACTTGCATCATTGACAAGTAGGTATAAGGAAATGAAATGTCAGAAACACATCGGTTTTTTTTTAGGTATTCAGGTCAGTCTGTGTTCTTCTGGTATGCGAAATGTTCGTAATTAAAAAGTATTGGGCATGTAATTACAAATGAGGAACAAATTTGTTTGGCACAACTTGGCAATAACTTTTACTTCAATGCTCTTGAAACTATAGTGATTCGATTTTATCGAGCTCCATCTATCTATCTATCTATCTATCTATCTATCTATCTATCTATCTATCTATCTATCTATCTATCTATCTATCTATCTATCTCAGTCTGTTCATATCTAGCTCACCCTGTTCATATCTATCTATCTATCTATCTATCTATCTATCTATCTATCTATCTATCTATCTATCTATCTATCTAATCTCAGTCTATTCATATCTATCTATCTATCTATCTATCTATCTATCTATCTATCTATCTATCTATCTATCTAATCTCAGTCTATTCATATCTATCTATCTATCTATCTATCTATCTATCTATCTATCTATCTATCTATCTAATCTCAGTCTATTCATATCTATCTATCTATCTATCTATCTATCTATCTATCTATCTATCTATCTATCTATCTAATCTCAGTCTATTCATATCTATCTATCTATCTATCTATCTATCTATCTATCTATCTATCTATCTATCTATCTAATCTCAGTCTATTCATATCTATCTATCTATCTATCTATCTATTTATCTATCTAATCTCAGTCTATTCATATCTATCTATCTATCTATCTATCTATCTATCTATCTATCTATCTATCTATCTATCTATCTATCTATTTAATCCCAGTCTATTCATATCTATCTATCTATCTATCTATCTATCTATCTATCTATCTATCTATCTATCTATCTATCTATCTATCTATCTATCTATCTCAGTCTGTTCATATCTAGCTCACCCTGTTCATATCTATCTATCTATCTATCTATCTATCTATCTATCTATCTATCTATCTATCTATCTATCTATCTATCTAAGTTTGTTTATATCTATCTCATTATGTTCATATCTATCTTATGTTGTTCAAATTTATCTATGTAAATATACATACACGCATAAATACGCACTAACAAGCGCACGCACACGCACACACGCACACACACACATATATATAAAGAAATATAGAGAAATGACGATAAACTACATTCGGCAGCTCTGATGAGCGTGAAGCCAACTCTTAATTGCTGATGTTCCCAGATCCACCCTGACCCGGGGTGGTAGCACTTGTTAGGGTCCAAGCTATGGGTAAATAGTTAATCCTACAACTGGAGTAGAACAATATCAAAGTATAGAAATACATTTTTGTAGTAAAAATACCAGCAATACATTTTTCATAGTAAAAAATTACCACCAATACATTTTTGCAAAAAATAAAAAATTACAGCAACACATTTTTGAAAAACAATATACTGCCAGCAATACATTTAAAAATATTTCCCCCCCAAAATTACTAGAAATACATGTCTTGAAGATAAAAAAAAATATTACCAGCAATAAATTTATGGAAACGAATAACATATTACCGCCAATACAACTTTGGAAAAAAATATTACCAGCAATGCATTTTTAAAAAAAAATTACCAGCAATACGTTTTTGTAAAAAAAATTACTAAAGCACCTAAAAAAATTAAATTTCGGCATTAAATGACCCATAAGTAGTTGATATGCCACTAAACAAACAAACAAACAAAACAACTGTTTGTGACATTCAGATATTTAAAGAAACGTACACTTCCTCATTAAGATATTTTTCTCGAAATAAAAATGTGTCGTCTATTTCAGACACGATTATTTCACTCTAATAACATTTGAAGTAATAAAAATGAAAGATTAAAAATAAATATATTAATTCTTTAGAAATTGTTTTGTTTACGCTGCGGATATGAAACTGAGGAGACATGGGCTTTTCGGGTTAAATATCTGCGTGAGGAAGTGTTTTCCTTAGAAGAGAAACTAGATTCTTGCTGAACTAGGATGCTCTCTGTAGCCTAGAGGTAAATCACGCCGCATCAAGCAGTGGTTTCTCCAATAAAAGGAGGCGCAGGTTTGCTCTCTGCCATAGAGCAAATCTTCTTTATTAAGATTTAGCGAATGCACAGGTCGATAGACATAATACACACTTCTTAAAATAAAAATAAGGCGACTATTTCAAGTACAAGTATCCACTATAATAGCGTTTGAAGTAAAATATCTATCTATAAACTGAATTCCTTGTATTGAGGTGGTAGACATCACAGACAGTTGATTTTTCTCTGTCTCAGATCACACACACACACACACACACACATACACACACACACACACACACACACGCATATATGTATGTATAAATATATATCATTTTATCCCAAGTAAGGAAATAAAGCCACGAAAACACAAGTAGCTACTAAGTGTGAAAGAATATATAACTTTATTAACATAACAATAAAAAGAACAGGAATTAATAGGCCAGAAAATAACGATATACATTGCATTTAAATTTTTGAAGAGCGTTCTACAAGCGAGAAGTGCAAGAGAAAAATTGATATATATCTATATATTAAACCATGTCGCATTGAATAATTTAGACAAATTTTGTCTACACATTTTCAATAGGATCCTCTCATATTTATGGACAAACTTCTGAGTATCCATATTAAAGGAAGAGAAAAAATTACCGTGTTGATACATATTCATTTATTCTGTGTACTTTCGACATTAGCACAATGTCATCATCAGGGTTTTGTTTTTTACTAAGACAAAATTAATGTGTTTATCTGAATTTTTAACTGTGAAATGGAAAACGCTATTTACTGGTTATTTACTGAACAATTTATATAAGTATACTAAGAAGCTTGTCCGTAAATATGAGAGGATACTATTGAAAATAAGGAGAAAAAACTAGTCTACATTATTCAATGAGTCATGTCTTAATGAAAACATGCTGCTATAATATACGCAATATCTATCTATCTATCTATCTATCTATATATATTTTTGAATTGGTCATAGTCCGACAATTTATTTAAAGACATTTATAATATGTTTAACGTTCTTTTTATAGATACAAGTATTTAAGCAAATGCTCTGTTTTATAATAAACAGTATTAAATAACATTTACCGGCCTGAATGTCCGAGAAATTTTCATAGAAACGTTCTATGAAAATTTCTCGGACATTCAGGCCGGTAAATGTTATTTAATACTGTTTATTATAAAACAGAGCATTTGCTTAAATACTTGTATCTATAAAAAGAACGTTAAACATATTATAACTATCTATCTATCTATCTATCTATCTATCTATCTATCTATCTATCTATCTATCTATATACACGATGGGTAAATTGTCACAATTTTAATTTCGCGAAGGTGCGTTGTTTGTTTAAATTTGGCGACTGCACAATATAGTAGGGTCAGTTGGGCACCGTCAGTGAGAAAAAGAGCACCATGGTGCAATTCACTCTGCCAGAAATTTAGAAACGACATGCTCTACTGCTTAGTATTCGCGCTAGAAGTTCCGATACGAACATTTCAGCGTGTTTGGGTGTCAATCTGAGGACAGTGCAGGGGATTCGGAAAGAGTTGGACGAGTCTAATGGTGATTACGAAGGTACAGTTGCTCGGAAAACTCGCTCTGATCGTTCTGATAAGAAAGAACTCCCGAATTTGTTGGTCAGGGCCTCAGACTCAACACATACACCAAGTGCCTTGAGGAGGTAGTGCTACCCTGGGTCAAGCGATTGGCTGCTGGAAGACCCCATGTCTGGTAACAGGACTTTGTACCATGCCACACAAGCAGGGGAACTCAGTCATTTCCGCGAGCTCATCACCCCTTACATCTGGCTACCTAATTCCATACACTGCACCCCTCTTTATTATTATGTGTGGGGTGCAGTTGAGCGAGAGACCAACAAAATTCTTTTTAACACCAAAGATGAACTGAAAGCATGGGTTATGGCAGCATTCACCAAATTAAACTAGGAGACCGTCCAGAAGAGATGCAGGAGATTCCGAAGTCGTCTGGAGGCCATGGTTGTAGCCAATAGCGATATTATTGGATAATTTTATTTTTTAGCGTCCTGGGTATGACGATAAACTACATCCGCGTCCTGGGTATGACAATAAACTACATCCCCGTCCTGGGTATGACGATAAACTACGTCCAACCAAAAGGCCGTCGATCCGATCAATCAGCTGGTCATGTCATGCCCCATCACATCTAACCCATCCCAAAACAACTACAACTTACAATTAACTTTCCCTCCCAAACTCTACACTAAATATACTAACACCTGACCCCGAAAATATGATGGGAAACAATGATGTTGCCAGCTATACGCTTTTGAAACGATGATATTGCCAGCTATACGCTTTTGAAACGATGATGTTGCCAGCTATACGTTTTTGAAACGATGATGTTGCCAGCTATACGTTTTTGAAACGATGATGTTGCCAGCTATACGTTTTTGAAACGATGATGTTGCTAGGGATACTTTTTTTTAAACAATGATGTTGCCAGCTATACGTTTTTTTTAAACAATGATGTTGCCAACTATACGTTTTTGAAACAATGATGTTGCCAGGGATACATTTTTTTGAAACAATGATGTTGCCAGCTATACGTTTTTGAAACAGTTGCCAGCTATATGTTTTTGAAAAAATTGCCAGGGATACATTTTTTTGAAACAATGATGTTGCCAGCTATACGTTTTTGAAACAGTTGCCAGCTATACGTTTTTGAAACAGTTGCCAGCTATACGTTTTTGAAACAATGATGTTGCCAGCTCTACGTTTTTGAAACAATGATGTTGCCAGGGATACATTTTTTTGAAACAATGATGTTGCCAGTTATACGTTTTTGAAACAGTTTCCAGCTATACGTTTTTGAAACAATGATGTTGCCAGCTATACGTTTTTGAAACAATGATGTTGCCAACTATACGTTTTTGAAACAATGATGTTGCCAACTATACGTTTTTGATATATCTAGTAAATACTGGATCTGGCATTAAATAACCCATAGTGGTTGATATGCCATAAAATCCCAAACAAACAAACGAACAAATTATTTTTTAGTATTTCAAGATATTTTTGGGTAATTTTGGTAAATATATCTGTTAAAATGAGATGTTAGTGTTATTTTCATTTTGGCGTAATTTCGACAATTTATCCATCGCCTGCTGTATCTCAGTTGATGGCGTGTTAGACAAATGGGCGAGCCAGTTCACAGTGCGGGTGACTGATTTTGCTATATTGAACAGTGATATTAGCTTGCAGGAGACATACACAGCGAAAATTGGACAGTAGGAAGTTTTGCTTGAGAGAATCCGGCTCGCTGGTTGTATTTATGCTGAAGTTTATAACCTGAGATAGATTGAAGCAGACCGGAAGTCGTAGGTGAGTAAATTCAATGAGAAAGGCAGCACAATGCATGTGGTGGTGATGGTGGGCGGGTAGTGTTGTTGTTGTTGTTGTTGTTGTTGTTGTTGTTGTTCTTCTTCTTCTTCTTCTTCTTCTTCTTCTTCTTCTTCTATTTTCCCCACTTTTTCAGATTTACAAGGATGCATTAACGAAATAATGCAAATAGAGAAGCTGATGTAAATATGTGTGATTCAGGTTTCCATCAAGAAAGATAATATATATATATATATATATATATATATATATATATATATATATATATATATATATATATAATTGTTTATTTAAAACTTATAACATAAATATGTTATAAAATCACTACAAAAATAGCCATTTTGTTTCAACATCATCACTTGATAAGACACTGGAGGTGCTGAAACAAAATGGCTATTTTTGTAGTGATTTTATAACATATTTATGTTATAATTTTTAAATAAATAATTATATCTGCTCTACTCTGTATTGAGCACTCTTTTAATAATAATAATTGTTGGTTATTGGAATTTATTCCGTATATACCAATCCTATACTTGGCTATATATATATATATATATATATATATATATATATATATATATATATATATATATATATATATATATGTATATATATATATATACTAGCTTTCGAGAAACATTTAAGTTAGCTCCACCAGAGGGCTCTTGATTGGGCATTCGGCTCAACGATGACATTTCATGCATTGAGTATATATTAAATTTTATTAAACTTGAACAATATTTTTCAATCAGTTAACAGTTTTCATCAAAGCAATGATAGAATTTGTTTATTTGGAACTTATTGAAAAGCTATATGATAAAAGTTTTGGTTTTCCCATTCGGAGTACGATTGTTTCAATTTCGAACCATTGAAGAACCAACTGATCGTGAGAAAAGCAGGGTTTCATCAAATGAAGTTCAGTTACTTTCAATGATTGTCCTTGGGATTTATTGATCGACATTGCATAGCTCATTCTCACTGGAAACCGAAGTCTTTCGAACTCAAAAGGAGAAATTAAGGGGATTCTTGGAATTAACTCTTTCTTCCTTTCCTGGACCAGTATGGATCTCTGCTTCCAAGAGATGAGAAAACATCTTGACAATTACTCTTCTTCCATTACAAAGCTTTGGAGGATCCAGATTTCTTAACAGCATAACTGGCACATTTTCTTTTTAGTTCCAGTTTGTGCAATGGCATTCAGGGAGAATTCAATGAGATAAGTAACTATATTGGATAATTTACTGCCTGCTCTTATTAAACCACAGTGTCAATGAAAAAGTACTTCATGGTTTCTTTTGGAATTTCTTGGAGAAATTTCCAGTTTATGGTATCCACAGTTTGATTCTTGGGAATAAACATGGTAAATCAAGTCTTGGATACTTGAGACTGAAACCCCACAACCATTTGGGAGTGAAGAATTTCCATTTTGGTTCATTTGGATGGTTCTATTGCAAATCAGTAAATCTTCCAGCTTCAAGGTCACTTGTAATACTAACTCTCATGAGTCTTTGAACATGGCTCCAGATGTAAGAATTTTCCAGGCATTTCAAGTGCATCCAAGAAGAAAATCTTTTGTTGTCGCTGATGTCATCAAGGACCTTCTGATACACTTGCTATTGGTCTTGGTTCAACAGGGGCTCATTGTTTTAGAACACATTGCTGTAGTTCTTCCATGTTATATTTTGTTTCTTTCAAAATTTCTCTGTTGATTTTTCCAGTTTCTCTGGTTGGATTTGGCAGACCAAAATTGCTGAGATCTCTTTGAACCAAGTTCATCACTTCGTCTTCAATCTCACAGAGAGCTAAATTAGCAGTCTGAATATTCAATTCCAGTACTGCATGAGCAAGTCTCATTTGAAGATGAGATATTTAAAAGTTAGAGAGTTGTGTCCCTTTAATTGAAAAACGTGTGACATAACCAGTTTCGCATTTATTATATAGCTATATAGATAGAGAGAACTTGTCAATATTATTTAACAAAACCAATTTCTAGAAACGTACCTCCCCCCAAAAATCAGTTTTTCAATTGTTTTCATATTAATCACTTCATATCTCGAATATACCCCTATTTTTCTTTTAATTATTGAAATTATATGAGATGGCGTTCAATTCGCTGAGTAAATTTATTGATAACTGCCCCAAGGTAAAGAAAGAAAATGACTAAGTAAGCTTATACTTACAAAGTTTGAAATAATTTCAAGGAGAAATTAAAAAAATAAAATTTATATTAAAAAAGGTACTAAGGATGAAAGCTCATGTAAACAGATCCAGATCGACTTCCAGAGATTTCTCACACCTTGGAGGAACCGCTCCGTGATTGAACATGTCTTCAGGGGGATCACCATTTTGGGCCACTTGCCGGTTGGTGAGTCTATTTATTTTGAATTCAACGTTGCCCTTCTCCTAGACAGGTTATCACTCAAGGCTATATGACCCAGTCTGTCTGGCTATTTACCCTTAGTTGCTGGGAAAATGGATTTATACCTTTCACAAAGGTATTTGCAAGTAAGTTAATGCAGAACTTGAGTGGAATTCGAAC
Source organism: Acanthosepion esculentum (assembly GCA_964036315.1). Classification (NCBI taxonomy): domain Eukaryota; kingdom Metazoa; phylum Mollusca; class Cephalopoda; order Sepiida; family Sepiidae; genus Acanthosepion; species Acanthosepion esculentum. The sequence goes on from OZ038500.1 coordinate 54,604,390, forward strand.
TCGACTCTCCGATTCCTCAATCTGAACCGCTATCCATTACTCCACCGTGCTTCTAATGTTAATATTATTTGAAGCATACACAGTTTCAATTATTTTCAAAACAGCTGCGATATAGTAATTGAAAGCAACTTCTTACTTTTTCCTTTTATAATTATTTCGAAATATTTCCTTTACATACCTTTGATTTTTTTGCGTAGGGGGATCAATCTACAATAAACTTCCATTAGCAAACTGAACACGCCTCTTAAAATTAAATAAATTTAAAAATTGATATATATATATATGAGTGTGTGTGTTTGTATTTGTGATCTACAGAACTTAATCAACAACATTATGAAAACAGATCTGGAAAATAAAAAAAACATTAACAATTTGGAGAGATACTGTTTTGTAGAATTGCCGATACTTTTTCTGATGAACTGGATCGTCGGCGAAACATGTCAAGTTTTTCAAAATGGTCTTACATACACACACACACACACACGCACACACACACACACACACACACACACACACACACACACACACACATATATATATATATATATATATATATATCAAGTTGAAAGGTTACGCTACATGCCTGCTCTCTTACGCATGTCAAGGTGGACGTTTCACAAATTCGGAAAAACTTTCACCTTGTCAAGTTTCACCGACTATCCGGTTCATCATTCATTCATACACACACACACACACACACACACATATATATATATATATATATATATATATATATATATATACATATATATTTATATATATATATATATTTATATATATATATATATATATATATATATATTAAGCAGTATGCATTATGTTATCAGTCGATTTTTACTAAGATTTCTCGAATGCGCAGCACTGTTTAATAAATGAAAATGGCGCGTCTGTTTGAAAAGAGATGTGCCCTCTACAAAAACGGTTGAAATAATAATAATAATTGAAATGGTTGATGTAACCTTAAGTTCTATGCTAACAGTTTCTTCTTTCACACTTCTCAATTGTGCAACTCTGTTCGGTTTTCTTGCTTTTCCGTCCACTTTGATCTTCAAATGTTTAAATACAATGTCAATCTTTATCTACTGTTTTTTCAATTCTTTTTCTTTTATTGTTCTTGCGCCATAATGTTTTTCTTATATTCTCTCACACCCAGTAAACCCTTGCGTCTTAATGGCTTTATTTCCTTGCTTTGGTTGAAATGATTAACATATATATAATAATAATGGATTCTCCCGTCGGTTTCGACGTATGCGGATCTGACAGCTTAATTGATTCAGTTATGAAATTTTGTGCGATAATCTTAAGTGGCACTTAAGACCCGCTAGTGATTTACAAAGGAGGCCACATATGGAGCAACAGTGAGAATTGTGAGATGAGATCACTGTTAGATTGGCTGGCCTTTTAGATCTTGCTCTCGCTTCTTGAAGATGATTCAGACAAGCAGATTGAAAACTGCTGAGTCCACTAAAACACGTTGATCTCCATTCTACCATTCAAGGGTGTTATGATGTATATTGACTGCTGATATATATATATATATATATATATATATATATATATATATATATATATATATATATATATATATATATATATATATGTGTGTGTTTGTGTGTGTGTGTGTGTGTGATAAAATATAACTCTAAGGTAAGATATATTTATGGGATAAAGTGCTCAATATTAGGGATAGAGCGTATGTAAATATAAAAATGGACATTGAAGTCAACACGACAGTTTGATTCATGCTAAACGCAGTCATCAAGCATGGCGATTATGTTTAGCATGAAACAGAGTGTTGCCTCTGGGTGTTGACTTCAATGTTCACTTTATATATATATATATATATATATGTGTGTGTGTGTGTGTGTGAAGAACCTCCTTTAATAAGCTATAGTCATCCCCTTGTCTCTCGCGGTATCAACCAACACAAATGGGTAATGGAAGAAGTTGACAAACTTTGGCGCCACATGATCTTCCAAGCAACCGCCCTTACAGAATCATTCCACTGATCCGGGATATAGGAGATGGGTATGTAGCATAAATCTGCCACTCCTTCCAGACAACAATCTGACTCTTTCAGCAACTACGGAATAACCTGTCTCCAACCGGATTTGCCAATCAATATGTACATAAACAACAAGTTATTCTTTGATCTGGACACCGTGACGAAACAACTGGACAGTCATGATTGTACTGTCAGTAACCAATCAGAACTGAGCAGAAGGAGTGGACATTTATACCGAAAGATAAAAAAGTCCTTCGTCAAATATACGAGACGATGAAGAAGGGATTAACAGGAATAAAAAGATGAAAGAATGTTATAGATTGATAGCTGATAATGGCCTTATATTCGCTTGAATCTATCTATCTGTCTATTCCAGTATCGACATATTCGCTTGAATCTATGTATCCGTCTATCTATCTATTTCAGTATCGATATATTCGGCGACTCGGATTGAGGAATCAGAGAGCCGAGTTCGAATTCCAGTCGAATCTATTGCATTCACTTACCTGCTAATACCCTTGGGAAAGGTATGAATTCTCTTCTCCCCCTCGGGCTATGGTTAAATAACAGGTCAGACCTTGGATGGTAACTGGTCTCCCGCAGAAAGAAATGGCTACTGTCGGAAAAATTGACTTGGTTCATCAGGGAGCTTTTGGTCTTTCAACATTATACACACCATCACCAAGCCGACCCAATGAGGGGGAGATCAATCCCTTTTTCCCCCTCAATATTTATTGCATTTTAAAAATACAATTATGGCACAAGGCCGAAAAAAGGGAGGGTTCAGGCTGGTCCACACTAACTATCTTATACCTAGCTAATCCGATTCACGACCCATTCACTCATTACAATTTACCATTCACCATAAGAACTCGTCCATCACCAATCAATCCTCCATGCACCATAATACAACATCCTCTCTCGGGGGGCCTACAAAACGCGCCCCATGCCATCAAAATTTAATGATACTAAAATATATATAAAAATCTATGATGAAAAAATGAGAGGGGAGGGAGATGAACCCAATAACAAACTAAAAGATTAATACAAATCAAATTAAACATAACTGATGTTAGTAGGGCCCGTCCAACCCTCAAAAAGGAGAGGCCGCTGTATTCTGCCCATGGGAAAAAAATCAAGAAGCTATACGTGATTTCCCCTCGAAATCAAACACTAACAGAGACTCTGGCCTTTTTAATAAATTGGATGAAAATAGACCACGTTTTCCGCGTCCCCGATTGGATGTTGATAACAACCAATCCACTGCGCGAACTGACTTTTAAATGGTCCACGGGGGTACTGGCTTCTTTTCTTTCTTTTTCTTTTCAGTGGATAGCAGCTTCAGTGGATAACCGAGGAGGTAATTTAATGTTCTTAATCTTAACTCTTTATGTTATTTCCCAAGCAAGGTTTGTTGCCTTACTCTAAAAAATTACGGTTTTGATTTGTTAATTTCTACTATAAAACCTATAACTTAAACCTACTTCTAAACATTATATCATTTAAATGATTATTGAAATCAGCTATTAGTATTTGGGGAGGGGGATAACAACTCACCCCTATCACAGTTTTATAAATATCGTTTGAACTGATTCTTAACACTATTACAAGTCAGTTATCATTTTAAAGGACGTATTCTCAAGTTTTCAAATAATTATTTGGCCTCCATAAACATGGCGTGTCTTAACTATACACAAAGAATTCAAAGAATAAAGTACACAACAATGTTCATTAAAATAGACTAATTAAAAACTCTATATACAAATTATGAAGGCGGTTAAAATACAATAAACTAGAAAATAATCGTGAAAAGAGTTAATGTTCTTACTATTTTACAAGCAACGGGCAACAGAAGTGGTTCAAAGAGGAGATTTTATAGAGTCCATGGTGTTTTACAGATACGTCAAAGAACAACAACTTATCAGGAAATTAGTCATAATGATATTTTCTTTTTGAACTTTTTGAATAAATTTACCCCAAGCAAGGCGATAATACCACTAATATACAAGGGGTTACTGGAAGTGAAGGACAATAAAGTCTTTTGAAGGGGCTGGAAGCCCAATCCTGAACAGGGAATAAACCTTACTCTTGTTCAAAAGACCAGAGAAGTGCGAATCAGACGACTGGAATCAACTATTAGTAGTTGTGGGATGGGGACAACTCACTCCTACTATGACATTTTTATAAATATCGTTTAAATTGATTCTTAACATTATTACAGGTCAGTTATCGTTTTAAAGGACGTATTCTCACGTTTTCAAATGATTATTTGGTCTCCATAAATATGCCGTGTCTTAACTATACACAAAGAATGCAAAGAATAAAGTATGCAACAATGTTCATTAAAATAGACTAATTCAAAACTCTACATACAAATTGTGAAGGCGGTTAAAATACGATAAACTACGAAATAAGCGTGTAAATAGGTTAAATTACGAAAGGAATGGCAAACGATCTGTCTTACAATATATTTCAGGCTTATAAGCGTTAAAAGAAAAATAATTATTAAATACGAATGAAAGACAAAACGTTTTGATATATATCGTGCTCAAGACCGATGTAAAAAGTTTTTTTTTAAATAATAAAAAAAGTAAATGAAAAATTATAAGGACATGCCAACGATGTAAAACGATGATCGAAAAAAAAATAGACTAATTAATTACACTATATACAATTATGAAGACGAATAAAATACAATAAAATGAGAAATTATCGTGTAAATAGTCTAACTCACGAAAGGAATTTAAAAAAAATTTAGAATCAATGTTATGCTTATAGCCGTTTAAAAATAAAAATAAAAATACAAATACGAATATTAGATAAAACGCTTTACGATGTATATCGCGCTTAAAACCGTTAAAAGATAAATAATAAATTTAAAAAATTACCGCGTATAAAATTGGGTATAACATAAAAAAAACCTTATAAAGAATTACAAATAACACACTTTACAGACTGACATGAAATGCTTAGACTGAATCTTTACAATTCAAGTCGTGTATTTAAACATTTAAAATCAAATTTATACTA
>OZ038500.1:54614424-54624424 GCA_964036315.1 Acanthosepion esculentum
ATGATCGTCTCTATTTGTAACAATAGTATAGATCGTTGATTTTTGAGTAGGAAGAAACAATATCATCATCATCATAGAGACAATATCATCATTGTTTTTCTCTTAACTTTTCTTTTTCCTTTACCAGTATCACTGCTAGCGTTCTTTGGAGCCATGACTGAGGACTAATAAAGAGAAAAAAACGTCACAGTACAATAAAATTAGAAAAGCACAACACACGAATGTATACAACATGGCGGTCGACTAAGAAATGATTCCGTTCGGGTTAACTCGGTTCGGGAATGTTGTTCTCGGACCGAACTTTTATTCGATAACCGAGGCATTTTCATCTCGAATAGTCTGTTCGAAAACCGATTTGTTCGACATGTGAGACGTTCGAGAACCGAGGTTGCACTGTAGAAGTAAAATAGGATATGTACGTATAGTACAGTACAATGGTGGTTAATTCTGGAAGAGTTCAAATCAAGAGAAGATAATAATTATGACAGTATCATCGAATGATCATCAACGGATATCGACAATTGATGAATAAAACTTTTCTTTTATAAAGATCCAATCATTATTCATTTAGGCTTCGAATTTGATTTGATTTTACGGCTTATCAACCTTTTACAGCAAGAAAATATTTTTAGATTAGAAGAAGTTTTTGAAGATAATGATGATTTACTGATACAAGCATTACTAAGTAACCGATAGCCGGGTGAAGCGAGAGGTATATCCAAAAATGGAATTGGAACTTGGCTCACCGATTTTCAATTCCAAGCCGTTATTCATTGTACCACCTTGTGGTATCCATGCTTAAAGCACCTGTTATTCCTAAGCGGTCGCTTAACTACGAGAAATGGTGTTTCAACGTGATGTAGCCGTAAGCACATTATACCAGCCGCACATCCCAGCTTACAGCATCTGGCGTTCTCAGGCGGTATTGACTAGGTTCAACGTGGCTTAACTTCGGTGATCGCACGAGAACCGCTGTTCAACGTGATGTGGCCGTAAGCTCATTATACCAACCGTACATCCAAGCGTACAACATCTGGTATTCTCAAGCGGTAATGACCAGGCTCAACGTTGCTTAACTTCGGTGATCGCACGAGAACTGTTGTTTCGACGTGATGTGGCCGTAATTTCATTATACCAACCGTGCATCCAAGCTTACAGCATCTGGTATTCTTAAGCGGTATTGTCCAGGATCGACGTTGCTTAACTTCGGTGATCGCATGAGAACCAGTTTCTACGTGACTCACTATACCAACCGAACATCCAAGCTTACAGCATATTCTCAAGTGATATTGACCAGGGTCGACGTTGCTTAACTTCGGTGATCATACGAGTTCCGATGTTTCAACGTGATACGGCCGTAAGCTCATTATATCACCGTTAAAAAATATTAATTTTAGGGACGCAACATCTTTTTTCATTCCTTTTGTTCTTAATTTTTATAATTTGAGAAAGTTAAAATACCATTTTTATACCTTGTGAATATTTCTAAGGAATTAATGGATTTATATTTTATTCGACATATTTATTACGTTATTTCTAGTGGATACTCGTGTTTGAAATAGACGCTGAGTTTTTCTAACTTTATTTTAAACAGTCTGGTGGAGTAATGGATGGCGGCTCGGACTGAGGTATCGGAGAGCCGAATTAGAATTCCAGTCGAATCCATTGCATTCACTTACGTGCTAAAAGCCTTGGGGAAAAGTATGAATCCTCTTCTTCTCCCCCAGCTATGGGTAAATAGCTATGGGTAAAAAGACTGGAAGACCATTTGCTTTGGATGGCAACTGGTCTACAGTACAAAGAAATGGCAACCACCCGCGGGAGAAATCTACCTCGTCAGTCATGTATCTAAAGATACATGATCGCCTAAGCGTGTATCACGCATGGCACATAACTGATTGATTACGTTTATAGTCCTGCGTACTCGAGAAATTTTAATAAAGAAAGGGTGGTCTCAAGTTGGGAATGAGCCTGTCCCACTCTTTTACGTTTCGGATAAGAAACTGAGCAGATGCGGCTTTCGAGAAAAATCTGAACGAGAAATTTTCGCCTAAGGTAAAATAGAATCGTGCTTGGCTGAGAGTTTCTCCGTAGGCGTTTGGTCTAAAGTACATTTGTAGGAAGACGATGATTCCTCCTACGAAGGGGGACGCCGATTTGAATACTGCCGGATATATATATATATATATATATATATATATATATATATATATATATGATGAAAATGTGGAAAAGACAAAGCAAAATCGGAATATGTGAGTTTACTTTTTTTTATTTTGTTTTTTGTTTTTGTTATTCTGTCGACGTCAGACGTTTCGGTCAAATAGACCTTCTTCAGGACATGGTTAATGGGGACATATTTATATTAGATTTAAGTTAGATGAAGAGACGATATATACAGGACTAGTCAGAAACAGAAAAACTGAAATTCTAAAGTCAGAGTATTCTTTCTTGGAGTCGGATACGCTGGCGTCACGTGGGCGGCGCTACGATAACCTGCTCCCAGGGAAGAGATTTTATCCTAAGTGGAAAGTGGGGAGGGACCTATTTAAAACTATAGCTTATCGGTACGTTTGTCAAGCATTAATTTTGCTCGAAAACTTGACATAAACTGGGACATAAAATAATAAGCGTGTAAATTTAATATTAATGATAACGAATGGAGGGAAAAATGAATTTCAAGAAAGCTTGAGTCCAATAACATTCAGACTCAGTAAGCATTCTCTCTGTTTACAGAGGGAAGGCCCACGGGATCTGATATACAAGGTCTCTAGAACCTTGAGGTGATATGAGGAGTGGTTCCTAGATAAAATCGAGAAACGGTCCGCACTAAAACCAAAAACACAATTCCTGCTATTTATTACCTGCTCTGCAATAGAAGAGCCAGAAGTATTGGTTAGTTGACTTTTCCTGGCACCCGGATTCAAAATCCTGGGGGTTAAGTGTTGTTTTATTCTCAGATTCAAACGTTGGGACGTCCTCCCTATGTAGTCGAATTCAAAACTATACTTATATTGATAAATCACTGAATTAACATGATGTTGGGGGAGGACATCCTTACGAATGGAAGAGAAAACAGGACGGGTAACAAATATTACCCGAACGTTAGCCGAAAAATAACAGCTATTAATAAATAGCGAAATATATATATTATAAATTCTTACATACGGACAAAAATTACTCACGACAAAAATGCATTTTTGTTTCGATGCGGAGGCATCTCGACTTGTAAGGAACAAAGATCGATATGAACGATTCTAATTAAAAATGCCGTCTATGGAATATCATTTTATTTTTCTCAGTATTCGAATTGTTTTTGGAAAGGAGAAACACCATAAAACAAAAGGAAAAGAAAAAAAAATAATAAGAAGAAAACCAGTAAAAGCAAAGAGAAGGGGGTAAGAAAACAATTAGAAGGAAAAAGGATTGGGGGAAAGGAAGAGAAATATGAGTTAAGAAAATTTTTAAAATAATTAATACGTCGAAAATTCCAAAGAGAAATAAGAAAAGGGGAAAAAGAAGAGGATACAATAATAAAACAAATAGGGAAAAACCTACTTGAATACGGAGCTGAAAAAGAGGATAAAGAAAAAAGAGAGAAAAGAGAAAGAAAGAAAGGGACAGAGGAAGACATTAGAAGTTGTCGATGGCAGTTTAGGCGATGAACGAACGTTAACATTAAGATAGAAAATGATGTATATATATATATATATATATATATATATATATATATATATATAACAGACGGGTGAAAGAAATTCGAGAGATAACAACAATAATAATATTGATAATAAAACTAATAATATTTATTTTATATTTGTCGGGCATTTGAACAAATGGAAGCACGGGGGAAGGATATTAAAATGCGGAATTTCTCAGCGAAACGAGAAATAAAAAACGATAAATGAAGTGAATTTTTCAGTGCGGTGGTCTTGTTAGGTCTAGAAATAAAGACACAAGTGAGGAATTGATTTAAACAAGTATATTAACAGAAAAATAGTAATACAAACGAGAGTGTTACAGCAAGAATATTCGGTCCGACTATCAGAGCTCACTGCTGGAAACTACCCTACTCTAAAACGCAGTTACTGCTCTCCAATGAGAGCATTAACTAGCTTTTAGAGGAGGGTAGTTGGAGGGTTCCTTGCCTGCATGGGTAAATTACCACATTACTAAGCATGTCCTAATATATACGACATTATTATATTAAGCATGTCCTAATAAATCGGACACTATTATGTTAATCATGTCCTAATATTTCGGACACTATTATACTAAGCATGTCGTAGTATATTTGACACTATTATGCTAAGCATGTCATAACATATCCAACACTGTTATATTAAGCATAGGATATGCGATACTATTATACTAAGGATGTCCAAACACACACACACACACACACACACACACACACACACACGCACACACACACACACACATATATATATATATATATATATATATATATATATATATATATATATATAAGTATTTGCAGTGCTTCTCCTGCGATGATTTCAGGGCATCCGTGATCTGCGAACTCGTCCGTCTCAGGGTCGCTTCCGCCCGGGCAGAGGATGTGTTGATCAGATTTTCAGTCTGCGGCGCACCCTCGAACAACGCTGGGCATACCAGGAACCAACAGCTTCGTCGACTTCGGCTGCCTTCGACTCCGTTGATAGAGGCTCACTCTGGCGTATCATGGAGGCCGATGGCATGTCCGCTAAACTCCTTCGTCTCATCAAGGGCTACTACCGGTCGACGCGAACCCGTGTTCGTGCTTATGGTGAGGAGTCGGGGACCTTTGAAGTGAAGACTGGTGTGCCGCAAGGGTGTGCCCTATCCCCTACCCTATTCAACTATACAATCGACTACATCCTCAGCAAGGCCCTTCGGGGATACGCTGAAGTTGCGGTCGGTCGGAATGTCAGGGTGTCTGATATGGCCTACGCGGACGACATTGTCATGGTCGGATCGAACTGTGACGATGTGCAAGCACCGCTCAACTGTGTGCAAGCAGCAGCACGGGATGTGGGTATGACCATCAATGCCTCGAAGACCAAAATTATGCCATCCCTGGTTGATCCGATCGCTGGACGGGGTAAATCTGGAGGACGTGCACTCTTTCTTTTATCTCGGTTCAATCATTATACCATCCGGGCAGGCTGCTGCTGAGGTCGAACGCCGAATAGGAGCTGCAAGGTCCGGATTTGTGCGACGCAAGCGGTCACTATGGGGGCGACGAGAGATTTCCGCGGCCACGAAGGGGGCGCATCTATCAGGCTATTTTTCGGACTATCCTTCTCTATGGCTGCGAAACGTGGCCACTTAGAGCGGTTGACCTACGAAGGCTTGAAGTGTTCGACAACGATTGCCTTCGCTGCATTCTACGATGCCGCCGGATCAATCGTGTGCCCACAACCACTCTTCGTCGTCGCCTGAGTCCACGTCCTCTTCCACTCTTCCTGCTCCAGCGTCTTCTCCGATGGTTCAAGCACGGAGGGAGAGCTCATCCGCGATGTACTTCTCCCTCCTCCTCTTCCTGGCTGGCGAAGACGTCTCGGTGGGCAGTTGAAGACGTGGGCTAGCACGATCAAGGATGACCTAGCAGTACTATCGGGTCCGCAAGTAGTTGATCTTCGACGATGGAATCGCCAGTGGCTCACCATTTCGTGTGACCTGGCTCAGGATCGACGGGCGTGGGTAGCGATGGTCCGAGATGCTGTACTTACTCGGGGGGAAGCCGGTTCAACCCGACCAGGGTGAAAACCGATACAAGTCAAATCAAGTAATATATATATATATATATATATATATATATATATATATATATATATATATATATATATATATATATATATAAGGAAATAGGTAATTGAACTTTGGTTTTTCATGATAGCTTCCTGTTGCCAAATTAGTAAAGCCACGCTTCAGCTGTAATTTTTCTCGATCGAGGTTGGTTAATATTAATTTGACAGTTGAAGAAATAAAACAAAAAACAGGGATGTCAACTCAAACATGTGTGACCACTATATATATATATATATATATATATATATATATATATATATATATATATATATATATATATATACTATACACTGTTACATTATTTTCTAATGTAACAGCGTATAATAAATATTTATTACTATATTATTGTAATGAGCCCTATTTTAAATTAATGTTTTGAGCGTTGAAAATTTATTCTTCGTTCTTTTACATTCGTGTATATATATATATATATATATATATATATATATATATATATATATATATATAGTGACATTGTATATTAGGGTACATATGTGGAAGGTAACAAACAATGAGTAATATAGATCGATTTTACAAAGGTTTATGAGTAACTCAGACGATTCATTTTTCCGTTGTCGAATCCAAGAAAGAGTGCTCTTCTCAAAAGTGGTCGGGCAAATAAGAAAAAGATGGAGAAATAAAAGAAATGTAAGAAAGACATTAAATGAAAGAGAAACAGGAGGAAGAAGAAAAAAAACGAAAAATACAAGGAAAAATAGAAATTGAAAATAGGAATTGAAAGAAGGAAAACAAAAAAATGAAGAGAAAAAGTGAAGAGGGAAGAAGAAGGCATAAAGAAGAAGCCAAGAAAAAGAGGAAGATAAGAAGAAGAAGATAAAGAAAATAAATAAAGAAGAGATGAAAATGAGTTTGAAGAAGTGAAAACCGTAAAGAAGAAGAAAAAGAAGGAAGGAAATCGTTGAAAAAGGAACGAGATGGAGAAGAAAAAGATGAAGACAAAAAAGAAAGCAGTCTGGTGAATTAATAATATGAAAGAAAGAAAACCTGAAACGAAGAAGTAGAAAGTGACGAAAGAGAAGAAGTAGAAGAAAGTGACGAAAGAGAAGTAGAAGAAGAAGAAGAAGGAGAAGAAGAAAGTGACGAAAGAGAAGAAGTAGAATAAAGTGACGAAAGAGAAGTAGAAGAAGAAAGTGACGAAAGAGAAGAAGAAGTAAAAAGTGACGAAAGAGAAGAAGAAGAAAGTGACGAAAGAGAAGAAGAAGAAGAAAGTGACGAAAGAGAAGAAGAAAGTGACGAAAGAGAAGACGTAGAAGAAAGTGACGAAAGAGACGAAGTAGAAGAAAGTGACGAAAGAGAAGAAGAAGAAGAAGAAGAAAGTGACGAAAGAGAAGAAAGAGAAGAAGAAGAAGAAAGTGACGAAAGAGAAGAAAGAGAAGAAGTAGAAATTGACGAAAGAGAAGAAGTAGAAGAAAGTGACGAAAGAGAAGAAGAAAGTGACGAAAGAGAAGAAAGAGAAGAAAAAGAAGAAAGTGACGAAAGAGAAGTAGAAGAAGAAGAAGAAGAAGAAGAAGAAAGTGACTAGAGAGAAGAAAGAGAAGAAGAAGAAGAAGAAGAAGAAGAAGAAGAAGAAGAAGAAGAAGCAAGTGACGAAAGATAAGAAAGAAGAAGAGAAAAAAGAAGTGAAAAAAAGATAAAGAAATAGAAGAAATAGAGTAAACGGAGAAGAAATCAGATGAAAAATGAGGTATAAGAAGTGAAAGCCATAAAGAAAAAAAGAAGAAAAGGTAAACGAGAAGAAAGTAAAACGTAGGAAAAAATAGATGAGGAAGAAAAGGAAGAAGAAAAAGCAGAGAGATTGATGAATAAGTAATAAAAAAAGGAGAAAAAAATGTGAAAAATTAGAAGAATAAAAAATAATCTAGAAAAGTAATAAATGTTTTTATTATTTATTTTCCTTCAACTGTTCGCATCTTATTGGAAAAGGTAATGGAACCATTTTTTATAAAGATTTGTTACAGCAAGACCGAACACACGCCATATTTCTTCATATTGATTGCAACGGACAACAAACGTCTGAGATTCTCATAAAAAAATTAAATCCTTGCACGAAAATAGCTGCTCCATCAAGATAAAGCTCCCTATATAAAGCTTATCTTAGTCTGACACAAGTCCATAAGTTAAAGTCACCAGTTGTAGATCGACCTCATTATAAAAGTCATGTTCTGTAATACTAGCATGCTAACCACTGCACCAAGGCAAGCTAGTCGAGCGGATTTTTGATTCGCTTAATTTAGTCTTGCGTACGGCTATATAACTAAGACAGAAAAATGACTCGACTGTTTATGGAACAAATCGGTTCTAGTGATTGCACTTGGTAAACTGATGTGGAAATCGATTTCACTGAAGTGCAACCAATAAAATTGAAAATGAATGCAAACCCAACTCCAGGTCATCATCGTCAACATAATCGTTGCCATGACCGAGGGCGCAGTTGGGCACCTGATCAGTTCCTTTCAAATATCTGGGTTGAAACCCGGATAGGAATTCAGTCATATGTAACATGACGTGGGCGGGTAGACCTAGCGAAGCCCATCTCTCCCTGGCTCAAACCACAGCCGTTGTCCTTTAACTGGCCGTCGATTCTATCGGTTGTGGGTGCCCTCTATTCAGCGATACCATGTCATCCTCACCCTGGCTGGATACATAACAATGGAGCTCTGTCTACAGCATTTTGTCTCATCAGCTCTTTAGATGCTTTCGACCACATCACGCTGAAACACCGATCCCTGTACGATCACCGAAATTAAGCAACGTCGATCCTGGTCAATACCGCTTGAGAATCCCAGATGCTGTAAGCTTGAATGTGAGATTCGTATAATGAGCATACGGCCACATCACGTTGAAACACTAGTTCTCGTGCAATCACCGATATATATATATATAACAATGAATATATATATATATATATATATATATATATATATATATATATATATATATATATATATATATATATATATAACAATGAATATATATATATATATATATATATATATATATATATATATATAACAATGAATATATATATATATATATATATATATAACAATGAATATATATATATATATATATATAACAATGAATATATATATATATATATATATAACAATGAATATATATATATATATATATAACAATGAATATATATATATATATAACAATGAATATATATATATATATATAACAATGAATATATATATATATATAACAATGAATATATATATATATATAACAATGAATATATATATATATATATATATAACAATGAATATATATATATATATAACAATGAATATATATATATATATAACAATTAATATATATATATATATATATATATATATAAAAATTAATATATATATATATAACAATGAATATATATATATATATATAACAATGAATATATATATATATATAACAATGAATATATATATATATATATATATAACAATGAATATATATATATATATAACAATGAATATATATATATATATATATATAACAATGAATATATATATATATATATAACAATGAATATATATATATATATATATATATATAACAATGAATATATATATATATATATATATAACAATGAATATATATATATATATATAACAATGAATATATATATATATAACAATGAATATATATATATATAACAATGAATATATATATATATAACAATGAATATATATATATATATATAACAATGAATATATATATATGTATATATATATATATAACAATGAATATATATATATATATAACAATGAATATATATATATGTATATATATATATATAACAATGAATATATATATATATATATATATAACAATGAATATATATATATATATATATGTATATATATATATATAACAATGAATATATATATATATGTATATATATATAAAAAAACAATGAATATATATATATAAAGAAATATAGTCTTAAAGTGTGCTATATTTATGGGAAAAAGTGCTGAATATCAGAGATAGAGCGTGTGTAAATATAAAAGTGGACATGGAAGTCAGCACTTAGAGGTGACAGTTTGTTTCATGCTAGTGCAATCGTCCATGTCCATGTTTATATATATATTTGTTTATATATATATATATATTTGGTTATATATATTTGTTTATATATATATTTGTTTATATATAT
>OZ038500.1:54629424-54646924 GCA_964036315.1 Acanthosepion esculentum
GATTCCACCAGAGACTCTGCCTGACTGCGACTCAGTCAACACATTCTCCAGGAACGGTCTTCCCAGGAATTTACAAAAGACTATATGTAAATATTGTGTACACTATACATTTCAATACATTTTGTTCTAAGTACATTTTGTGTTGCATTATTATTCCATGCATTAGTCAAGTTTCAACAGAAAGGAAATGGTAATATTTATAACATCAACAAAACACAATACTCGTCAGCGGCGTGAAGTAGGTAAACCACAGCTGGTAGTGGGCTACTTAGACATCATATTAACCCCCACTTGCAATAGTATCCAACGTATTTATGAGGATTGGGACATACCCATTAGTATTAACAGGTACGGTGTATAACGAACAATAATAATAATAATAAAGCAAAACAATTAGCCAAATAAAATTACAAGAAACTGGAAGGACAAGTCATTGCATGGCAGATACAGAAAAAGAACGAAAGAAGCAGATGTGGACCAACAGAAAACACATCAGTGGCTGAGGAGCACCAGGTTGAAAGCTGAGATAGAAGGCTTAATTATTGCAGCTCAGGACCAAAGCCTCGCAACCAGATCCTATCACTGTCACATAATCAAGGATGGAACTAACCCGAAATGCAATATCTTCGGAATATATGTTGAAACTGTCGACCATATTAACTCAGAATGTCCGAAACTGGCAAAAAAATGAATATACACAGTGACATAACAAGGTAGCGACATATCTGAACTGGAAGATATGCAAGAAGCACAATATCGAAACCACTGAGAGATGATGTGACCACCAACAACATAGCAGTGCCATCTGAGAGAAACACCTCCATAAAAATTATCGAGAAATTGTTCAAGTACAAGGACCTGAAGATCGATATTAACAGGATGTGGGGAATGAAAACTGAGACTGTACCAATATTAATCAGATCTCTGGGCCTCGTGAGAAAAGAAATGGGGAATTTTACCAACAGTGTCCCAGTTAACATCAACATACAAGAAACCCAGAAAATCTCCCTACTAGGAACATTCTGTATACTAAAAGTGCTATCAATTAAATGACAATTCTCTTATAGGGCCCAAGGACAATAGTTTGGACTCGGCTCCAAAGGATACAAATTAGGAAACATAACACACAGGCAACAATAACAACAACAATAATAATAATAATAATAATAATAATAATAATGAAAAAAAAACGTAAATATTGACCTGACTGGGCAGGAAAAAGTTGCTCACTAGGAATTATGCAAATGGCCCAGATTTGTTTATGCAGAGAATGGGTAAAGCTACCATATTATGACGATAAGCGTGATAAATGATTTCTCTTCATTGGATCAAGCAGTTGGAAGTCCGAGAGGGCTTAGTTAGGTGGTGATGAAGGAGTGAAAACTGCTGTAAGAAATTGGCTACATCAGCAGCTAGAAAAGTTTTACGAAGCTGGGATACATGGTCTCATTCGTAGACATTAAAGAGGTGGCGCCTAGGTTGATAAGGAGGGATGTGAACCTATGATGTATAGATGTACGATATGTTTGATTGTCTTCCTTTATTTCTTATATAATAAAACTAATTGCATCACATTTTGAATCATCATCGTATTTTTAAAAATGCTACAAATGATATCCATGGTTACATAAACAGGTAGTTCGTTCAAGTACCAGAACTGCTTTTTCATGCCATGCCTTTTTTAATGTATAAAGAGAAACAGTTTTGGAGCTAATTACCATCTTCCTATTCCAGGCTCTGTAGATACAGTGAAGAATATTCTGCTACAAATAAAATGCGTATTTTTCTTTCAACGGAAGACAGCGGGATGATGAATTCGCTTAAACAAAACTTTTTAAAAAGGAATTCTTAGCTTTTTCTATCGGCCACCAGTCAGAATCACGTTCAGCTGTGGGCAGAAAAGTGTTTTTGGTTTGCTGGAGATTTATCTTTTATATTGACTTTTTCTGTTTTTAGATTAGGAATCTTTGGAAAGCGCCGACACAAACTCGAAATACGTCGAATAAAAGGTCAAATAAATATATAAACGTAGCAGACACTCGTCACGTGAGGGATAAAGAAATATTTAAAAGTGTAATGAGAAAGTCATGTAGTTAAAGAAAGGAGTATTTAACGTTGTTTTAAGGATTTATTTGTTGTTTTTTTTACTTATTTCTAAAAACAAATACAGATAGTGAAATACATGGTGTTTCACAATATTTGAACCAAAATGATCGGGCACAAATCAAGGACCACAAAAGATAGAGTAATGGAAATAACATTTATTGAAATTACGGTAATGGATAATAAAGCACAACTTTATATAAGTACTTGTACCTCTGAACAACAACATATAGTTTTGTACTACTTGCACCCCTGAAGATTATCTTGGAAGAAGATCGAAAGTACATGGGAAATGAAAATAAAAGAAATTTAAACAGCTATAGCACATTTCTCTCATCCTTTAACATGAAGGTTATTCGTGAGTATGAACGGATTTTGTTAAAAATTACGAAACATAATGTTTGTAATTCATTCAATCAGATATATATATATATATATATATATATAATTATTTATTTAAATATTATAACATAAATATGTTATAAAATCACTACAAAAATAGCCATTTTGTTTCAACACTTCTGGTGTCTTATCAAGTGATGATGTTGAATGTAGAATAAATGGTTTTAAAAGTTTCAAATTAATTAACGATCCTTCGCTAGGGGTAAACGCTGTTACATAAGCTAGAATGACCAATCAAAATACAAGTATATGAGAATTCAAAAAATTTGACAACGAAGCAAGGTTATCATAGATATTAAAAGCTTTAAAGTTGGGCTTCTAGTAAAATAGAATATGTCCTAACTAATAAGTATTAAATTATATGATAAAATTTGAAATTAAAAGTAAAAAAAATATATATATACGCAGTTGGCTGGGATCTGTAGAACTGAGTAGAAGCCAGTCTAAGTTGGAGAAGCGTAGAACATAATATGAAACCACTCCATATATTCAGGGAGTTTCACAATATTTGAAACAAAATGATCGGGCACAAACCAAGGACTACAAATGATAGAGTAATGGAAATAACATTTATTGAAAGGTAAAAGGATAATATTTTAAGGTCTGTAATCATTTAGTGTCAAACATGAATGAAAAATATCAAGCGGAGACCTAGAGTACATACCACCAGTATATATATATATATATATATATATATATATATATATATATATATATATATATATATATATATATATATAAGGGACCTTAAAGGATATTGTGTATCGCATAAAACCGACTACATTAGCGGCCCTTAGGAGGTAATAAATTGAAAATGCATGTGCAGCAATCCGAGTGGACACTGGCCAACATTGCCCAAGTAGTACTTTTTCGGTTTTTAGATTTGGAAACTTTGGAAAGCGCCGACACAAACAGTCAAATACATGGTGTTTCATAATTATTGAAACAAAATGATCGGGCACAAATCAAGTACCACAGATTGAAAGGTAAAAAAAATAGAATTTCAGGATCTGAAACCATTTAGTCTCAAACATGAACCAAAAATGTCAAAAGGAGGCTTAGAGTACATGCTCCAGATGTCCGCTGTTCAGTTGAAGGTATTGTTGAATGCAAAGTTGTTGATAATGCGCGCACATTCCTCCTGGGTAATCGCTTGAATCTTCTCAGTGATGGCTGCCTTGAATGCAACAACGGCACGAGGGCTGCCTTGGTAGACGTTGTCCTTCAGGTTGTCCTAAAGGAAGAAATCTGGAGGTTCAGGCCAGGCGAGTGGTGTGCCCATTACACTTCAACTTTGCGACTGATGAGAGGCTCCCCAAACTTTTCACAGGGCAATGCTATGGTAACATTAGAAGTGTGAACACAAGCACCATCCTGCTAGAACCACTGTTACTTCTTATCAAGGACCTCACACTCCTGGAGCTCTCTCAATCTGAAAGGCCGCTACTTTGTTTTAATAATTGTGAAACATCCTGTATAGGAAATTTGGTTCGAATCTCCAGGCTTGAATGGCAGCCAGTCTAGGATGAGAACAACGCTGAAGTTGGAGAAGATAATATGAAACCACAACATTTTATTTTCAAAGTAGTCATGGCAATTCACTGATGATAATGTAATGAAATCTGTAGAGAACCATAATCGCCTACGTCCTCAAGCGTTCAATGCTAATATCTGAATGTCATGTTTATATTGATTTAGTATTTTCTGCGCACGCATATTCCTAAAAAAAGGCGATGATCATGAGAAAAATCGCTCGAATATTGTCAATGACGTCTACCTTGACACTATGGTGCGAATTTTACCCTGGTAGATGTGCTTGCGGAACTCCCAGAGGAAGAAATCTTGGGGTTTAGTTCAGGCAAGTGAGATGCCCATTCCACTTCAGCTTTACGGCTGATGAGATGCTCCCTAAACTTTTCACAGGACCATGCCATAGTAACATTAGAAGTGTGAACAGAAGCACCGTCCTGCTAGAACCACTGTTCCTCCTTATTAAGGTCATCACACTCTTCGAGCACTCCCAATCTGCGAGCCTCGGCTTTGTTTCAACACCTTGTATAAACGACCAATGTTTGCCTAATCTCCAAACAAGTAAATGCTTATAGATTCAAATATAAACGACCAATATTTGCCTATCAAGGAAGCAAGTAAATGCATACAGAATCAAATAACAGCTAATGTTTTCCTATATCCAAATCAAGCCAATACTTATAGACTCAAATATAAACAATCAATATTTAATTAAACCCCAAACAATAAATGCTTATAATTGATTTGGTTTTACGGATTATTAAGCCGTTGTAAATTATTTAAAGCCGAAACACGTTTTGGATTCTAAGAATGTTTCTTTTCTTTCGAATGAATATTGCATTATTTTTTTTATAGAAATAACATTAATTTCTGCAGATACAAGTCCTACAATTCAAACCATAGCAGCGGGAAGTCGGGGAGGGGGTGAAATAGATTCAAATGTGTTATGGTAGATGTGTATTGAAAAATGTCTATTTAAAAAAAAAGTTCATTTAAGAAGAAAGGCCCTTTTTTAAATGTGTATTTAAAAAGCCAAAACAAAAATATATAAATGAAAAAGATGTGCCATCAATTATATTTAACGAATTATAGTATTTGATCAATACTTTATCTGCTCATAGGTATTTGCGTAACTTATTTGCGTAACCTAGTGTCGATATACATAATAATAAATATATATATATATATATATATACATTTGCAATTTATATATATATTATTTACATGTTACGCAACGACACATGGATGCGCATATATGCCCAGTCCCACACTGTTCATATATGTTTATGTTTGTGCGAACTGCAATGCGTGAACTTGCGTGTATGCATGACTGCGTACCTATGAGTGGCGTTCCGACGACAATTTTTCCTCCCACTACCATAAAAACACCGATATACGCAACCATATATAAATCCAAAATTTAAAAATTAATCAGTTTGCCTGACGATCGCAGGGTCCCAAGTCCCAAACTCACATCAATCCAACCATATATATATATATATATATATATATATATATATATATATATATATATATATATATATATACGTCTTCCAGACAACGTGAAATGTCGATCCCTACCGTTTGTGACATAAACTAACTAGTGATTAATGCTATTTCCAAATAAGCGTAGACATACAGTAGCGTAAAGTACTGGCATATTTTTTTATTATTATACTAATTACTAATGTACTTATATATTAATTTACCCGTGCCGTCGAAATTGAGGGCAAGAAGGAATGTATTATAAGTAATATATATTATATTATAAGTAATTTTCGTTTAATCCAAGTACACTTTTGTAATTTAAAATAGTTCATTGTTAACGTTAGTAATTGAACAGTATACAATTTATAATCACCTAACGAAAGATATCCGTATATTATCCTCATAAATGTTACATATTTACAATCAAAATTATGTTTATTGCAAAAGTTCCCAAAGCACAATATTTTTTATGTAAACTTTGGAAGGTCTGAGTAATTCTTGACAGTCCCTGGGATTCAATCAGTAATTTCAAAGTCTTCTTATTTCTCGTCCTACTAAGAGCAACGTATCATCAGATACTTTTTGTCCCCCCACTCTTTTTTCAATTATAATTTTAAAGTTTAACATGAATTTCTAAAAATGAACGAAGCATTTTTGAAGATATATGTGACGTATTATATATGCGAACCCTGTTCGATAGAGATATCAGTACGCACCAACGGGACCAAGTTAGCACGGCACCGGGTGGGCCATCGTTACTTTGCACACTGTCCCTCAATTGCTACGCACAAAAATGTAAATATATATATATATATATATATATATATATATATATATATATATGTGTGTGTGTGTGTGAGTGTGTGTGTGTGTGTGTGTGGCGTATTATATATATAGATTGTGCACAGAGTGTGTCGTTTAACTTATCCTTTATTTAATCTACGGGGTTAGATTCTGCTGTCCTTATCCAGAGATATCACGTCCTGTTTTTATTCACTGCTGCCAAGTTATTACCATTTCCGTTTTCCTCGAGTCCAAGTAACACACTGGCCGGTCTAAAGAAGAACTGAGTCCATTACACACTGCTTGACAAAGATTAGAACTGAGTACAAGTACACACTGCTCTACCCATATAGAGTACTTATCCGAGCCCAAGTACACACAGCCCTGACAAAACAATAACAGGCTAGTACATAATGCCCTACCCAGATAAGACCATTGTACATGTACAAACCACCTGGCCCAGATAGGAACTGAGTTCAAGTATACACTGCACGACCCAGATAGGAACTGAGTACAATTATACACGGCTCGATACATACAAGAATTGAGTACAGGTACACACTACCCGAGCCAAACAATAACAAGCCTGTCCATACTGCCCGACACAGATAAGGACTGAGTACAAGTACACACTGCCCAACCCTGACAAGAAGTGAGTAAAAGTACACACTGCCCAACCCTGACAAGGACTGAGTACAAATACGCACTGCCCAACCCTGACAAGAAATGAGTACAAGTACACACTGCCCAAACATGACAAGAACTGAGTACAAATACGCACTGCCCAACCATGACAAGAACTGAGTACAAGTACACACTGCTCAACCCTGACAAGAACTGAGTACAAGTACACACTGCCCAACCCCAACAATAACTGAGTACAAGTACACACAGCTCAACACAGATAAGGACTGAGTACAAGTACACACTAACCGGACCAAACAATAACAGGCCAGTACATACTGCCCGACCTAGATAAGACCTTTTTACATGTACACACCACCCGACCTAGACAAGAGGTGTGTCAAAGTACAAGACTGCCCGACGCAGATAATAACTGAGTTCAAGTATACACTACACGACCCAGATAAAAACTGAATTTAGTTATACACTGCTCGACACATACAAGAACTGAGTACAAGTAAACACTGCCCGACCTAGGTAAGAACTGAGTCCAGTACACACGGACAATAGTCCGAGTGTATATAATGTAAATAATGATAACTCCACTTCCCAGAAGTTCGGACATAAATTTATCGATGTTTCTTTTTGTAAGTTAACGTGGAACGCATTTTCCTAACTTCAGAATTTTCCTGAGGCGTTTGTCAATTAGGTGTCAGAATTGGCTGATTCTAGTACTAAGAAATACTTGAGGAAACTTCAAAGGCACTTCTAAGATATCTTTAATATTAGAAGACTTCTTTGGAACTTTTGCGCCAACATAATAATATTAATTTTAATATAATAACTTATAGTACGTGCGAGTACTGAAAGGTTCTAAGCCGGACCAAGAAAGATATCCCCATGAAGGCCAAATGCTATTTTTTGGTTAGATTTTGGAAAGTGGGTCGAGCCGCGGACTTCTATATATGAATTTCATTACCATTATTAATCACAAACTATTTCACGGGTGAATTAGCATTTTTAGAAGATTGCAGCCGATCGTGGCTCTCCACAATTTCCTGTCCTTTGTAGTTCTTAGTAATGTTTGCGTTTTTATTATCCCATCACTCCCTATTCTGTCATACATTTATACAAGCTTGCTAGGTATGTTACTTGATATATCCCTTTGTCCTTCTTATCTTTAGTATGTCTTGTGAGTATCAAATTCTCCAAACCCGAATTCCTGATCCTGTATCCCAGAAATTTCAACTATCACTTTCTGATTCCATTTATAAGTCCTTTTTTCCATTTGCTTTAAAATTTCCTAGTTGCTAATACATTCCGTCCATGGTATTCTCAGCATCCTTCTGTAGAACCGCATTAGAGAGGGAAGGGAGAGATAGGAATGATTTGAAATTTATTTTTATTACAATAATTAATAGTGAGGAAGGTGGGGGGGGGGTAAGGGCCAGACATTGACCTAATTTAATAGGGTACCTCACGGGAAACGATATAGAGAGAAAAAAAAGTAGAGATGTAAGAAATAAGAGGTGGAATTTGGATTTTAAGGAAAGAAAGAGAAATAGAGATATGGAAAGGGAAATTAAGAGAATTCATGTATGTGGGCATATAGTGGCTAATTTGGAAACACTCAGATTTATATATAAATCTGGGTGTTTCCAATTTAGCCGCTTTTCATTGAATTAATCTCTTTGATTTAACATTGAGCTCTCTGGATTTCAACCTCCTTGGGATTATCCATACGGATTACCAAGATTTTCATTACTTATATATATATATATATATATATATATATATATATATATATATATATATATATATATGTTTCGTTAAATAATATAGATAAGTGTTGTCTAAATATTTTATGTAAGTTCTTTTCATATCGTCTGATAAGCTTAATAACATTATCATTAAACAATGAAAGAAAATCACAATATTGATACATATTTTTTAATCCAATATAAGCTTTCGGCTTACATAAACCATTATCGAAGATGACAATTACACAATATATTAAGCAATACACGAACAAGAAATTGATGATAGTCTGTTTTTGTTTACATGGATGATTTCCAAGCAACGATAAACACGTGCATATAAGACGCTGAAAGCGAAAATAGCACCACAGCTCATGACGTCACACATGACCACGCGAGAGTGAATCCGATGAGTATTGAGTATGGAAAGCCGTTGGTATGAACCAATGGCTTCTGTTACTAATTATAGGCATTTAAGGATATTTGTGGAGATTTCATAGTTTATTTTGTTCAGGTTAGGTTACAACTGTTTTATGTATATAGCTTCAAGAATTTTTAGTTTTTGTTTATTGTTTTCATGTTTAAGTATAGTTGTGTTTTCGACAAGGATTTTCCGGAATTGTGTATGCGGCCAGGCATGTTGTTTTAAATGCCTAAAAATGTTAGAGTTATCATTCAAATATATATATATATATATATATATATATATATATATATATATATATATATATATATATGTGCGTGTGTGTGTGTGTGTGTGTGTGTGTGTTGAACAATAAAACATGTTAGAAAATTAGAATTTCAGACAGACTCGATTGTATGCGAATGTTTTTGTTTTATCATTGAAATTAGGTTCTTTGACTAATTTCGGCTAGCATTGTCATCATTAAGATAAAAAAAATTCCTGCTTGTTAGTAGAAGCGAACTACAGTCATTCTCACACCTTTATTAGTTGCTGGAAAGCGGGTGTGTTATGTGTATGTTATCTTTTATTTTGTGTGTGTGTGTCTGTGTGAAATGTGCATATATTTGTGTGAGCGTGTGTAAGTGGGAGACCTCAAAATATTGACACTGCGAAAAATTTGTTTTGTGAAACCTACCTGACTGACTTGCGCGGATATGAAACATCGACCTCATTTACAAAGAAAAGGAACATAAGACAACATAAATATATACAAGTTCAAAAGACACAAAAGTATTCGTGTAAAAACACTTGCATATATATATATATATATATATATATATATATATATATATATATATATGAAATTCTTATACAAAGTATCTACTTTTAAAAGACTGTCTCTAAAAACAATATGAATTTTGTTCTTATCTGTTTAGTTTGTCACGAGCCCGAATTACATTTATCTTGTTACTTTAACTTTCCGGAGCTAAAGAAGCTGTGTGACTTTTCCGCCTAACGATGTCTGGTGCGGGTCTTGTCAGGTCACGCGCCTTTTTTTAATTCTAATATCTATAATTATTTTTATTGCTAATTTTGTTTGAGTAAAGGGGAGATAACTTTTTGTTTATCGCGTCAGACTTTTTTTCTTTTCAAATGCTATTGCCGACCGCAATTCTTATTCGATATTATATAATTTGGTTGACAGTATAATCAAACTTGCGAGCAGGCGGAAGAGTAGTCAAAGACAGGTCAATTTTTTGTAAAAATATCTGCATAGACCCAAATCTCCTCTCACCAAAGAAAAATTATTCTTACAATTGGGCAAGTCGATTCAGGAACCGTGGTATTGCACTTAGTTTAAAAGTTTAAAGGGTTGACAAGATAAATAATGACACTAAATATTTTTGATTCAAAATTGGAGCGTTGGAATTTAATTTCGGTGGTTAGTGAAAGCCGTATGGGTAAATAACAGGACAGACCGGGTTCTGTAGCGTTGGATGGCAATTGGTCTACCGCAGAAAGTAATGGCAACATACCGCGGGAAAAAAAATCTGCCTCGTCAGTCATGTATCGAAAGATACATGATCGCCTAA
The DNA here is from genome assembly GCA_964036315.1 of Acanthosepion esculentum. NCBI lineage: Eukaryota > Metazoa > Mollusca > Cephalopoda > Sepiida > Sepiidae > Acanthosepion > Acanthosepion esculentum. The sequence goes on from OZ038500.1 coordinate 54,640,110, forward strand.
GCGTGTATCACGCATGGCACATAACTGACTGAGTCCTTTTTGCAATCTTTTATAATATTTACACAATTCTTACTGATTGAATACAGTAAAAAATTGCATATTTTTCATGTAGTGATTCATAATTAGAATACTGGTTTGAATATATTTTGCGTCGAATGTATTGAATGCAAAATATATCAACTTTATTTGAATTTATTCTTGACATAGTAAAATTTTGAAGTCAGTTTCTACGCAGAAGTCTGCGAAATTTAAGTATTTCCGTACATTTTTCAGACAATATTTAAAATTAAATGCTTAAAAACCGGTAAAAGCTAAAAATCTAGTTTTTGACCTCAATACTTATCATATCAAACCCCAGCTTTCACGTCGAGTGCAATGTTGAATTTCTAAAGATGTGAAAAATCAATCTGCTCTAATCCTGCAAGAATGAATTTGTGCCAAAAATGGTGTTGCATTGTGCCCGACAAATCTAGCGTTGCACCTTGGATCCGCACCTGATTGGCTTTGAGATTTCACTACTTGGGTGATTTCTTGATGCAGAAAAAGTGCACTATTTTCGAACCTCCCCACTCCCTAAAAAAAAAGAAACCCCCAAAAAACCCGGACAATAAAAAACAGTCTGAGTTGTTCTGATTTATTAATGTGCTTCAAAATGAGATGGAGACAGCGCTAACTAGATTAGTTCTACTATCATGATTCAAACACCACTGGATGCTCAATATTTATTTCCTTGTGCCTGACTAAACTAATCCAATTAAATATAGTGAGTTCGATCCTTGATTGGTGTCCCACAAATATAGATATGTCTTGTCGGATACGAAAGGTAATAAATACTGAAATCTTATTGTGTAATTTGTCAGCTGGACTCTCATATATATATATATATATATATATATATATATATATATATATATATATATATATATATATATATATATATATATATATATATATATATAGTAGCAAGTTACATCATTATTGAATGTCCAACATTAATAACCTGGTACCAAACTTCGGAATGGCTGGGCAATAACTAAAATAGGAAAACTCAACCCGGAAGGCGAGAGACTGTTTTTCACTGAAACAACATGATTAATTAATGTCCCAAAAAAACAAACAACAAAAAAAACGAAATAGTCGATGAAAGTTTTATAATGCAGTAGAAAGTTTTAAGAATTCATTAAACTGAAATTATTTAAGATATTAACACATAAGAAGCACATTCTTCTTCTTGTAGAAAACCTTGAAGCTTATTACAAATGCCGAATTTGTGTAACGTTGAGTCACATGTTCCACTTGTTCTTCAAGACGGCAGTCTAATAATTAATAATCTAAAAGAATATTTATTTTCAACCTCAATCACCTTCCTGATCAATGCATTTAATTCAGTGGGGAATATTAGTAACACAGACCCGCCATTGAATAGAGAAATTTTAAGCTAAGAAAGACGACGAATTTATTTGCATGTGTATTCATTTTAGAGATGTAAGACCATTACATTTATACGTAGACATAGACGCACGTCCATATATATATATATATATTTCTCTGAGGAGAAAATGTGAGTTTGTAAACAGTGACTATTACTGCTACTAATGCAATACTCTTCGATAAAACGGTTCCACTTCGCTCAGTCACTGGCGTGTTTTCTCGAAAAATAAATACGCTTAAATTCACCTTCATCCCTGCAGTGCGGCTTAGGGGCTGATTCTCCGACTGGGGCCAATTCAGCCGGGTTTCGATCCTAGCTAAAGGCAACCGGACGTCTAGCCACACTGATGAGCTGCGAAACAGTCTGCCTGTGGATGACAGTATATATATATATGTATATTTTTATATATATATCTGTGAGTTTTCAGATATATAAATAGTGAACTGTGTCAGTTTTCGATGTGACCTAAAATTCACCAGACGAAATTCGGTTTTGCTGAGATCGTGCAATAGGTAACGAAAAATACGATATATATATATATATATATATATATATATATATATATATATATATATATATATATATATATATATCGTATTTTTCGGTACCAATTGCACGATCTCAGCAAAACAGTATATATATATATATATATATATATATATATATATATATATATATATATATATATATATATATATATATATACATGGGATGGTAAAAAGCTTTCGGTACAACTGCTTTCCGTAAATCAAATCTGAACAAAGGATTAAACATCAACTTTCTCGTGAGAATCCCTCTTTCACCGTGTTTTTCAGCAATGCATATAATATATAAAAGGCAAATAGTCAGAGTTGAATCAGGCCAGGAATTTATTATCTATTATGTTTGATCATTAGCCGTTCTAAGCTTCGTATAGCGGCTTTTGTTTCGGGAGAAAATAAAGACAAAAACTGTCTAACATCTGGATATTTTTTATTGTGCTGCTCATCAATCTAAGCTTTCAGCTCACCTGAGTCATCATCAGAGTGGTTACAATGGTATTACTAAAGAGATGTTCACCATCATCTGTTTTTGTCTTTATTTTCTCCCGAAGCTTAGAACGGCTCATGATCAAACATAATAGACATTCTTTGTCTGTTACATTTAACAATATATGCTTGAATAATGTTCTGCTATCCTAATGCACTATATATATATATATATATATATATATATATATATATATATATATATATATATATATATATATATATATATATATTGATAGAGAGAGATAAAAAGTTAGATAAATATAGAGAGAGGTAGATAAATAGTTAGATAAATATAGAGAGAGGTAGATAAATAGTTAGATAAATATAGAGAGAGGTAGACAAATAGTTAAATATAGAGAGGTAGATAAATAGTTAAATATAGAGAGAGGTAGATAAATAGTTAAATATAGAGAGGTAATTAAATAGTTAAATATAGAGAGAGGTAGATAGTTAAATATAGAGGTAGATAAACAGTCAAATATAGAGAGAGGTAGATAAATAGTTAAATATATAGAGAGGTAGATAAATAGTTAAATATAGAGAGAGGTAGATAAATAGTTAAATATAGAGAGAGGTAGATAAATAGTTAAATATAGAGAGAGGTAGATAAATAATTAAATATAGAGAGAGGTAGATAAATAGTTAAAAATAGAGAGTGGTAGATAAATAGTTAAATATAGAGAGAGGTAGATAAATAGTTAAATATAGAGAGGTAATTAAATAGTTAAATATAGAGAGAGGTAGATAGTTAAATATAGAGGTAGATAAACAGTCAAATATAGAGAGAGGTAGATAAATAGTTAAATATATAGAGAGGTAGATAAATAGTTAAATATATAGAGAGGTAGATAAATAGTTAAATATAGAGAGAGGTAGATAAATAGTTAAATATAGAGGGAGGTAAATAAATAGTTAAATATAGAGAGGTAGATAAATAGTTAAAAATAGAGAGTGGTAGATAAATAGTTAAATATATAGAGAAGTAGATAAATAGTTAAATATAGAGAGGTAATTAAATAGTTAAATATAGAGAGAGGTAGATAGTTAAATATAGAGGTAGATAAATAGTTAAATATAGAGAGAGGTAGATAAATAGTTAAATATATAGAGAGGTAGATAAATAGTTAAATATAGAGAGAGGTAGATAAATAGTTAAATATAGAAAGAAGTAGATAAATAGATAGGGGATATAAATAGTGATTATGAACCTCAGAATTCAGAATAATGACGAATTTCAGCTTTTATGAGATCTCAATTTCAAAGCAGAGAGTGAACTTTTCAACCGCACAAAATAACGTGTTATGAATATTCTTCGCTGACATCGAATGCTCACATTTCGAGATATTTGAAGAAGTCAAGGAGCCCCAAAATGACTCGTGGAACGAAATTAGATGTTCAAGTGAGGCAGTTTTTATATCGGTGATATTTGAATTTTGGTATTGTTTCAGATATTAGTAGAAGAAAGAAAATATATCGAGAAGCAGGCGGTGAAATATTTTCGGCCCGACCAAAAAGTCTTTTTTAAAAAAAAAAAAAAAAAAAAAAAAAAAAAAAAGGAAAAAAAACAAACAATCAAAAAATAGCTGTTTAAGGAATTGGGACAGTTTAACAAATTTTCGGCAACTCCTCGTATAAGTGAGGGCGACTAGCAGACACAGAAAAGAAACTACAAGAACACATACCGAAGGTAATGAAGGAAAGCTAGAAGAAAAGACTAAACTTCATTTGCAGAATGCATGGTTGTGAAAAGAAAGGAACAGCCCAACATGTAAATCACAAATTCGAGATACCAAAATAAATCAAGTACAATAATTTAAATATCTGGGAAGTGTTTTGACAGAAGAGGGAAAGTGTGACACTGAATTCCGAAGATGCACTGGGATATCGAAAGATGCCTTCGCAAAGCTAAGCAAAGAAACAGAAAATTAGGAACAAAGAAAAGAGTACGGAACTGTTATGTAATATCAATCCTCCTATAAAGCAGTGCATGTTGAACAATCTCCTCACAGATGAAGAAACTTGAAGCAACAGAAATGTCATAATAAGGATGCTGAGGATATCATAGACCGAACATCTGAGCAAACAGTTTTAAAGAACATGGAAACAAAAAAGGCACTTATGACTAATATCACAAAAAGACAGTTGATATTTCTAGGGGACATAATAAGGAAAAAAGGGCTTAGAAAATGTGATACTCACAGGACAGATTGACGGCAAGACATACAAAGTAAAACGACATATAACCCACCTAGCGAGCTTGGATGGCAGAACAGAGTTGAGGAGAGCTTGAGTAAATTGAGGGCGGAACAAGTTTCAGAACAAAAAATAAAATTTATTAAGATCTGCAAACGACAGGAAATTGGGAAGAGATATTATTACCAACGTCATGAAGGGATTTTTATGGCTAGCGTGTTCTCTATCTTTAGAAGCTTAACGCAAGATAACCTTATTTTTGTTTTGTTCTTGTGACTGGCATTATATATATATATATATATATATATATATATATATATATATATAGTGTGATGGGTAACTTGTCGCCATTTTATGTTTTTAATTTCGCTCATGCGCGCTGTTTATTTTTCATTTTATCGACTGCACAGTATAGTAGGGTTAGTTTCTGTGAGAAAAAGAGCACCATGACGCAATTTCCTCCGCCAGAAATTTGGAAATAGCATGCTGTACTGCTTGGCATTCGCACCGGAAGCTTCAATTTCAGAGTGTTTGGGTGTTGATCTGACGACAGTGCAGATGATTCGGAAAGTGTTGGATGAGTCTAATGGAGATTACGAAGGTACAGAAATTCGGAAAAGTCTCTTTGATCGTTCTGATAAGAAAAATAACCCCGAATTTGTTGGTGAGGGCGACAGACTCAATAGGGACGCCTATATCAAGGAGGTAGTGTTGCCCTCGATCAAGAGGGTGACTGCTGGAAGCTCCTATCTGGCAACAAAACTTTGCACCATTCCACACAAGAAGAAAAAACCCGATCATGACTGTCAGACAATTTCTGCGACCACATCACTCCATACATATGGCCACCTGCCTCCTCAGACTACAACTCCTTTGATTATTATGCGTGGGGCACAGTTAATCGAGGGACCAACAAAACTCCTTGTAAAAGATGAACTAAAGGCAAGAATTATGTCAGTATTCACTAACTTATACTAGGAGATTGTCCAGAAGAGTTGTAAAAGATTCCGAAGTCGTCTGGTGGCCGTGGTTGAAGCCAATGGCGACTTTATTGAATAAATTTACTCTTAATACTTCAAGATATTTTTGTGTCATTTTGGTAAATATATCTTTTAAAATGAGATGTCAGTGTTATTTTTGCCTAATTTAGACGACAGTTTATCCATCGCACCCTGTAAACACTACATGCAAAAATTTTGGGCAACCCTATAATTGTTTTAAAAAAACACCTTAAAATGAGATATTTTAGTATTTTTAACAGTAAAAGAGAAAATTTCAGTAATTACAGTGTATCTGCTTATATCTTGACAAAAATAAGCGCTTAATTCTAAAAGATTATCATACAACAGCCTCATATTTCTTTTTCGTCAATAAAACCACCACCTGCCTTAATTACTGCTTTATAAATTTTTGATGTTTTTTTCCAAAAGATTTAGGAAAAAAATAGATGTCAGACATTCCCAAGGATTCTTCAAGCACTGACAAAGCACATTCTCACTCTTCAAGTATTCTCTTTGAACTCTCCTATTCAAGTTACCCTATACAAGTTCAATAGGAAAGAAGTCAGGAGATTGAGGCAGATAAGTCATAATTTGCAAAATGTTCCTTTTCTTAATTCGAGTTAATTTTAATATAATTTGACATAATTTTTATATAATTTAGAAGAGTGTTTTGGATCATTGTCTTGTTGAAAGCTGAATGACGTAAACCATGATTTTTTGACCTGAATCAAATCTCAGCCCTCTCTCGCCCCAAACACCTCCAACACCTGTAACAGACCCACCAGCGAGCTTAACGTTTGGAACCATACATTCATCATTTACTCTTTCTCCTGATTTTATTCTCACATCCACTCTCCTCTTAATACAAAAGAAAAAAAAAACAACAAAAATATCTCATTTTAAGTTTTTTTTTAAAGAAAAGTTTGGTGGGTCCCAAAGTTTTTGCCAGTAGTGTATACATGTATATTAACTATCGGCAGAGTAATTTGTACACTAGTAGATAACTCTATCCACTTCCCTTCTCCACATCCTTTCCCCTTTCATTCCTATCTGCTCTCGCTCCAAATATTCTGTAACCCCCTTGCCTTGATCAATCCACTATCTTTCTCCACATCCTCTCCTTTACCACTCCTATCTGCTCTTTCTCCAAACCTTCTG
>OZ038500.1:54649424-54659424 GCA_964036315.1 Acanthosepion esculentum
GACATACAATATTACACTTGGCATTGGACAGAATTCTATAACAGACCTGCACTCACCCTTACAAATATGCAAGAGTTTAAGATAAAACATTCAGTGAAAATTATTTCCATACCTGGAAAGCATGAATATGTATTCACATTGTTGAACAAAATTGAAAGCTCCCTTTCTAGAATCAGATGGAAGGCCCTGTTTGCCTTACATAAATTTGCTAAAAGCAAAGAGGACACAGACACACCTCTGTTCAGAACAGGAAGTATCCTTTTGTTGTTGAGGAGTTGTTTGGTTTTGAAAAAGATCTAATCAAAGTACTGGATCCCATAAAATTCAGGAATAATAAAAATAACTTCCAAAAGAAATTTTCGGTTGATATATAGGAGTTGAAGAAAAGCAACAAAATTCTAATAATGGGAAACAAAACGAAAAAATTATACACTATAAGCCCAACAAATTATAGGAAAAAATATCCGATCAGGTGACAAAATTTTATAAAAAAAAGTACCCGTTTCGTATGGGGACGAAATTAATACAGAGGTCAGAGAAATCGCTGCCAAAATGAGGATCAGGGACAGAATCCAAACTATACACGAAAACAGGGCATTCCTTGACGGCCTAATACCTTATGGATAATTTCTTCAGTTTGCCTTCTTTTCGTTTAATTAATCCAGCAAAACAGAACTCGAAATTTTAAGCCGTAAAATCTTACAGGACATTTGCGAGTCGTTTAGAGTGTCCATGCAAGTGAACCAGTGGCAGGGCACCAGCAAATGCGCATCATAGTTCAACGAAATTGAGCTATTTATCAGACATAATAAAGATTTCTACCATTCCTTCATTGAGAAAAGCTTCCTTGATGCCATGTTTTGCCAAAACGTTTGTTATAATTGCAACAGATTCAGCTGGTGTTACATTGCCGTAAGACTGCGTTGTTCCACGAAGATGAAGCATGGAAAATAAAGTCCAAATGTAGTAATTTCGTCGTCTCCCTAGGATCGGTTGATGGGGCCGAAGTGTCCGAGCTGATCTGCAAATTCATCTTGAACAAAATTGTCCCTATCGACATCCATGGTATCTATTGAGACGATGCTTTGATGGTAGTCCCCGACAATAAAAGAAACAATGACTCCACCAGGAAAAACTGTACAGAATGTTTAATAAGTTAAACTTCGACATCACGGTCGAAATGAACAGCAAAAGTGGTCGAATACTTAGATGTTGAATTAAATCTATTGGCTGGTGCAGTCTCACCATTCAGAAAACCGAACACCGATTTAAAATTTATAAATACGAAGTTTAACCACCCGACAAACGTAATCAAGCACATCTTGAAGGAGTTGAATACAGGTTGTCCAGAAATTCTTCGACTGGGGAAATCTTTGAAGAAAAGAAAAGAATATATGGCAGCATTAAAAAGAGGGGCATAATATCGACCCGAGTTTTAAACCTGAAATCTATCAAAAAAATATGAATAACAGGCAGGGAACCAGAAACGTTATTTAGTTCAACCTCCATCAATATGCAAGTTAAAACTATTTTTGACCTCTTAGTTCAGACGACTTAGGGAAGTGCTTTTCTATCAAAGGTTTTCAATAGGAAGACACTTAAATTAAGCTATAGCTGTATGGGCAATTTAAGTAATTTGGTAAACAAAGCATAATGCTATGATTTTAAATATAAATGATTCAAGAAATAAGGAAAAAAGCAGCTTATGTAACTGTAGAATTAAAAAATTGTCCTCTAAACGGGATGTGCTGAACAGAAGGGGTGGTCTACCAGGCTGAAGTCAGCGACGACTGTAGACAGAATATCTATATACGTTGTACCAACAGCCCATTCAGGAAAGTTCTTATAATCACCCTTCCATTTTCAGGGTCGAGAAACGTAGAGACAATACAACATTGGCAGACCACGTTTGGAAATTAAAGGATGAACGTAGCAAAAGCCCAATCATAAAATGGAGTATCTTAAAACAAGTTACACCGATCAGAACAAGTGCTAGAAGTTGTAGGCTGTGCCAGGAAGAGAAGCTGACTATAGTAATTTATAAGAACATCATTATGTTGTTAAACAACAGAACTGAAATAATGTCGAGGTGTAGACATATAAGTAAAAATATCCCCGGTCTCTATGACCAGGGATGAAGAATTCTTTTTCTCTACAGCTCCTACATTTCTCTACTTCCTGTGACATAGTTGTATAGTTGTAGAATTGTTTTACGCACACTTATTACCCACCAACTGAAGAGAGTTGACGGTCGAAACCAAGGTTGTGTGCAGTTACAAAAAGTGTTTGCTCCTTTATTATATATATTGACAGTAGACAAAGACAGTTGGACGGTTGTGGCTCAGATATAAAGAGAAGCTAAAGAGCAACCTTTCACTTGTCAATGTGCCTCTTACTAACTTCGGGCGAGTTGCTCTAGATAGAAATAACTGGAGATATTTGTGCCACTTTGGTATCAGAAAATGTTAAATCAGTTGTATTGACCGGCTAAGAGACGAAAGACAACGGCGATAAACGTTAGTAAATGTTCCTGTTGCTATGTTCCCGATCTCATCGCTGTTGCACAATATGTGGACTTGTATGCAAGACATTAGGGGACTGAAGTATCACATACGGCACAAACATACAAACTGATTGTGGTTGTCGGATCCTCATACGTCGAAAACGACAGGAGAATCACACACACACACACACACACACACACACACACACACACACACACACACACACAAACACACACACACACACACATATATATATATATATATATATATATATATATATAAATATAGGTAACTATACTCGTGTCGAAAAACCTTCGGATTCTTGATTTAACAATAGCCAAATCAATCACGAAGGGAAAAAAGGTTTAAAAAAAGAAAGAGCCAGGAACATGAAAGTCTGTCGAAAATAATCGCACAGATACAGGTTCAAGGCCCCCCCCCCAAAAAAAACCCCGATACGAGTAAACAACTAACTAAAGAGCTCAATACAAACGTAGAGCAAACCTAGTCAAACCTAATGAGCCAGACAAACCTACCAAGGTTTCACTTAGGCAGATCTGGCTCATTAGGTTTGACTATATATATATATATACCGGGTATGACAGCAAAATTGTCCAAATAATGTTACACCATAATTGTTCATTCCACAAGATGTTTAATATCTAAAACCCACTAAACTAATTGATTTTCTTTTTTCCAGGTATTGAGATAAGATGTTTAGCCATTTTGCTACCATTTTCGCAAGAATCATTGAAAAAGCTCATTGGGTTATTCAGCTAGAAAGAGATCAGGTTAAAATTGGACAATTTTGCTGTTACGCTATTTGGACAATTTTGCTGTTATATCCGATACATAAATCGACCAATAAAATTAACCGACACAAAATGTCCGTTGTCTTTAATAATATTTACTTAAAGAACATTTGCTGCCTAAATACACACACTTGTATAATTAACTCTATTTTTGTATTTAATACATAATTGTGTTCTTTTAATCATTATAATAAAGATATGCAAATACAGATCGAATAAAAAGAAAAATGGTTCTTCTCATCTAATGAGATATTGCATTATTATGATTGCATGAAGCTTGTTCACTAGAGCGTATCATACACAATATTTTAAATCAAATGACCAGGGCTTACATTTCAAATCATTTCACCCCAAGCAAAGCAATGAAGCTACTAAGACTCGTGGCTTGACTGAGTCTACGAGAATATGACCCCCCCCCAAAAAACAACAAAAACAAACAAAACAAAAAAAAGCTACGAAGGAGAGAGAACAGTAAAAGAACAGGAATTAAGTAGACAAAAGATAACGATTGATATTACATTTAAATTTTTGAAGATCAAAATTGACTGGAAAGCATGGAACTGGGAGGTAGTTCCACAAGCGAGAATTGCGAGAAAAGAAGCTGTTAGAATAAAACCTACGGTTACATCTAGCCACCTCAACTGTCCAATCTAGTACTGAGCTTAAATTCATAAAGTCCAGGTACTAAAGGGAAACAATCACCCAAAGAATGTTCATGAAAGTATTTATAGAAACGTCGCGGGGGTGCAACTTTACGGCAGTGGAAAAGAGACCGAAGCCGAGATGCCAGATCCGGACAATAATATTGCTGACTGTTCTTTGGATTTTATCAGGGATCTCTAGTTATATAGCAGGAGCACCGAACCATATATGGCAGCAATATTCTAAGCTTAGAAGAATGGTAAACTTATAGATAGATTCTGGAGAGTTGTAGACTAAAATGCAACCTGTGGATATTTACTTATCCCCAAACCAACTGAATGCATAAAAAGACAAATATTTACCTATTTCTAAAACAATTGCTTACATATTCAAATATAAACTACCAATATTTGACAATTCCCCAAACAAGTAAATGCGTATAAAGCGAAATATAAACAAACAATATTATTATTTTAAAAAGCGTTGCTTAGAATTATAATAAAACCTAAACATATGATGAAAGTGAATTTATACATTTTTTGTTCTTGAGAATATAGAACAAAAATATTAAACATTATTTGTTATATCCCGTGCTAATAGGAATATATACTTGAAAAACAAGATGGACAAAATAAGTAAAGGTTTATTGTAAAAACCAATACAATAAGAATAAAGGTAACAGTTATACACAAGGTCGTCGCAAGTTAATCCAGTAGTGAGTGTTACTATTGAAAGTTTGGTAGTTCTCGCATAAGTCTGAATCGTACTCAACAGACCCTAGCTACTCGGTATTTACTAGCACCCAACCACGTGAGTAGATGTGGCACAAGGCCGATTTTAACGTGGGACATCCGAGCCCTTAGGCTCAGCCAAAAATTCCCCGTAGAACCCGCATAACGGGATCGGGTCGGTCTACATCCCCGAACGAGACTCTGCCCTTCGGCAGTGTCTCGTTTAGGTTCCTCTCTGCTCGGAGGTAGAGAGTTCGACCGTATAGTTGAAAAGATTGCGGCTGGTATATTTAACATCCCCCCCCCCACACACCCGGGTCGTATGTGGCACATGGCCGAGTTTATCGTGGCTCGGCCAAAAATTATTCCCTTCGAACCCGTATAAAAGGGTTCAGGGTCGGTCTACCTCCCCGAACGAGACTCTGCCCTTCGACAGAGCCTCGTTCGGGTTCCTTTCTGCCCGAAGGCAGAGAGTTCAACCGAACGGCTGAAGAGATTTCGGCTGGTATATTTAGCCAACCCCGACGAGGGTTACATGTGGCTCAAGGCCGGGTTTAACGTGGGTTTGACTTACCGATACTTATAGGTAGTTACTACCAATAATGTAGTGGGGGTGAACGGTTATCAATGTAATTATAGATTGTTTATTTACAAGAATAATTTCATATTTACAACATTCTAAAAACGAATACAACTGTATTAAAACTAATGTTCTGTAATATTTATTATTTACCAATTGCCGAGCAGTAAATTTAATTAAAAAAAATAACGGTGTCACGGGAAAATAAAATATTCTTTTGACAAAGTTGGTTCTCTATGTCGTTCCAGAAAGTATTTCACGTCTGAGTCCATCCTTCAAATCTATAAATCAACCATCCGTCTTTGAATAGAATACTGCTGTCATATATGATCTGGTGCCCCTGCTGTACGTCTCGAGGTCCTCGACAAAATCCAGAGACGAATATGCAATGTGATAGGTCCTGATCTGGCATCTAGTCTACAGTCGTTTTCTCACAGATGTGCCGTGGTTTCCCTCTGTCTCTTCTACAAGTATTTTCACGGCAACTATTACTTTCGCTGGTTCCCAGACTGCATGAATTTAAGCGAGCTACTTGGCTGACATCTCGATCCCACCCTTTCACTGTTAAATGTAACCGTCTCTTCTACTCAAGCAGCTCCTTCTCTCGCACTTCCCATCAGTGGAACTCCAATCCTCTTGTTTGCTAACTCGATAATTATAATCTTCAAATATTCAAGTGTAATGTCAATCGACATCTGATGCCTTGAGCTTGTTCCCCGTCCTTCTCGGTATCCATTCCTCAAACACGCCTCTTTACTCTTGATCTCAATCCTCTGTAATCCCTTGCGTGCTAGTGGCACTCCCGCCTTGCTTGGGGTGAATTGATTGAAAAAAGACCATTTTTTGTGGGCACGGTGGTTAAAGATTGCGTATTTGTTTTTATGATTTTCCAAACCCTTGTGGGTTATTTAAAGCCGAAACATATCTTGAATTGTAAGAATAATAATTTCATGGCGAGAGAATATTGCAATAATATTTTTCGAATAACAATGCTTTTTCAAAATACAATTCCTACTATTTAACCCATAGCTATGGATAGAAGATGTCTTCATACCTTTCTGAACGATATTTGCGCGTAAGTGAATATAATAACCTTGACAGGAATTCGAACTCGGTTCATCGATTTCTTAGTCCAATCCGCTATTCATTGCATCACTCGCATATCCTAAATGTTTATAGACTGAAGTATAAACGACCAATACTTTCCTATCTCCGAATCAAGTAAATTTAATTAAAAAAATTATTTCGATATTAAATAACCCGATAAGATTGACATGTCGTAAAATCAATCAACCAACTAGCCAACTTATTTCAAAATGGCTCTTCCGCATCAAACGCGAAAAGAAAGAGAAGTGATTAAACACTAAACGTGTTTTCTTTCCGGGACTTTATGTGAAACGCTTCTTCCTTGCTTCTGATCTGTTCCTGGGGCTTGTGTACGACATACTACTGTTGACTGACTGGACATGTAATAAAGTCGTTGAGTAGACTTCAAAGATATTTCTATGTACAAAGGAGTTGTCCTAAAGATGCGAGATGGCAAGATTAAAAGAATTACGAAAGCAGGGGAGAAAAAGAAAGAAAGAAAACACTGTCTAGAGATTCTCCAGCGAAGTGCACGAAATTTAAGAATACTTGTTTGAGATTAAGGAGACTTGATCAAGATTTGAGAAGACTTGATGTCGTTCAGCTTTAGCCATAACCATCAGATTTGAACATGCAATAAATAGATAATAAATAAATATAATGTTAATAATAATGCTAATAATGTTAATAATAATAATAATAATAATAGATCCGAAGGAGGTAGAGGACTAGTTCAACTAGAACTATCCTACAAAAGTACAACAATTGGCCTCCAAAGATACTTGGAAAATACAGAAGACTGGATGATGGTATGTGTCAAGGAACATGAAAGTAGTAAGTGTCTCTACTCTGTAGTAAAGGAAGCCGAAAAATTCAAAAAAGAGCTTCAAATGGGCACAGAAATTCAAATACATCACTGTACACCGGCTGAAGCTGCAAAAAACTTAAAAAAGAATGCAAAGAGAAATGCGACCGACCAGATAAAGAAACAATGGCAAAATAAACCGCTCCATGGCCAATACTCTGTCCGTACCAAACAAGAAGACGTAGACAAAAACCGCACTCATCAGTGGCTACGTAGTGCAGGGTTGAAAGGTGAAACTGAGGGTTTTATAATTGCTGCACAAGACCAATGCTTGTTAACTAGGAATTATCAAGCACATATACTAAAATACTGTGTTAGCCCAAGGTGCAGATTCCGTGACAAATATCCAGAAACCATTGATTATCTTATACCAGGTTGCACGATATTGGCATCCACTGAATATAAAACCCGGCATGACAGAGTGGGCCAATATCTGCACTGGAAAAGTTGCAACTCCTATGGGAAGGAAACTGGAAGAAATTGGTACGAACACCACCCTGACCCGGTTACGGAGATAGGACCTGTTACAATTCTATGGGACTACACAATACACACTGACAGAACAATCAAAGCCAACCGCCCAGACATTGTTATTAAAGACCACAAACAAAATAAGTGCCTCCTTATTGATATGGCAGTCCCTGCAGACTGCAATGTGTCTTTGAAGATATTCGAAAAACTGTCAAAATACAAGGACCTTGAAATCGAAATCTCAAAAATGTGGCACATGGGAACATCAACAATTCCTGTTGTAGTTGGAGCCCTTGGACTGGTTGGAAAATATTCCAGTAGGCTGATTGAAGGGATCCCTGGAAGTCTATGCCTCAAAGAGATACAAAAATTGTTCTGACAAGTACAGCCCACACTTTACGAAGGGCTTTATCTATGTAATTATTTTTTTATTTTATTTTATTTTTTTCAGTGGAAAGTGTCATGATGGCATTTCTAACCTTAGGTCCCTGGGCGGGACCCGGAAAGATATGTGTAAACGCCAGATATCAAAGGAAATAATAATAATAATAATAATCATATCTAAAACGCAATGTATATCATTACACACAAACGAATCTTATCTGGATGATAACACGATAATCCTTCATAAATCCCGTAACCGAAAAAATATTCCTGTGAGAGAAGCCATTTACATAAAACATCTGGCACCCAGTATTAATCTCACCTTATTTAACAACGGAAATAATGTTCTAAAAGTTAAAAAAAATAGAATTATGCCAATTCGAATTCCAGCCACAATACTTTTCGCAGGGCTCAGAATAAACGCTAATACCATAAAGGAACCACACAACTGCATCTTGATAAAATAACCATGAAAAGAAAATATTAATATTTAGCAACAAATCTCTTGAAAATGGCATAGAAGTGGGCGAAAGTGCTTGCGACAGTAGATACTACGGACAATTTTGATACTCCCTTACTCTAAACAAGCGGAAAAAATTAAGAATACGAAAAAAACTCTATAAAATATTCATAAAAAATTTTTGTCTGTTATATTCAACGAAACATGATTCAAAGAAAGGTTTCTGGCCATATATATATATATATATATATATATATATATATATATATATGTATATATATATATATATATAGCATAATGAGAAGCCACGTGTACTTTCTTGATATGTATATAATATGGAGAAAACAACTGAAAAGTTGCAAATTAAAAGAAAAAAAATTGAATGTTTTTTTTTGTGAAAGTATTTATATTTTATATATATATATATTTGATATTTCAGATCGCCCCGATCTTTCGTCAGAAATTAATTAAATAACTGTATTCAGAAGTTTGTTTTCAAGTAGCGTCCGTCGCGTCAAGTAGCGGACGTCACGTGATGTGGAATGCAACTGTGCTTGAATATTTCTAACGTAAATCTAACTGTAACACTATTTAGGAACGGAAGGGTTAATTAATCAATTAATTAACCACAGAAGTTAATTACGGGGATACTTAAACCGATAGATATAACGAAAGACATACTGAGCGATTACTTACACCGATAGATATAACGAAAGACATACTGAGCGATTACTTACACCGATAGATATAACGAAAGACATACTGAGCGATTACTTACACCGATAGATATAACGAAAGACATACTGAGCGATATTCTTTTTGTTTTGTTATTTTCCCAAACAGAGTATCGGTGAAAAAAAAAAAAAGATTTTTTGTTTTGTCATTTTTCAAGTGCGATTCAAGATAACCACTTTACTTTCTCGTGGAAGTGTGATATGCCAAATTATCTGCGAGGACAAAAGAAGGAAAAAGAGAAAGAGGAGAAAGAAACAGAGGGACAGGACTTAACAACTTAGATGATAAGAGAAGGAAAGAATGCCACCCACGAAAATTCTGATGGTCATCGTCGTGAAAATTAGTTGAGGGATACCAGAGCTCTGGGCAGATAAAACATTGGCTGTTATCAGTAGTTGATGGGTCGTCTGCCAACCGCACGCAGAGCCCTAGAATGAGACCGCCTGGACAGGACATCTGCATTTTGTTTTGGGTTCGTTTGTGATAACGAAGGCTATGTTAGGGTATTTTAATTAACCCAATTTCGCCAAAAAAGAATCTTCCACTTAATGTTGACGGATAAACCTGGTTGAAAAAAAACATATCCCGTGAAGTTGGATAAAAATTGAGATTATCAGTTGACGCCTATTGGCCGAATAGCCAGGCGGAGATGATCATGTGACGCAGAGAGGAGGCCGCCACCGCCCATTGAGAGGATAGGTATGAGATGTTACTGCGAGGAAGTGGGAAA
>OZ038500.1:54666924-54676924 GCA_964036315.1 Acanthosepion esculentum
TCCCAGGTTAACGCTGGCTCGGGTGGTAGCACCTGTTAGGGCCCCAGCTATGGGCAAATAGTTAAACCCCAAACTGGGGCAAAAACACCATGAAAGTGTAAAAAGAAGTTTTAATACCAGAAATACTTAGTAAACAAAATACTACCAGCAATACATTATTACCAGCAATATATTTTTGAAAAAATATTACCAGTTATACATTTTTTTGAGAAAATATATTACCAGCGATACATTTTTGAAAAAAAAAGTATTACCAACAATATATTAAAAAAAAAAAATATTACCAGCTAAATATTTTTTGAAAAAAATATTACCAGCAATACATTTATAAAAAAAAGTATTACCAGCAATATATTTTTGAAAAAAGTATTACCAGCAATACATTTTTGAAAAAAAAGTATTACCAGCAATACTTTTTTGAAAATAAAGTATTACCAGCAATACATTTTTGAAAAAAAAGTATTGCCAGCAGTACATTTTTGAAAAAAAAACTATTACCAGCAATACATTTTTGAAAAACAAATATTACCAGCAATACATTATTGAATAAAAAAGTATTACCAGCAATAAATTTTGAAAAAAGAAGTATTACCAGCAATACATTTTTGAAAAAGTATTACCAGCAATACATTTTTGAAAAAAGTATTACCAGCAATACATTAAAAAAAAGTATTACCAGAAATACATTTTGGAAAAAAGAAGTATTACCAGCAATACATTTAAAAAAAATATTATCAGCAATACATTTTTTAAAAATAGTATTACCAGCAATACATTTTTGAAAAAATATGTATTACCGGCAATACATTTTTGAAAATAAAAATTATTACCGGCAATACATTTTTGAAAAAAAAATGTATTACCAGCAATATATTTTTGAAAAAAATATTACCAGCGATACATTTTTGAAGAAAAATATTACCAGAAATAGATTTTTGAAGGAAAAAATATTACCAGAAATAGATTTTTGGAAAAAAAAAATTACCAGCAATCTAACTTTTTTGGGCATTAAATAACCCATTGAGGTTGATATGCCGCAAAACAAAACAAACCAAAACAAACTACAATGTTATACTGGAACTTTACTTTGTGTCCATCAGATTAACTAAACCTAATCTTTATTTTTTCTTTCAACTTTATCTTAATGGTAATAGCCGTTTGAAGGAAACGTGCGGCATTCGTTCACCGAGCAGCCAGTGCTGCTATCGGTTAAAATTTATCAAATCTTTCTATTAAAACAATTTTTCAGGAAAATAGGTTTCTCATGTTCAGTAAATGTTATTTCTCTATCCAGTATTGATGGGGGTTTCCTTCCTAACCTTTTGTTTGAAGTCGTGTGGAACGTCAACATTGTGATTATTTCATTATTTTCTTTTCGAGTTACATGCGCCATCTATGATAGTTTTTTTTCTGTTGCTTAACGTCTTCAAGTCATGCGGCTCTTGTTATTTGATGTAGTGCTTTGTAACGCAAGGTTCGAAGAAGGATGTTCCTCGCTCACTATTACAGGCTTCATTCGTTCCATTTAGCTATTTTAAATATTGATCTGAGAAAGCGGCTGTTTACAGCGGACAGTTTAGATATCTCAGAACGAGTTTGGTTCCATGGATGACATCGATATAACGAGGCTATTTAAGAACATGACTCGAGTTTTCGTGTTGATGTTTTGGTTTTGGAGTCATTTGCCTTGTTAGGGGAAACAAGCTCTAGCAGAGCGAATTCTATGTTCAATTTCTTTGTTTCTTATGCGAAATTAGTTATAACTAGTCCATAAACCGAGGTATTTGAAGTATTACGAATTCCACACCCTGAATTTTTATGATGGATTCAGTGTATGTGTCATTACTGCTTTCAATTCAAGATCATAGTTTCTGTTTTAGAAAGAGAATGTGCTTTCTTATTGACATGAAACTGCACGCTGCAGAAGATGTTAAAAAAACTATCAAAATTCAAGTATCTTGAAGTGGAAATTATAAAAAATGCAGCACATAAAGACAGAAATAATTCCAATTATTGTTGGTTTCTTTTGATTTGATTGAAAAAGGTTCTGGTAGACTCATTGAAGAGATCCCTGGTAGCTCAGGTGTTAAGGAAGTATGAAAAGATAGTTCTTACAAGAACAGCACACAATCGAAGAATTTATCTATGTAAAGTGTGTTTGCGATTGTGGTTATTTGTTTTTCATAAATGTTCAGCGGGAAATATGATACCATTTCTGACCTTAAGACTCTGGAAGGAAATTAGTATACAATAGAAATCAAAAGAAAGGATCCTATTTTGTGCTTGTCCCTCGCTTCGTTAGTTAGCACGACCGTTATGTCCTGTCAATACCTAATAAATATTGGTTATTCCGCGTTTTGATCACATGGAAAGAAGGGAAAAGATATTACTTGGTTTCAGTAAGAAAATGAAAGAAAGCAAGAATGGAAGATAGGAGTGGAGAGAGAGAATCAGATTAAGATGATAAGAACCGATACTACACTTTGATCTCAGTCAAAAGGCTGAAAAATATTTATTTTTCAGCGCGCCCAATATGACACAAGGGTGAGGTTTAAAGTGGGTTTAACGCCAATACCGTGAAAAAAATTGCCCGAGCCCTCCCGGCACTTCCCATTTTGGGGACGCCTCAGGCGCCGGGCAATAAACCCAGCACCCTCTCGATGGAAAGGTACCGCCTGGGGGGAAAGGCCGAGAAGCGACATCGACCGTCATAAATCTCACAATATCGAACGATGGAAATCGAATAAGGCAGAAACCAGTTACCATAAATAAAATAACATCGACTGCTGAATTATTTTTAAATTATTATCAAGAGAAATGTTCGCAAGACGGGGATTTGGCTAGAAAGAAAGAAAGGAAAAAAATAAGTGCTTAATGTCTCTTGCCAATACCTCATAAATAATGGACTATTAGCGTTTTGATTACGTTGAAAAATAAGACATATGAATTAAAGAAAGAGAGAAAGAAAGAAGGGAAGAAAGAAAGAAAGAAGGGACGAAAGAAAGAAAGAAAGAAGGGAAGAAAGAAAGAAAGAAGGGACGAAAGAAAGAAAGAAAGAAAGAAAGAAGGGAAGAAAGAAAGAAAGAAGGGACGAAAGAAAGAAAGAAAGATAGAAAGAAAGAAGGGAAGAAAGAAAGAAAGAAGGGACGAAAGAAAGAAAGAAAGATAGAAAGAAAGAAGGGAAGAAAGAAAGAAAGAAGGGACGAAAGAAAGAAAGAAAGAAAGAAAGAAGGGAAGAAAGAAAGAAAGAAGGGACGAAAGAAAGAAAGAAAGAAAGAAGGGAAGAAAGAAAGAAAGAAGGGACGAAAGAAAGAAAGAAAGATAGAAAGAAAGAAGGGAAGAAAGAAGGTAAAAAGTAAAAATAGAAGTGTTTAATGGTTGTTTCAATGAAATAGAAAAGGTTTTCAATTTCAAATATTATCATTTGTACCCCCTTACTTCTTAAAATAACGACCAACGATGGAGTAGTGGGTAGCGGCACGTATTGAGGAATCAGAGAATCGAGTTCGAATTCAAGTCGAAGCCATTAAATTCATTTACATGTTAATAACTTTGACAAAGGTATGAATCCTCTTTTTCTCCCCACTACCAGCTATGGGTAAATAACAAGAGAGACCAAGTTCTATAGCCTTGGTTGGCAGCTAGTCTACCGCAGAAAGAAATAGCAACCTACTGCAGGGGAAAAAAATCTGTCTTGTCAGTCATGTATCGAAAGATACATGATCGCCTAAACGTAGATCGCGCATGGCGCATAACTGACTTTTACAGGATATCTACCAACCGCCTCACGCGGTTAGATATGGCACAAGGCCGAATTTAATGTGGGGCATCCGAGCCCGTAAGCTGGGCCAAATATTCCCCGTAGACCCCGTATAAAACGGAGTCGGGTAGCTGTTTCCCCGAGACGAGACTCTGCCTTTCGACATAGCCTCGTCTGGTGATCCTCTCTGCCCGGAAGCAGAGAGTTTGACCAGCACGAATTTCCAACTGCAGAATATCTATTAACCACCGCACGCGGTAAGATGTGGTGCAAGGCCGAATTAATATGGGGACTATATATATATATATATATATATATATATATATATATATATATGTCATAAATAAAAGTTCATGCTAAGATAGGTAGACCTTACATTGAATCTATAAAAGAAAGTATTAAATTAAAAGAAAAACATTCATCACTTTCAAAAGTTTTAGTTTTGTATGAATCCTCTTCTCCCCCCCCACCAGCTATGGGTTAATAGCAGGACAGAGTTCTATAACATTGGATGGCAACTGGTCTAGCGCAGAAATAAATGGAAACCTAATTCGGGAAAAAATCCGCCTTGTCATTCATATATCGAAAGTTACATGATCGCCTAAGCGTGTATCACGCATGGCACATAAAATAGCAGGACAGACCAGGTTCTATAGCCTTGGATGGCAACTGTTCTACCGCAGAAAGAAATGGCAACCTAGAGCGGAAAAAAATCTGCCTCGTCAGTTATGTATCGAAAGATACATGATCGCCTAAGCGTGTATCACGCATGG
Organism: Acanthosepion esculentum; assembly: GCA_964036315.1. Lineage (NCBI taxonomy): Eukaryota > Metazoa > Mollusca > Cephalopoda > Sepiida > Sepiidae > Acanthosepion > Acanthosepion esculentum. The sequence goes on from OZ038500.1 coordinate 54,671,458, forward strand.
TACATAAAATAGCAGGACAGATCGGGTTCTATAGCCTTGGATGGCAACTGGTCTACCGCAGAAAGAAATGGCAACCTACTGCGGGAAAAAATCTGCCTCGTCAGTCATGTATCGAAAGTTACATGATCGCCTAAGCGTGTATCACGCATGGTACATAAAATAGCAGGACAGACCGGGTTCTATAGCCTTGGATGGCAAATGGTCTACGGTAGAAAGAAATGGCAACCTACTGCGGGAAAAAATCTGCCTCGTCAGTCATGTATCGAAAGTTACATGATCGCCTAAACGTGTATCCCGCATGGTACATAAAATAGCAGGACAGACCGGGTTCTATAGCCTTGGATGGCAACTGTTCTACCGCAGAAAGAAATGGCAACCTACCGCGGGAAAAAATCTGCCTCGTCAGTCATGTATCGAAAGATACATGATCGCCTAAGCGTGTATCCCGCATGGCACATAACTGATTCACTGTTTCATATTAATGGTTGTTATTGTAATATTTTGTTAAAGTTATTAAGCTCGAATATTTTAACGATGCGATAGGGGAATTCCTTCGGATATTTAATTGCCATAGAACTTACGATCTTATTCAATTATTAACTGAAGAATTAAGATTAATCAGAAAATTCAAATAGGAAAATCGTGAAATTTCCACGGGTCTTTATAGCAAAAATATTTGTAATAACGAAAGATTTGGTCCTAATACTACAGTAGGCGTGGCTCACACGGCTTGTGACCGTAACTGATTGTTGTCCTGGGTATGAAGATAAACTACATCCAAGAGAAAGGCCTCTGATTGCGAGGTGATTGAGGAGCGTGCAACGACCTCTTAATTAATGTTGTTCTCAGCTCCACCCTAACCCGGGGTGGTAACACCTGTTAGGGTCCCAGCTATGGGCCATAAGTGAACCCCCAAGCTGGCCTTAAAACATTATGAAAGTACAAAAATACATTTTTATAGTAAGAATACCAGCAATACATAGTCATGGTAAAAAAAATACTCGTAGTACATTATTGGTAAAGGGAGAGAAAAAAATACCAGTAACACATTTTTGAAAAAAATTAATTAAGCGTCCAAGAAAATTAAATGTCGGCATTAAATGACCCATAAGTTGTTGATATGCCGTTAAACAAACCAAATAAAACTTAACTGATTGGAGATATTAACATTCACACGTCTCGTCTTGGTGATTTATTAATGTTTCTGATCCTAATTCTTCCACATCCTGTAACCCCATGTGTCTTAGTGGCTTTACTGCCTTGCATGGGGTGATACCGATTAAAAAGGTCACGACAATATAGCACGTATTGTATACTAAATTCTATCTGATAAAAACAATCAGAAGAGAGCAAAAAATGGTCTGGATATAAACCACCTGCAGTAATGGAAAATGAGAGTTTACAGCTGCTCTAAGATTTTACCGTGAAATATGATAATGTTATTGAAGCAAAAAGGTCAGGCATTACTCTCCAGAAGGAAGATACTCAACGTTGAATTATCGATACAGCCGTACCAAGAGACGTAAGGGTAGCTGGGAAAGAAAAAGAGGCAGAGGAAAGGTATCAACATTTGAAACTTGAGACAGCACGCTTGTGGTGACCCAAGAAAATAATTGTGCCTGTTCATGCCCTTGAAAGAGTGACGGAAAACATCTCAAAATGACTGGATAAAGTTGGTACTATGATTTGAGATATTTGAGAAGACAGCATTGCTTGGGTAACCAGAAATCGGAGAAAGGTTTTTGTTGATTTAGACGGGTGAAGAAGTGAAGTAAGAATTACTTATTTGGTCATTTAATATGGTCTGCTTCTGATTGTTAAGGCATAAGACGTATTTGTAAAAAAGGAGGAGGACGACGAGAAGGCGGAGCAGAAGAAAAAGAGGAAGGATGAGGAGCAGCAGAAGAAAACGGAGAAAGAGGGTCAGAAAAAAAGAAGAAAGATGGAGAGATGAGATGACGAAGAAGAGGAAGAAGAAGGAGAGGGGAAGAGAAGAAGAAAAAGAAAAAAGACGGAGAGAGGAGAAGGAGGAGCGGAAGAAGAAAGATGGAGAGATGAGACGATGAAGAATAAGAAATAGGAGGAGAGAGGAGGAGGAGGAACAGAAGAAGAAGACGAGGAGCAGAAGACGAAGAGGAAGAATGACGAGGAGCGGAAGAAGAAAGACGGTAATATGAGACGATGAAGAAGAAGGGGGTAGAGAGTAGAAGAAGAAGAAGAAGAAGCAGCAGAAGAAGAAGCAGAAGAAGAAGAAGAAGAAGAAGAAGAAGAAGAAGATTGACGAGGAGTCGAAGAAGTAAGATTGAGAAATGAGACTATGAAGAAGAAGCAGGAGGAGGAGAAATTAGAAGAAGACGAAGAAGAAGAGGAAGAATGACGAGGAGCCTAAGAAGAAAGATGGTGAGATGAGAAGAAGAAGAAGAAGAAGAAGAAGGAGGAAGAGGGGGGAGGAGGAGGGTTAGCGCCGTAAAATCAGCCAAAAGCAAGCCAACACAAGAGATCAATCCAGGAGAGTAATGAGTTCATTTCATTTGTTTTCATGTGTTTTTAATGCAAGTAAAAATAGGAAGGGGAAGTTTCTACCTCCGTTTTTAAAAGTCATGTATACAATCAGAAAGGAAGGAAATAAACGTTCCGAGGATGATGGGTCGAATTGGCCATTAGGGTTTCTTTTAGAAAGTTTATTTATAAGACCGAAAGCACTTTATTCTGGCCCAGGGTTTTCTCTTCATTTAAAGGCTCTCAAAAAAATTGATGCTTTTAAGAAAACTATCCCAGAGATTCTATTGCTGGGGAAAAAAAAAAACAACGATGAGACAAGTACAATGATATAATCATGTGATCTTGTTTAGACATAAAAATGAAAATAAATACATGTTCTCTTGCTCTCTCTCTCACACACTCTTTCTCTCTCTCTCTCACCCCCCACACGCTCTTTCAAGTAACGCCTCTCTCACTCTCAAATAGACACTTTGTCATACACTTTCTCTCTCATACTCCCACTCTCTCAAACATTTATTAGTTTTCACACACTCTCTTTCAAGCCCACACACTTTCTCAAACACACTTAATATTTCGCATACTTTCGTTATTTTTTCTCTCTCTCTCTCACACACACACACTCTTTCAAGTACCCACTCTCTCATTCTAAATAGACGCTTTGTCACACACACTTTCTCTGTCACATAGTCTCTCTCAGACATGTATACACGCACTTTTTTCATACACCCTTTTTCCAGCCCACACACTTTTTCCAATACATTCAGTATTTATCATACTTAATTCTCTCTCCCCACAATACACTTTCAAGTCAGTCAGTTATATGCCATGCGTGATACACACTTAGGCGATCATGACTGGCGAGGCAGATTTTTTTTTCACGCAGTATGTTGCCATTTCTTTCTGCGGTAGACCAGTTGCCATCCAAAGCTACAGAACCCGGTATGTCCTGCTATTTACCCATAACTGGGTAAGGAGGGAGAGGAGGAGGATTCATACCTTTCCCAAGGGTATAAGCACGTAAAGTAAACCTCTCAATCTCAAATAGACGCACACACTTTCTCATACACGCTTTCTCAAACAAGTATACACGCACTTTTCCCCCACACTCTTTCCGATGCACACACTTTCTCCAACATACTCAGTATTTCACTTACTTACGCCCAAACACGTACATATTCGCTCACACGCAATCGCTCTCTTACAGAGTTTCCCTTATATATACACCCATTCTTTCTTACACAGATTTTTCTCCTACAAACTCTCCCTCTCTCTCGGACACACGCTTTTTTTTACAGTAATATTCACCCTATACAAAGCTCAACACCCAGTCGAGGTAAGAGGTAGTTAGACATTTACGAGGATATGTGGGGAAGATAGCAGTTAACCATGGACATTTTTTTTAAGTAAATCGCCCCAAGCCTGGCGGGAGTGCCACTAGCACGCAAGGGGTTACAAAGAGTGAAAGTAAGAGTAAAGAGGAGTGTTTGGGAAAAGGATAAAGAGAAGGGCAGGGATCAAGAACAACGTATCAGAAGATGTCGATTTCATTACATTTGAATATTTGAAGATTATAGCTATCAGGGAATCAAGTGATAAGAAGGGAGTTCCACTGACGGGAGGTGCGAGATAAGAAGCTGTTGGAGTAGAAGAGATGGCGACATTTAGTCGTTTCGACAGTGAAAGGGTGGGACCGAAATGCCAACCTAGTAGCACGCTTAAATACATGCGATTTGGGAACCAGTGACAGTAGCTGGTCGGAGCTGTTGCCGTGGAAGTACTTGTAGACAAGACAGAGGGAAGCCACAGCACGTCTGTGAGATAGCGACTGCAAACAGGATGGCAGATCAGGACCAATCACGTTGCATATCCGTCTCTGGATTTTGTCAAGGACCTCGAGATGAACAGTGGGAGCACCAGGCCATATATGGTAGCAGTATTCCATGCAAGGACGAATGGTTGATTTCTCCATTTGAAGGATGGACTCAGGCGAGGAAAACCTTCTGGCACGACACAGAGAACCAACTTTCCTTGCGGTAGATGAAGCTATAGATTCAATGTAGTTGTTCCACTTCAGGTCAGCGGACAGCGTGAGACCCAGCAGGCGCAGAGAGCAGTTTCGTTTTAGAAGCATTATGTTGTAATGATCAAGGAAGCATCCTCTTGGGAGCCGTTTCACAAAGCTGAGGTTCATGGGAAGAAGCTGCTCAAGTTGAACTTACATCTGACCAATGTAATACGAGATAAATGAGAATGTTTTGCTACAATGTGAGTGGCATGGCGGGTCTTCGCCGTGAAGGTTTGAACTGGTGGAACTAAAGAATGTAATTCGTCCGGACACTTTCCATGGAAATAGCCACAGAGTAGCAAGAGGCTTGAAACGATTCCTCCACAGGAAAGGGATTGTAAGGTGGCAAACAGTTAATCACTGACAAGACGCTTTTGTGCTCTATCGAGACAAGAAAGTTAAAATAAAGCAGCTAGTGTACGTATAATTCCTTTTAAGCCTTATCTTGCTCTTGCAGAGGAGAGTAGGTTGGACTGGAGCGGTACAGGGTAGCGATCATCTTTTTGGCACTTTGGCAATGGATTGTATATACGAGTTCTACATGCGGTCTGGGGTGAACTTAAGTCCCCATAGGCGTTCAAGGAGCCTCTTTGAGAGAATACCTGTTCATTGCGAGAGACGAAAATTCAGGGTCTGCTCGGTGATGATGGAATTTCACAAGGTTGTTCTTTTTTGATGACCATCAAATGCGCACACTCTTTCTCTCACGCACTCTCTGTCTCGGTCACACCGTCTCTCATGCACTCATTTTCTCTCTCTCACGCACATACACACACGCTCTCTCTCTCTCATGGAAAACGCACTCTCAACGTGTGTTGCAGGACTGAACTCTGCCGGACTGGACATTTTCTTTATTAAGACTTTTGAATGCAACCATTTATATTTAAAAGAACAAAAACA
>OZ038500.1:54681924-54724424 GCA_964036315.1 Acanthosepion esculentum
ATAGAATAGGCAGCGGTAGTTTCACCCAACACGACAAATTGAATATAGAATAGGCAGCGGTAGTTTCACCCAACACGACAAATTGAATATAGAATAGGCAGCGATAGTTTCACCCAACATGACAAATTGAATATAGAATAGGCAGCGGTAGTTTCATCCAACACGACAAATTGAATATAGAATAGGCAGCGGTAGTTTCACCCAACACAACAAATTGAATATAGAATAGGCAGCGGTAGTTTCACCCAACATGACAAATTGAATGTAAAATAGGCAGCGGTAGTTTCATCCAACACGACAAATTGAATATAGAATAGGCAGCGGTAGTTTCACCCAACATGACAAATTGATTATAGAATAGGCAGCGGTAGTTTCTTCCAACACGACAAATTGAATATAGATTAGGCAGCGGTAGTTTCACCCAACACAACAAATTGAATATAGAATAGGCAGCGGTAGTTTCACCCAACATGACAAATTGAATGTAAAATAGGCAGCGGTAGTTTCATCCAACACGACAAATTGAATATAGAATAGGCAGCGGTAGTTTCACCCAACATGACAAATTGATTATAGAATAGGCAGCGGTAGTTTCTTCCAACACGACAAATTGAATATAGATTAGGCAGCGGTAGTTTCACCCAACACAACAAATTGAATATAGAATAGGCAGCGGTAGTTTCACCCAACACAACAAATTGAATATAGAATAGGCAGCGGTAGTTTCACCCAACACGACAAATTGCTACAAAATCATGAATACTAATGTTCTTAAATAGTCTCGTCAGATCGTGACTTTGATGTGGATACCATGCAATTGCGCCAAACTTGTCAAGAAATATTTAAACTGTCAGCTGTATAAAACCGCTTTCTCATATCAATGGTTAAAATGGCTTAATGGAGCAAATGAAACCTGTGGGACTTACTTCTAACCTTACGCTACAGCTTCACAAACAATTGAGTGAGTGAAGCCTGCGGGTTTTGAGAAGGACTATGCTTCTTTGAGCATAGTGAACTGGCGCTACACAGCCACAAGCAAAGAACCGTATCAGACAAGATGACTGTCAACAGCAGCCCCAACTAAAATAGATATGACATAGAAGAGAAAATGATGTCATAATGAAGATTTTAGCATTCAACTAGGCTGGCATCTCGCTTTCACCCGTTCACTGTCGAAACTGTTAAATGTAGCCGTCTCTTCTACTCCAATAGCTTCTTGCACTTCTCGCCTGTGGAACTCCCTCACCTGTTCATGTTTCCCTGATAGCTATAATCTCCAACTATTCAAATGTAATGTCAATCGACGTCTCCAGATGTCTTGATCTATCCCCTATCCTTCTCTTCATCCTTTCCTCTATCACTCCTCTTTGCTCTCGCTCCAACTCTCTGTAACCCTTTGCGTGCTAGTGGCTTCCCGCCTTGCTTGGACTGAAACGCTTAAAAAATCCACCCTTGTTCAAATAAAATGTTAGGAAAGAAAATCCCATCAATACTGGAAAGAGCGATATCAGATATTGGATTTGAGAAACCTATTTTGCTGAAAATTACTCGGTCAGTGAATGTCAAATGCTTCCGTATAGGGAAATGGCTAATATTACCATTTATCATTTACCATTACGAATGTTTGAACGTACAAATCAATACAGAATGATTTGGCTAAATTATTACTGAATATAAAATACTGTTAAACACTTCATGATTAATCGAAGAAAAATCAACGGGTCACTGAATCTTATTGGAGTGATAAAGAAGGTGCAATTGCGTGTCGAGAATAGTTAATGAAGCTTAACAAAATGGCGGCGCTGAACTCAATGGCGGGGAACGCTATGGAACATCTGAAAGCAGTTGAAAGCTGATGACGTGAAGGAATCGTTGAAAGCAGACGCACTAACGAAAAAAAAACAAAAACAAAAACAAAACAGGACAATTTTCATCCCTTTTTCATCTGTCGCATGTCTTCAGGACGAGGCAATTACAGATCTCCACATCTTCCTGGTTTTTGTTGCTTGGTGCAACAATTGTGGAGAGCTGTTTATGAGCAAATTGTATCAACACATTTCGTTCATAAAATCCAAAGAAGGATCTGAAATTTTATTGATCACGTTCCCATGGCCGTAAGGTAGATACTGTGATAAAGTAATCGGGAGTAATCTATAAGTAGGTATTGTGATAAAGTAATCGAGAGTAATCTTCTTTTGTTTTATGATTGTCTCCCTTTGGAGAAATTTTTAGTTTGTTGAGGACTATAACTAGTCACTACGCTGGTATCAATTATTCTAAACAGAATAAAGCTTCCTTAAGCCTATTTTTGCTCTCTTTGTTATCCCACTTATATTTGCCTTTTCTATAATTACTCTGATGGTAATTGTTCAAATAAGCTTTCCTTTTTGATACGTAAACTTTATGAATTTAAGCGCAGTACCAGATTGTCTCTTTTGTGTGCATATAATATTTTATTTTATCTTCTGGAGGTTTCTCCAATATATTCTTTCTGGCAGTCATTACAGGTGATAGAGTAAATTACTCCTTCAAGGTTTGGTTGTTTGTTTTGTTTTGTATTGATTAAGTATTTTATTGTTTTAGATTTAGTTGTGGCAATTTTATGTTGAGTTTAGATGAATTCTATGCGATTGTAGTTGTGATAGAGTTAGTAGGAAAAGAGAAAGCGTGAGTGAGAGAGAGAGAGAGGGCGTAAAAGAGAGTGAGTGGGAGGGAGTGTGAGAGAGAGTTTGAGAGAGAGCGTGAGAGTATTAGAGAGTGAGTGAGAGGGAGTGGGAGAGAGGGTTTGAGAGAGAGCGTGTGAGTTTGAGAGTGAGAGAGGGTGTGTGTGTGAGAGAGAGGGTGAGAGAGAGTGAAAGAGTGGGTGTGCGAGAGAGAGAGTGAGCGTGTGAAGGAATATGAGAGAGTATCAGAGGGCGTGTGTGAGAGAGAGTGAGAGTGTGAGAGAGTGAGAGCGTGAGATTGAGTGAAAGAGAGCGTGAGAGAGAGTGAAAAAGAGCGTGAGAGAGAGTGAAAGAGAGTGTGAGAGAGTGCGTGAGTGAGTGAAAGAGAGCGTGAGAGAGAGAGTGAAAGAGAGTGTGAGTGAGTGAGAGTGCGAGAGTGAGTGAAAGAGAGCGTGAGAGAGAGTGAGAGAGAGTGTGAGAGTGAGTGTGGGTGTGTGTCTAAGAGAGACAGAGAGAGAGAGAGAGAAGGTATTTAAACAGCAAGAAATTATCCGAACGAATTTGGTTAAATTCAACCGATAAGCGTTGTCTATTTAATCTTTTATTGTATTTTACTGATTTTCGAATTAGGCGACATACATCAGGATCAAATTTCTAGATAAACTGTCCGGAGTTCATGTTTTGTTCCATTGTGTTCAAGTAATTTCGAAATGTCTCAATCATTATCAAAAACCGGGTGTAGTCAGTGTGGTAGGATATTAAATCATGTATATTTACGAAATCTTATAGACACACTCACGCGCAAACACACACGCACACATTTAAATATATATATCTATGTAAGAACTGACAATCGAGGCATTGACAATGAGTTATAGCCGATTGAGAAATGTGTTTATCCCCAGACATCATTTAATCTGAATACGTACTTTTTTTTCTTTAACCCAAAGTACCATTACGTATTGAAAGGAAATCGACGTCGGGTAAATTCTCCAGGAAACAACACGAAAACCTTTCAATATATCTAAAATTCAGTATCTGAATACATTTAAAAACATATTGGCAGCTTCTCCCCTGCTATCTAAACAATCCGACATCCTTGAAGGTATATCTGTTTACTCGCTACCAAACAAACAACCAAACAAACAAACACTGCTATCCTCGACCAAACTTGCTGCTACACTTGTGGACATTTCAAAAGCAAGATTGCCACCTGAAAGTTTTAATGCTTTCTGATACTAAACCTGAACTTGTATTAAATAACTAGTATATATATATATATATATATATATATATATATATATATATATATATATATATATATATATATGTGTAATTTGGCAGCAACTTTTCTTTCAAACATGTAGTGTTGAATGTTAAAGACAACATAGTCTTACATATTTTCTTTTGAATTTTCTCATATTCTCTAATGAGACTTTTTATTTGAAAATAGTTTCGAAATATGTATTGTCTATACGATGACCTAGCGCTTTCGAACATCATTGTTCATCTTCAGGGTCAATATTTTAGTCAATATTTTTTTTATTTTTTTTTTTTATTAAACAAACATTTGCCAATTATCTGCATAGGTGACTACCGACTATATAAATAATGGTTGGTACCGGAAGACATGGGAGCGAATACAGAGATCCAACTAGAGACTCTGCTCGACTGCGACTTAGTCAACACATTCTCCAGGAACGGTCTTCCCAGAAATATACAGAAATACTATATGTAAATATTGTGTACACTTTCTTGTTATAATACATTCTTGTTCTAAATACATTTTGTGTCGCATTATTATTCCATGCATTAGTCGAGATTCAACAATGAGTCAAGACTCAACAGTTATACAATTAATTCGCTATGGGAAAGCGTCGTAGTCTTAGCCTAATAACCAGATCAAAATTAGTGTTATATAAGCAAGCAATTAAAGTGCAGCAAACCGTCTTGTGTTCAGGCTTGGAAGCTTTACCAGGATAATAGACAATATAAGGATAGGCAAAGATCGGTAGCCCTAAGAAAAACAACAGTGCAACGAATTCATAGGCTTTCCGAAGCTAAGCGAATGCTGACGACCGTGGACATTTGCAGCCAATTATCTGGTAAAACTGGCGTTAGTTTTACGCCGTAAACTGTCCAAAACCCTCTGAGAGAATTTCGATTATTCGGGTGCATTGCTAGAAAAAAGGCAATTATTTCGGAGAGGAATCGACTCAAGCGGCTGAATTTGGCGAAAAGTCACATTCAATGGACGGCTGGGGATTGTTGTAGAGTTCTTTGGAGTGACGAGTCACGCTTTTGCATCTTTGAATCAGATGGAAAAACCTTTGTCAGACGCCGCCCAACCGAGGAATTCCATTCTAAATGCGTCAAAAAGACAGCGCAAGCGGGAGTCGGGGGTGTAATGGTGTGGGGTGCGTCCAGTAGTTTTGGTATTAGTCCGATTGTTAAAGTTGATGGAAAACTCAACAGTGTAGGCTATATACAGCTAGTTAAAGAACATGTTCTGTCATATTTCACTGGCCAAATGCCACCTGGAGCTATTTATCAACAAGATAATAGCGCCATTCACAAAGCCTAAAAAGTAATGCAATTTTTTGATCACCATAATGGAGGTCATTGAGTGGCCTCCACAGAGTCCCCATTTTAATCCGATTGAAAATTTATGGAATTATATTTCTAAAAGAGTTCACGCTAAAAAAACGACAAATTTAGCCGAGTTATACGATTCTATTAAGCAAATATGGCAGAACATTCCAAATGATTTTTGTGCTCAAGCTCAATGCCCAGGCGATGTGAAACTGTAATTAAATATAAAGGTTACGGCACTAAATATTGATAAATATTTTTTTTTGTTAATAATTTTTACTATAACTTTTTTTTTCTGTTTTAAATATAATAATGCCCATGCGTCTTAAACTTATTTTACCGGCAAATTTGGATAATTTAAATCAATCCAGCATTAACATTTTTGAAGTTGTAGAAAAATATACAATTTTTGCATCATTTGAAAGAGAAATAAATTCTGTATAAAGCGTACAAAATAAAACTAATTTATATTGTTTTATTAGAAACATATTCTGAAAGGAATAAAACTTTAACCATCTGTCTTAAACTTATTTTCTCCAGTCTGTCTATCTATCTATCTATCTATCTATCTATCTATCTATGTAATGTAATGTATGTATGTATGTATGTATGTAATATAAGCCTTTATTTGTCACGTTGATTTTCTAACCATTTGTCCACTTCCACCAAAAGAATCAATTTTGCTACCAGTGGACGTCTATACAAATATACTTGTCTTTTCTTCTGAATGTCAGACACTAAAATCGGTTGTTTTGACTGATCATGAAAGTACACAAATCAATAAGTTTTATAATCCGCCTATTACGAGTAGTAAAATCCTCTTTTATTATTTTTCTATTCCTGTGTATTTCCCCACTTAATTTAAAAGTCTCCTTTCTTTTCAGAAAAATAATTACGAAATCAATCGTTATATATAAAAAGTGAATAGAAATGTAAGATAATGGACCAATTTTCAGTATCCATGAAATAAAAAAACTCCTATGGAATTGGGAAATGGGTTCGAATCTTACCGGAAGCAAGAATTATAATTCTGAATCACCGTTTGATTATACTAGATTATTGCAAAAGTTGTTCCCGATTTAGAGAATTAAAAACAAAATTATACATAGACCCAAAAAACATTTATTAGACAAATACACAGTCTACATTGTTTTTAATAACTGTCCCTCATCGTTGACATTTTCGTAGGAAGTTCGAGTTTTTTGTTAGAAGCTGGTTGTGCGGTAGTTTTCAATTGAGTTTACAGAGTTAACATTTTTTGTCATTTAAATTATTCTGTAGAGACCGGAATAAATGAAAATCCAAAGGAGCCAAGTCAGAAGAATACAGTATTTGCTGGAAGGTTTCTTATTTCAACTCTTTAAACTTCTGGAAGGTTTCTTTTGAAACGTGTCGTCTTGCGTTGTCGTAGTGGAAAATGACACCTTTTCGATTTGCCAAAATCGGCCGTTTTTCTTGAATAGCCGCACTGAGATTGGTGAGTCAATCACAATACTTCTTTGCGGTTACTGTTTCTCCGGCTGGAAGAAGCTCAAAGTTAATTATCCCACTGTACGCCCACCAAATGGACAGAAACAACTTCATTGGACGCAAGCCCGCTTTAGCCCAGAGTTCTGCACATTCACAAGCTTGTTTCCAGCTCCGTTTGCATCGAAAGTTATCATAAATGATTCATCTTTCATCTCCTGTGACAGTTCTGTGCAAAACCTACCCCTTTTCAAAAGGCAGTTGAGATATCGATTTTAAAACTCTTAGCAATTTTCTTCCGTCGAAATCTTCTGTTTATTCTCCACGATGGCGAACAGAGCATCTTCGACGTCGGTAGGTCGCCCGGAGTGTGGTTGATCGTTTAGGTTAAAATCTCGCTGACGAAATCTTCCAAACCTCTTTTTTGACCGTTCGAAGAGCTGGAGCAAGATGCAAATAAATCATATGAACGGTTTTTGTCGCAGTTCCGATACTTACTCCTTTCCGAAAGTCATAGATCATCACAATATGATGAAAGTGGAATTTTTCATCTTCCATATTTAAGGCATTCATTTGCGGACATTATTCAACCGAACGACGCAAGATTGCCAATGTAGAACACAGCAGAAATTGGCACCAAAACAAACACCAGTGTCAAGTTTTTTTTTTTACAGTGAGGTTCGCCCATTACAAGACCCGAGAGTCACTAAAGGTAGAGGGTTATAGAACAATGTGATATATGAAGATAACTGTTAGCCCTACAGTTGAACTGGTTAACATTGTAGTAATCGAGAAAACAGCCTCTTAGAAGTCGTTTCCACAGAGCAGTGGTTCCACGGAAGAAGCTGCCCGAGTGGAACTTACCTCTCACTAACGGAATACGGAGGGAATGAAGGGAGTTCGCTGCAATGCGAATAGCATGGCGTTCATTTTATATTAATGAAAAATGGGCCATGAACTTTTGCAATCACCTAATATATTGTTCTTAATTAACACACTCTCTTTGATAAGTGGAAATGGCTGGTTCAGAAATTCATAAAAGAATTAAAATCTCATACTTTGAACTATACTTCCGCACTTCTTCACCCCAAGCAAGGAAATAAAGCCACTAAGACGCAAGTTGCCGCGTATTAGAAAATACGAGAAAAATATACTAGTAAGAAGCTAGGAAAATAAAAGACAAAGGATTAAGAAGACAGAAAATAACGATTGATATTTCATTTGAATTTTTGAAGATCAAAGATTGCTGGGAAGTTTGCTTCTACAAGCTTGATATGTGATAGAAGAAACTATTAGCATAGAACTTACGGTTACATCTGGCCATTTCACCTGTAAAATGATGATGAGATCTCGCCTCGATAAATTCATCCAGTCTATGTATCATAGAGGAAAGTTCATCAGAATAATTACCATGAGAGCAATTATAGAAAGGACACAGGGAAGCTACATTACGACAAAGAGAAAGTGTGTATCATTGACGTATTGGAGGGATTTGTATATGTATATACATTGCCGGCAAAAAGTTTGGGGCCGCCATGCATTTCTTTAAAAAACACCTTAAAATAATATATTTTTGTATTTTTTGGATTGCATTCAAGAGAAAAGACAAGTATATTTGTATGGATGTCCACTGGTAGCAAAATTGATTCTTTTGGAAGAAAAGGACAAATGGTTAGAAAATCAACGCGACGAATAAAGGCTTATATTACGTCCATACATACATTCCTTACATAGATAGATAGAGAATGCATATGAGATGAAAACCAGGGGGAAAGATTGAATGATCAATGCGTAGTTCTAAACATTAAGCATGGTGGTGGGCCTGTTATGGTGTAGGGGTGTTTTGTGGTTTGATTCAGATAAAGGGATTAATAAAAAAAGAACAATACTATTCGATTTTGCAAAGACAGGCTACACCATCGGGTTAACGCATATTTAGAAAACAATCACCTTTCAACAAAACAACAGTCGAAAACACTCTTCTGAATTATGTCAAAATTTCATTGAGTCCAAACAAAAAAAAAAAAAAGAAAAACGGAACAACATTTTGAAAATTATGACTTGGCCGCCTCAATCTCCTAACTGCTCTCTCATTGAATTAATATGGGATGACTTGGATTTTGAAGAGAATACCCAAAGAGTGAGAGTGAGCTTTTTCAATGCTTGGGGATCTGGCAATAATTTGTAAAGCAATAGTTAAGGCAGGTTTTGCTTCTATTAACGAAAATAAAATATGATACTGTTGTATGATATTCTTTATAGTTAACTGCTTATCTTTTGTCAAAATAAACGCAAAGATACTGTAGTTACTGACATTTTATCTTTTGCTTTATAACAATACAAAATATCTCATTTTCAGGTGTTTTCTTGTAAAGCAATATATAATAATATATGACAATATATATAATATATGACAATATATATAATATATGACAATATATATAATATATCAAAATTTATATATATGACAATATATATAATATATGACAAAGTGTAAAAAGTTTTCTTGTAACCCGTTTCTTCCTTTAGGACATCATAGAACTAAATTTGTTATGACAAAATTTAGTCCGATTTTTCCTCAATATTGTTACTGATATATCAAAATATATATCTGTTGTAGCATACCTACATACGATAATGGGTATGTCCCCATTCACATAAATACAGTAGTAAATACTGTATGTTGGCCTGCATTCAGAGATTCGTCTCCAGCTGTGCTGATCAAATTCTCTGCCCCCGGGGAGAGAGGATCCCCAGACGAGGCTATGTCGAAGGGCAGAATCTCGTCTCGGGAAACAGCTACCCGACCCCGTTTTATACAGGATCTACGGGGAATTTTTGGCCGAGCCTACGGACACGGATACCCCACATTAAATTCGGCCTTGTGTTACATCTAACCGCGTAGGGAGGTTCGTAGATATCCTGCAGTTGGCAATTCGTTGTGGACTCACTTCTAGCAGTTGACTATTTCTTCTACGCGCCGCTGAGGAATCTTATGTGTTGTTCGTGTTCTAAGTATTATCGTTCATTACCAACCTTCGTGTGATTATTCTATTCAGTAACCTTACCTAGGTTACAACAATATCGTTATCTCAAAAAAATATAGTGAGGGCTCATATATTTTGTCTGTAGTGTATGCAGCCACGGGTAAAATGCTCGCCATTTCCTAATGAATTTTACACGATTCTGCGACGTGAGGATATTTTCCTTTAATTATATCATTTGACTGAATATGAAGATCCTTTGATCATATCATTCATGGCTCCCTATGGTCAGACCGCGGTTTTGTATGATTCAAATTATACGCATTCCCAGCAATCAAGAAAAATGATAGGTGAGAATCCATGACTCCGGCAAAACTAAGTTTGCACAATCCGGTAAACTCAGATAGCTCTAATAAAATTGTAACGACATTAAACAGATGCCCTATATATAATGATGTAGGGAAAGTCATGCGATAGATACCTAGTACAGTATATTACAACCAGGGACTTTGCAGAAATTCATCGGAAAATATATTGTACCATGCCATTTCGATAGCTGTCTACATCTTTCTGATATTAGATAAACCTTAACGTTTGCAGGATAAGTAAATATTCTGCTGAGTTCATATGTTGGCCACACCGTTTGTCGGAAATCTCCTGACAGCACCGCAAACCAATTCTTGGCAACTTGGAACCGATGGCAGGCTGCACTATCCTGTTTGAATAATCTATTATATTTTGGTGTATATAGTCAAATGGTCACGTTGCGATTACAAGTTCCTTAGGCGGCTCCGTGGAACCAGCTCATGCCACCCGAGTAAAGCTCTACACCATTATGGAACTAGATTCCATGGCCTCACCACCACACCAGAGGCCTATCATTAGCACCCCACTGTTTCTTTTTTTTGCATCCTATTCGTGGGCGATTGTAGCCCTCCACTACGTTCTTTTCTTTGTAGCTTTTAACAATGTTTGTCTTTTTACTATCCCGTTCAATAACTCTTATGCCATCGCTTTGCATAAACTACTTAGGTAGATCACTCGCTGCTTTCCTCTGTCTCTCTTGCTTTCGATATGTCCTGTGAGTGTCAAATTCTCCAAGCCTTCTTTCCTCGTATTGTTTTCAGTTTCCTTCGAAACCTTCTCGCTGTTCACATGCCTCCTGTATGATATTCTCAGCATCCTTCTGTAGAACTATATATCTGTTAACTCTATGACGTTTACAGAACGAGCAAGTTTAAAGAAAAACTGTAAACAAAAGGACACTTGTATTTAAAATTGGAATTAGATATGAAAAATGTCTGGGACACATAATTAGGTAAGAAGGTTTAGAGAATTTGACACTTACAAGATATATCGAAACCAAAGGAATAGAGACAGACAGTGGGCCAACTTCCTGACTAATTTATGTGAATGGGTGGCAAAACGGGGAGTGTAATTGATGATTTAAAGAAAAATATTACTGAAAAGGGTAAGAAGTCGTGGAGAGCCATGATCGTTCATATCTTGAAGGAACACGCCACATAGAAGAAGAGGAAATGTTTCAGTAAATATCAGAAATAGTTTTAAACTGCCTGGCAATATTTAGCAAGCTAGTCGCACAAAATTATTTTACAGCATGAATTCGACATTGACTTGTCAGGGTGTTTTTTGTTTAGCAACATATAAATCATTTAAAGGTTATTTCATGCCGAAATCTAAATATTTTGTACACAATTTTATTTTATTTTTGGAAATATTAATGGTCACACGTCTTACTAATTAACCCATAGCTGGGGAGAGAAGAGGCGGATTTATATCTTTCCCAAGAGTATTTGCGTGTAAGGGAATATAATTGCTGGAATTGGAATTCGGTTCTCCAATTATCACTCACTTGGTGTTCCACATTTGTGACCTTGAGCCATACTAAGCTAAACTTTGTTAATATCGATATCATACAGAGAACAAGTGTCCGTCATGTTTTTTTTTTCTCCCTCTCTGGTTTGTAAGATCTGACACGATTTCGAAAACAAGTAAACAACAAATAAAATCAATGTCCAAAGAAAAAGAAAAAGAAAAAGAAAAAGGAAAGTCAAAATAGAAATGAAAAAAAATGATCTAAATCGTGTCTAAATTCAATCAAAACATTATCGATCCGCCATAATTAAATATTGAATTGCTATTGTGGTGTTGAGGAAAATTCCCGATTCGTCTAAATAAACCCACCTTGAAAAATATGCAGTGTGTGCTTTTCATCGTCCGTAGTCTTTTATTTTCGTTTAATGAAATAATAAACTGACATAACTATAATTTATCTTCGTTTGTTACAAGGACACAGATGTTGAGCACTCGACCTCGTACAAAGGTAATGGTTAGTGATACTATACGTCTAAATTGCAATAGAGTAACTGTCAGCGTGGCTAGTCTGATTGAACATTACTACGGCGCAGAGAGTTCGATCTTCGATATTAAATAGCCCTACGAAGGTTGGTATATCGTAAATCAATAAATCAATAAAGGGTAATGGTTAGCGAAGCACTGTGAGTTCGATTCTCAGCGAGTGCCGCCAGACAAACCTCGGCATTAATTTTGTGTTTTAAATCATTTCACTCAAAACAAGGCGATAATGCCACTAAGACGCAGGTGCGCGCGCGTGCGTGTTTGTGTGGCAGAAAATGAGAAAACTTTAGTGAGAAGTGAGGCAAGGACAATAAAGGAACAGGGTTCAGGAAAGATAGAAGATGTCGATTGAAGTTGCATTTATTTTTTGAGGATTAAAAGTTTGTTAGAGTCAAATAAAAGAATACTGAAAAACATTATTTTGTTTATAAGCGGAACAACTGGCACACAGTTAAATATAAGATCATAACACTCCCCTTAAATTGTTTTCTTTGTTCTGCTTATAGATAAATAATAATTTCTGACAATGATTTTTTCTCTGAGTATGGGTTGTCCGAAAGATCCCTCATAGATTTGTCACACTGCTTTTAGTATTTAGATGGGGACATCTATCCTATATAAGGCAATAATAAAATTTTACAGTATCAAATCATTGTTCAAATATATATATATATATATATGATGTTAACATCTTATAAAAATAAATATTTATTATATAAATAGCACCAATTTGTGACTGGTAGGGATAACTTCAAGGCGGATATTAATCCAAAGAGAGCTCTATGTAAATTTAAATTACAGAGCATTATAATAATAAATCAAATAAAGATCCATTTTGATTATATTTTATTTCATAAATATTTTTATGTTCATCTCTTCAGACTGAAAGTTCTTAATAAAATCTATATATACATAGAGCTAAATTATACGTATATGTATAAACAGGATGAAAGCAGAATTGAGGACATTATAAAAAAATTCATAACACCAGTTGACAATTGCAAAAAAATTAGAGTAATTATTTATCTGAAAAATGAAGAAGAGACTTGAAGCAACAGAAATGTAGTTCTACAGATGGATGCTGAGGATACCATAGACCAAATATGTGAACAACGACATAAACTTATACTTAACATCAGGAAGAAACAATTTTCGGGTTGGTTAGCGAGTTTAGATCCCTTTGACGTCTGCTGTACGGAGAGTTGATGCACGACAAGAAAACCAAGGCCGCCCACAGAAGCAGTACAAAGACACTGTGAAAGCAAATCTCCAGGGGTGCAAGCTCAAACCCAAAAACTAGAGGAGCGCGCCAGTGATTGACCACGTTGGCGAATCACAATCTATGATGCTGCTGTCACCTTCGAGGACGCTCGACGCCGGAAGCTCACCGTTGCCAGAGATCAACGCCACAGGGCATCATCAGCAGTGATTACGACAACGGACTTTCAGTGCCCCCACTGTTCCAGACTCTTCGCCTCCGGTGGGGTTGCGGAGCCACCTCCGAGTTCACAGATGAGATGCAGAAACAATACATCATCTTCGGATTCGAAGGACAATCAATAACAACCTTTAAGTTAACGTCTTGAGGAGCAGTAATTCAGAAGCCCGTCTTGACTACCATTACTGCACTAGTGAACAATGGCGGATCTACGAGAAAACTAATGAATCTTCTTCAGAGATCCATGAGGAAACTCTGAAGTAACTTAACCTTTTAAGAGTTAATTTTACCAACTTACTCCTCTTCTAAAACATTCTAGGATTTCCATGAGCACCAAGGCAAATCACATCAACGCCATTTCCTACCAACGTTGACATACCAGTGCTAGACATGTGCCCGTAACAAAAACCCTTGAGAGGAAACTGATCACTTGTGAGATGAAATGCCTGAGGAAAGCAGTGAACAAGACCAGGCGAAACAAGATCAGGAATGAGGCAATACGAGATATGGTAGAAACAATACCAATCATATAAGAAATCGAACGACAGAGTATCAAGTGATTCTGACACTTCAGTTGTATGCCTATCAACCAACCAGCCCTACGAGCATACAACCTCAGTTACTCTGGCTGGAGAGCGAGCGGCGGACCAAGAAGAGGCTGGGACGACTCAGTGGAACTCTCAGTGCTCATGAGATATCTCTCCTTCAGGCTACTTACCTTGTCGCTGACAGACGACTGTGTCTCCCCGCGACGCCTAATAGCACAAGCAGAAGGAAAAAACTAAACTACATACACACAATTTGTCAATAGAATCGACGGAGTATTTTTAATAGTTTAACGTTTTTGATTTTATGACGTAACAACGTTTAAATATCAAAGTCGCATTATTAAAAAAAGTTCAAGTCGATAAGCATTGCCAAAACTTCATGAGACGAAAATATCGGGCGTTTAAATTTTAGTCTATAGACATTAATTTTGTTCGGGAATGAGTAAATCATATTCGTTTATATCTGAGCTTATAACCATTTATTTGGCTCGGAGACAGATAAATATTGGTCTTTCACATTTGAGCCTATAAACATTTTCTTCCTTCCGGGATAGGTAAATATTCGTCGTTGATATTTGAACCTATAAACATTTATTGTTCCGAGAATAGGTAATTGTTAGTCGATTCTATTTGAGCCTATAAACATTTATTGTTCCGAGGATAGGTAATTGTTAGTCGATTCTATTTGAGCATATAAACATTTATTGTTCCGTGGATAGGTAATTGTTAGTCGATTCTATTTGAGCCTATAAACATTTATTGTTCCGAGGATAGGTAATTGTTAGTCGATTCTATTTGAGCCTATAAACATTTATTGTTCCAAGGATAGGAAATTGTTAGTCGATTCTATTTGAGCCTACAAACATTTAATTTTGTTTCGGGTATATATAATTATTAATTGTTTATATTTGACCTTATAAGCACTTAACTCTTTCTAGGTATATGTAATTATTGGTCGATTATATTTAAGCTTATAAGTCTCTACTTGGTTCCGTTTGGTTTGGTTTTGGTTGGGTTTATTATGCTTTACGCTATATCAACCTCAATGGGTTATTTAATGCCGACAAAATTCTTTATTGCTGGTAATATTTTTTGTCAAAAATTTGTTTCTGGTAATATTTTTCCTTCAAAATTTTATTGCTGGTAATAATTTTTTTCAAAAACGTATTGTTGGTAATAGTTAACTATTTGCCCATATCTGGGACCCTAACAGGTTCTACCAACCCGGGTCATGGTGGACCTGGGCACACTAGCAATTAAGAGGTGATTGCACGCTTCTCAAAAGCACCTGATCAGAGGCCTTGCTGTTGGACGTAGTTTATTGTCTTACCCAGGACGCGGATGTAGTTTAACGTCATACACAGGACGATTACTTGTTTCGGAGATATGTAATTATACAGTGTATATTTGACTCTAGAAGTATTTACTTAGTAGAGGCAACCTTTTCGTTAGGGTGGATTTACCCTTTTGTAGATGACGTAGTCGGCTTATCTTAGGGCACAGTTTTTTTTGCGTTTTTTTTTATATAAAATAAGGTTATTTTAGTTATAAAATCATATGCCAATGTCTTGAAGTACTTAAAATTTAGATGAGAGCAGGCCACAAAGTGTATTGCATATTGGTTTAAAATGTTTTTGCCGTTAGTTAAATTTTTCTTCTGGGCTTGTAGCACCCGAAACTCCACCTAATAATCCGCAGAAAGAAACGGTGACCTACTGCGGGAAAATCTTCAGCCTAGTTAGTCATGAATTGAAAGAGACATGATCGCCGAAGCGTGTATCACTTAACTGACTGTCTGAATAGTGCTATCGTCTAGAGCTTAATCGGGACCATAGATAAACACCTGAATATTCAGTTCAGGATGCATTCACTGTTAGTTTTCAAAACTAAAATTCAAATTTTCATCTTTTTATCCGCATGAGTCCCTTCGGATGACCTTAGTCTCCTTGTAATTTTCCGTACCACAACCCCACCTTTATGAAGATATGTGGTATCCCGTTGCTGGAGGAGAGATGCTCATTCTATTCTCCGTTTTCAAGGACTCCACCTAGCACTTTCCTTCTCGACCATTTGGGCCTCGAGGTTCTTGCAAAGGTAGTAAGGCTCCTTGAACCGGGCTGCTTTGAACCGGGCTGCTTTGAAACGGGCTGCCTTGAACCGGGCTGTTTTGAACCGGGCTGCTTTGAACCGGGCTGCCTTGAACCGGGCTGCTTTGAACCGGGCTGCTTTGAACCGGACTGCCTTGAACCGGGCTGCTTTGAACCGGGCTGCCTTGAACCTGGCTGCTTTGAACCGGGCTGCTTTGAACCGAGCTGCCTTGAACCGGGCTGCTTTGAACCGGGCTGCTTTAATCCGGGCTGCTTTGAACCGGGTTGTAAAGATCAACTTCTCATAACAGTTCAACATTAAGTTTTTGCAACAGGTAGTGAGCTAAATTTTTTACTGTGCGCAAATATACCTGTGGCCTTGTGCCAGTTTGAAGTTAGATTCGAATGCTCTATGCTTTTGGCCTTGTGTCAGACTTAGACTTGGTAATTATCCATAATAATTGGACTTTTCGGCAGGGAGATATAGTTATTACAATAAAATTGATAATCTCTACTATTATAAAAAGCGCACTCTTTCTGAGAGTTTCAAATAGGCGGCCTTGTGCCAGACCAACATTACTTTAGAAACTAGGGATAATAAGCCCCATGCAGGTAAATCTCTATTAACAGGTAAATCTCTAGTATTTGATTACCCTCGACTAATGATTTTTACTAAAGTAATGGTAGATAAGCGGGTAGTGTAGCGGCCATCGGCGCGGAAAAAAAACTGGCGAGCTGAGTTCGAATTCAAGCCTAGTTTGTTAAATTCACTTTGTGGTAATGTTTTCGGGAAAGCATGACTTGCTTTTTCTTCCCCCACCAGGTATGGTTTAAAAACTGAGCAAACTGTGTTCTGGATCCTTGGGTGGCAGTCAGTCTAGGACAACACTGAATTCAAAACCGTCGAGAAAGCAACGGGGAATTGCTTTACTATGTTTCGCAAGAACTAGAATTTACAGAGAAAAAGGAAAGGAAATCGTAGAGAGCCATGATCGCCTGCGTCTTGATAGGAGATCGCAGTTAAAAGATCGTTCATTTTATTTACATTCTAAAATTCAACTAACAGAAGATACTGTACAAAGTCAAAAGTGCATGGTATCCATTATGTAATGGCTTCAACATCGCAGTATGGGTCTTTTACAATAGCTTGCTTGCAGATACTCGTTCAGCCAAGTATATATATATATATATATATATATATATATATATATATATATATATATATATATAAAAGTGAACATTGAAGTCAACACTTAGAGGCGTCAGGCTGTTTCATGCTAGACGCAATCATCAGGCCTGACGATTGCGTCTAGCATGAAATAGCCTGTCGCCTCTAAGTGTTGACTTCAATGTTCACTTTTATATTTACACACGCTGTATCTCTGATATTGAGCACTTTATCCCATAAATATAGCACACCTTAAGCGTATATTTCTTCATTATATATATATATATATATATATATATATATATATATATATATATAACAGAATTCGTAAAATAAAGAAAAATAATCTGTCGTTCTTTTTATAGTCAGTGGCTTGGTTTATTTTAAACGTCCTCATTGGGCGTAGGTACTGAACGCGGAGTTATTTCTTGCCGCTATAACGAAATGTGGAGAAACAGGGAGAAATCAAGATGGAAGTTGTTGCTCAAATAACTATAGATGAAAAAAACAAAATCTCGGGGATTTAAGTGGAAAGATATCGAGGTCGTCTGGCGTCAAGCTAGCAACCGTGTCTATCTGATCATTCAGTATAGAAATAAGTTCCATTCTCAATGCCAATCGCCTACTATAATGTTATTATTTGCACTATTCACATTCGGAGTATTGTCCCCATCTTTAATGTTATTGTTACATCGTTTCGGTCGTTGTGCTCTCCAACCTTCTTATGGTGTATATCGATATGAGTAACCTAGAGGGAATTCCGAACTGAATCCTTTATTTAATCTAGACTGTTTTTGTTCCACTGCCCAGGGATATCTTGTCTAGTTCTTGTTTTTAGTACTTAACAGTTATTATTCACTCTGTTCAACTGAGTGGAATCTGTCCTTTTCGATAAGGGGTATAATAATAAACTACATCCGGAAGCAAGGCCACTGATTGGGAGGTTTTGAGGATCGTAGAGCCACCTCTTAATTGTTGTTGCTCCCAGGTCCACTCTAACCCAGGGAGATAGCACCTGTTAGGGTCCCAAATATGGGCAAAGAATTAACATCCAAACTGGTGTCAAAACACTATGAAAGTAGAAAAATACACTTTCATAGGAAAAATATCAGTGATACATTTTTGAAAAATAAAATAGCAGCAATACATTTTTGCAAATGAAATTACTAGTGCTCCCAAGAAAATTAAATTTCGGCATTAAATGACCGATAAAAAGTTTGATATGACTCTACAGAAACAAGTCCTAAACCCAATAAAAACGTCCGAAATTCCTTGATGGTTATACGTATTGGCAAACACCTGATGAAGGTTGGAAGGCACAACGGCCGAAACGTTGTGACAACAACAACACAGTTAAGGACAATATTCCGAAGGTAAATAATGTAAATAATGATAACTCCCAATTCCAGAAAAATCAAACAGAAATTATACTGCCCTTTTCTGGATAAGATTAATTGATTTGTTTTTTACGGCTTATCAACCATTTGCAGTTTATTTAAAGCCAGAAAATAGTTTTTAGATTGTAAGAATATATTTTGGCGATAATAATGGTTTACAAGTCTTACTAATTTCTTCTTTTAATTTCTTCTGCTTAATCAGTAGATTGATTGACTCGTTTTTTACGGCTTATCAACCCTTTGCAGGTTATTTAAAGCCAGAAAATATTTTTTAGATTGTAAGAATTATTTTTGTTTTGGAGATAATAATTGTTTAGTGATAAAAATATCACTAATTAAACCATAGCTGGGGGAAAGGATTTGATTTCCCAAGAGTGTGCATAATTGAATATAACGAACCAAACAGGAATTGGAACTCGGCTATCTGATTAACAATTCCGAGCCACTGCACCAGCCGCACATCCAAGCTTATAGAGCCTCGTATTCTCAAGCGGTCACCCATCTAGCTACTGACTGTTAAAAAATAGTAGCAGATTATTATTTTTTAGTGGCTGTGCATTTTTGGCTCAGACTTTCTGAGGCTGGCCTTTGAGGTCAGATGGTATACAAAATACAGAAGTCGATTTTGATTGGCTGAGCCGAACGTCGGAATGATTTATAAATTAACATTTTTAAGGGAGTTGCTTTTGGATGTCAAGCTAACCAGACATGTCAGATTGCGTTTGTGCACCCCCCGCCCAGTGCGGAAGGGTATTTCGAGAGTTGGTTGTTACACGTCAAAGGAAATGGACCTGTGAGATTTCGTGTTTGAAACCGGTTCCCTAATAGGGGATGTAGTAACCCCCACTTGAGAAGATGTAGTTAAAAGATCTCTTTGTTGCTGTTTTTCGTCTCTGAACCTAACGAACATGTCGCGACACCGACCAAGAGAAGAAGAGGACTGAACTAAAACGGTCAGCGATCAACGGCCAGACGAGATGAGACCCCACCTCAATGAAGGGTATACAACACTGGCCAGGTATGACATTGCGGTGATCCTACGGGAACCGGTGTTGATGTGGCCGGAAGCCAATTTTCTTGATAAGTGGAGTAAATGTATATTTTTTTGGAAATTCCTTTATCCAGAAAATCAATTTAACATTTTATAAGCTTAAATCTTTCTGTGTCACATCCCTCAAAAAGAAAACAAGAAAAGAAAAAAAAAACACTAGATCTGACAGGAAATATTTTACAGTGCTATCTCTTCCAAAGCACTGATCCGTTATATACACGCTCAAGCTCTACAGGAAGGTTGTGCGTTGCTTTCCTCTCGCTCTCTCTCACCTTCGGTCCTGTCAGTATCAAATTTTCCAGGTCCTCTTTCCACATTATGTGCCCCAGAAATTTCAACTGTCTCTTTCCGATGTTAAGTATAAGTTTTATTTTTGTTGTCATTTTCCTAGAACTTCGTCGTTGCTCACATGTTTGGTTCATAGTATTCTCAGCATCCTTCTGTACAGCCACATTTTGTTGCCTTAAGTACCGTTTTAAAAGAGTTACTTTTTCAACAAAATCGATGGAGTATTTTCAATGATTTCATTTGTTTGATTTTACAAACGTAAAATATCAAAGTAGCTTTTTTTAAAATTCGAGTTGAGAGACTCTGACTAAATAATAAATTTAGCGGTCGTATATATTTTAGGTAAATATGGATTGTATATATTTTAGTTTGTGGGCATTGATTTGGCTTGGGAACAGGTAAACTATAGTCGTTTATATCAGTCTATAAGCATTTCTTTTCACCTAAAAATGATTTAATCTCAAACATCTCAAAGGGATTGAACTCATTACTATGCCACTAAATTTTGGAACCAGCGATTTAATACTTCCTACAAGAGAAATTACTAAGCGGTACTAATAGCAAGCAGCAAAAACGTAAAAGTACTAAGAAGAACAAAACGAGTTATCTTAGACATCAACAGAAAAACGAATCAGTCTAGTCCCAAAAGATAAAAAAAGTCTGAAATTCATTGAAGGTTACGAGGATTGACAAACACCTGAAGAAGTCCGGAAGGGAAAACAATCAAAAGATTGTTATAGTCACGACAAAAATAAGGATATTAGTCCAACTGTAATTATTGTATATAATGATTATTTGGAATTAAGATAGAAAATGAATCAATCAATCTGTCTGATTCTGTTGATATACCTATCTGTATATTTTATGCAGTTGATATCTATCTATCTATCTATCTATCTATCTATCTGATTCTGATGAACCTATCTATCTATTTTATTCTGCTGATATCTATCTATCTATCTATCTATCTATCTATCTATCTATCTATCTATCTGATTCTGATGATACCTATCTATCTATTTTATTCTGTTGATATCTATCTATCTATCTATCTATCTATCTATCTATCTATCTATCTATCTATCTATCTGATTCTGATGATACCTATCTATTTTATTCTGTTGATATCTATCTATCTATCTATCTATCTATCTATCTATCTATCTATCTATCTATCTATCTATCTATATATCCATCTATCTATCTATCTATCTAGCCAGCTAGCTAGCTAAATCTTCTCCTTATCTAAGTCCTCTTCTTATCTATCTATCTATCTATCTATCTATCTATCTATCTATCTATCTATCTATCTATCTATCTATCTGATTCTGATTCTGATGATACCTATCTATCTATTCTGTTGATATCTATCTATCTATCTATCTATCTATCTATCTATCTATCTATCTATCTATCTATCTATCTATCTATCTATCTATCTATGCTGGTGTCTGCCTTTCTTCTTCTTTCAAATAGTCTAATTTAATCATCTTTTGTTTCTCTCCTCCTCTTCGTCTATAAATCAAACGGAACACCGTCCAGTCCTTCCGTCGAATATAATTTCGTCTGTCAAGCCTTCCAGCCGGACGCCGTCATTCCTTGTCTACATGAATTTATTTTACATCAAGAATTTATTTTATATCTCTTGTTGACTTGAAACGTTTGTTCCAATTTTTATGAACAGCAAAAATCCTGTTTGTCTTTCGGAAATTATTTGGATCAATGCTTGTTTCGGAGAAAATAATAATGACAGGACGGTTTTATTAAAACTATAAATATATTTTTTTTGTGAGGGAAACATGAGTGCATTTAATATATACATATACATATATATATATATATATTCTGCTGTTGAATAACTTTTATTTTCTTTATATACATGAGCCGATTTCGAATTCTGACGGAGTTAGAGGCATTCAATTTTGCACCAGTACATTTGTGGAAAAGGTATCGATCCATCTCTTTTACCTGCAGCTGAGAGTTAAATAGCTTAAATCATCCTGGCGAAGCGTGTAATATATAAATGGTAATATTAGACTTACCTATGAGGAAACATTCGGCATTTATTGACCAAACAGCCAGTGCTAGTGTTGGTTGAAATTTACAAAATCTTTTTTATTTAAATTTTTCTTTAGGAAAATAGGTTTCTCAGGTCCAGTAACAGTTATCGTTCTTTGAGATAGATGAGAGCTTATTTCCTAAAGTTTTGTTTGAAGTCGTGTGGAACGTCAATAACTTGATTATGTCATTATTTGCCGTTTAAGTTATATCTGCTGCTCAATTTTAGTTGAGAGTCCTCATGTAATGATGTAAATGTATTATATTTCTATTATTTGGTATATTTCATTCTTTGTTATTATGCAGCGCCAGTCAATTTGCTTCGAACAAAGTGTAGTTTTTTCAAAGCCATTTTTAATCATTGACCCGAGAAAGCGGTTGTAAACATTTTAACAGTTTGGATATTTCTGAACGTGTTTGGCGCCATGCATGTCATCCATATGAAATTCTTGAGTTGGCGACGCGATTTAAGAACATGGTTCGCGTTGTTAATGCTTTGTAGCATCTTGCGGTATTGTGTGAAACTACCTCAGTGCAAACTATTCTATGTTCAATTTACTTATCTCCTATAATAAAGTTGTTGTAACTGATCCATACGCTGAGGTATTTCAAGTGTTTAGTATTTATTCACTTCACATTCAGAATTTTTAATGATGGGTATTTTTGGATATCAGTCGAGGAAAGAATTTTGGCCTTACTTCCGCTGCATCAATGTGTGAGCGGAATTCGGAGCTGGTCATAGTATAAACAGAAGATACATCCGGTGGCTAAAATAAAAATGTACGTACAAGGGTCCTGAATATTGAATAAATGAGGCGCACAGGTGTTCTGAACGGAAGCAAATGAGTGCTTGCGTAGGCGCATGCCGGAATAGACGTGGCCGCAAAAAGTTGCGTAGGCGGCATACCGGAAGAATGCAGCGCCACGTGAAATTGCGTGGGTGTCCAAATATAATATAACCGGCTTGATATATATGTATATATATATATATATATATATATATATATATATATATATATATATATATATATATATGTGTGCTGCACAGTGAGTTGATTGTGACCTTATATATAATTTAAGCCATAAATATACCATACCTTATAAACTACATTTTTATTTTATATATATATATATATATATATATATATATATATGTATATATATATATATATGTATGAGTATATATATATATATATATATATATATATATATATATATATATATATATATATATATATATATATATATATATGATAAAAATGTAGTTTATGAGGTATGGTATATTTATGGGTTAAATTACTCAATATCAGGGATATATTAATATAAAAGTGGTCAGTGAAGTCAACATTTAGAAGCTACACTGTTTCCTGCTTAAACGCCAATCGTCAGGCTACCCAGACGATTGCGGTTAAGCATGAAACAGACAGTTGCCGCTGGGTTTTAACTTGAATGCCCACTTTTACACACACACACACACACACACACACACACACACACACACACACACACACACACAAATATATATATATATATAGTTATAGTTTGATTAAGAAGAATCCACAAGGTCTGCCTTTTTAATTTTTATTGATTTTTTTTTCAATTTTCAAATAAAGTGTTGAATATTGTACGCAGAATAAGCACAATACTCAACACACTGGAATACTCTTGCCAACCAAAATTGATTGGGTGAATACTTGCTGTCTAACGAATACTTGATGCTTGTACATATATATATATATATATATATATATATATATATATATATATATATATATATACGTGGGTATTTTTGTAGTGATGTTATAAAATGCTTATGTTATAATTGTTGAATAAATATTATTTGCCCTATTTTGTATTGAGCACGTTTTTTAAAAATATTGGTTTTTGGTTATCGGATTTTTATTCCATCTTTATCAATCCTGTATTCGGTTATACATACATACATACATACATATATATATATATATATATATATATATATATATATATATATATATATATATATATATATATATAACCGAATATATATATATATATATATATATATATATATATAGAGAGAGAGAGAGAGAGAGAGAGGGAGAGAGAGAGAAGTAAAAGTTGTCACTTGCCTGTTTGATATTGCCTTCAGCATCCCGACTCTATATAGCCTCTCGACGTAGAAACCACCATTTAATGAGGACGGTCTGTTTCACGTTTTAAAATGGCAGTCACCATACAATGTTGCTTTCTATGTCGGCACTGTTTAAATCTCTAACACTCTCTCCCTGGTAACGATTAATTCCCACATCAATCTAGCGAATCTGAAACAGTATTTTATATCTTTTCAAGCAATATCTGGGTAAGTTTTCCTTTTACTGCGAAAGAAAAAGGCACTGTTGAGAATCGAACGTTGTTTTCCCAGTCCATTTTCTGATAAGCGAGAAATCGAGCAATAGGCCAGCTCTGGCAATAACAGAATTCTGAAAGTTAAAAACTCTCGAGAATCGGGACGGCGTCAAGATTTCGGAGGAAGAGTTTTAACATTGTGCTGATGATACTGGAGCATTATCTGGTATGAAAAAAGAATTCCATTTTTTTGCACCGACTACAAAATGTCTGCCCACATTTGAAAATGGAAAGATGATAATAATAATAATAATAATAATAATAATAATAATAATAATAAGATTGACATATTACAAGGAAGCCTGGGGGCAAAGAGCAGTTTGGGAAAATGTAAAATCGATGAAAGAATCTGCGCAGGACAAGCAGTTCTAATGTAGGTCGATGAATTTTTGATGATTTTGTAATTTGCTCTCAGGTTTTGACGGCGGACACCATTTTACACCTGACTGCGTCGTCAAAATGGAGTTTTTGCTTCTTCCATCTTGTTTCATTCAATATCGAGAAAGACTAAACGAAGCCTACAACGTTACGCTTCCATGTTCCTCGTTACAGGGGCCTATCTATATATCTACAAGTCTGTGCAGATCTATCTATCTATCTATCTATCTATCTATCTATCTATCTATCTATCTATCTATCTATCTATCTATCTATCAATCTATCTATCTATCTCAGTCTCTTCACACTGTTATCATCTCCTCTGCATTTGAAAAGGATTCTATCTATCTATCTAATCTGTTAACATTTAGCTATATATAGTAATCAGCATATATTATTCGGATATCCACACACACACACATACACACACACACACACACACACACACACACACATATATATATATATATATATATATATATATATATATATATATATATATATATAAGATTTGTTAAAAACCAACGAATGTTCTTTTAAATGTGTTTTTTTATCGAATTATTCTGCATTTAAGATCATTTTTCTGGTTTCCGGAACATTAAATATGAATTATCTAATGTCTCAGTAATTTCGGAAACCTGTATAAACTGAAAATACAGAGGCATGAGATAATTTATATTTCAGTATGTGATAAACTGACTGATATAAAATATATAAAATAAGAATGTAAGATGGAATATATGAAAACTAGTTGGATATTTTCTTAGGGAGCACACACACAAACACACACACACACACACACACTCTCTCTCTCTCTCACACACACACACGCACAAACATCCTTCTTTTTTATGTGCCGTGTCCTTTCAGGATGTAGGCGATTATGGCTCTCCACTTCATCCCATTCCATTGTAGCTCTCAATAAGTTTCGTCCGTTTGCCACCTCCCCCAGAACACGTTATATCACCCACTAGCCTAATCCCGCCGGATATGTCATGCGTTGCTTTCCCTTGTCTCTTTTCCCCTCTATTCGGCCTGTGAGTATCAGATTCTCCAGGCCCTCATTTCTCATGACGTGTCCCAGAAATTTCATCTGCCTCTTCCTTATGTTAAGCATAAACTTCCTTCTTGTTTGCATCCCCTCCAAGACCTCATCGTTGCTCACACGCTTGCTCCATGATATCCTCAGCATCCTTCTGTAGAAACACATCTCCGCTGCCTCGAGTCTCTTCTTCATCTTTGAGGAGACCGGCCAAAATTCGTCGCCGTATAGGAGGACAGATGTCACGTAGCAATACCCATATATATATATATATATATATATATATATATATATATATATATATATATATATATATATTATACAGTTCACCTAATACAAGGCCTGAAGTCCACTGAAGTAAACGGTTACTGAGTGTGATTGTTGTAAGGGAAAGAAAAGGAGGAAACATAAAGTGTACATTATGAGAACGTGTGACTAGCATTGAAGAAATCAAGATTGTAGTGGTCGAAGAAGCATCCTCTCAGTAGTAACTGTTCTGAGGGAGAAGCTTACTCCTTACCAAAGGAACACAAAGCGAATGGGAATGGTGTGCTGCAGTGAAGGTGTATGCTGGTGGAGCTAAGGGATGTAAATCGTCTGCCATAGTAATATACGATAGCAATGTTTCGTCTGTGGGATAAGGGTTTCGGGGCGGAGAATAATTCATCAGCCTCAATGGCGCGTAGTATCTTTTGAATTATGGAGAGTGAGGACTAGGCAGCTCCATCCCAGACATAGCAGATATCTTGACTGTTATAAAGATAAATCATGGCAGGAGGAGTCAGGTACTTTCTGGAGCGATAGAATGAGCCGAAACAGCTCCAACCCACGTATAGCAGCAATAACACATTTTTGGCTTAACCTGACTCTTGTAAAAATATATGGCAGAAGGAATCGGGTACTTTCTGGAGCGATAAAAGGAGCCGAAGCAACCTCAGCGGTCAGATATTGCACCATATCTCTATTTCTGGTCTGATCTGACTCTTGTAAAGATAAAGCGTAACAGTAGAAGTAAGGTTCTTTTTAGAGCGACACACAGGAGCCAAAAGAGCTCCAGCCCACATATAGCAGCAATACTACATTTTTGGTATAATCTGACTCTTGTAAAGAGAAAAAGAAATTGGCGGAGACTTTAGACATATGGAGTTGAAATGAACTTTAGAAAGAACCAGAGAACCAATCCTAAACGGAAAACGAAGAATAAAAGACCAGGGAGGAGTGTGAACCAGACGATCAGCGAACCTACTATTTCCATGTCATGTGTTCTGATGAGCTCTATTGCATAGT
The DNA here is from genome assembly GCA_964036315.1 of Acanthosepion esculentum. NCBI lineage: Eukaryota > Metazoa > Mollusca > Cephalopoda > Sepiida > Sepiidae > Acanthosepion > Acanthosepion esculentum. The sequence continues at coordinate 54,709,140 of OZ038500.1, forward strand.
CCCACCAGCCCTGACCTTTACAGTGGGGAATCTTCATGCAACACACACAAGTGCGAATAATCCCCATAACTTTCGTATTCCATTATTAGGAACAGGAAACCTAATCAGGAAACAAGACATAAAAATCTATTCCTGTTCATAAAACATAGGAGCGATGTGAACGGAACGATATATATATATATATATATATATATATATATATATATATATATATATATATATATATATATATATATATATATATGTTTTAAGACATTTTTATGTTTATACATTCTTTTCATAGATACAAATATTTAAGTAAATGCTCTGTTTTATAATAAACAGTATTAATAACATTTACTGGCCTGAAAGTACGAGAAATTTTCATAGAAAATATTCGTCCTTCGACAGGAATCGAACCTGTATCCTATACGGAACCGTCATGTAGCCTGACGTGTCTTAACCGAACGGAGAATCGTTCGATTGGCAAGGTCGATTTTAATGCTTTTAAACTTCAATCTTCCATGAATCTCTCACTTACATTCATATCTGCTCAAAGCGTATCCAAATGTAAACAAATGACGTCACACATTATGAAATGGACAAAGTCCGACAATTATTTTAATACATTTTTATGTTTATACATTCTTTTTATAAAACAGAGCATTTACTTAAATATTTGTATCTATAAAAAGAATGTATAAACATAAAAATGTCTTAAAATAATTGTCGGACTTTGTCCATTTCAATATATATATATATATATATATATATATATATATATATATATATATATATATATATATATATATATATATTTGGATTTCTTTTTAATCCGTTATTTTTATTACCTCAAACGTTATTATATTGGATACTTCGTATTTAAAATAGACGCCCCATTTATTTTATTAAACAGTGAGTATTCCGTCTCTCACCATGCGCATTCGAGATATCATAGTAAAGAAAATGTGTTATTCCTTCGTAGGGAAGCAACTGTTTGGTCCAGTGTTATTTACCGCTCGACCTTTTCCATAAACGGAGTCCGCAAGTTCGATCCCAGCCGGAGAACGCATTTTCCTTATTGGGATTTTTCGAATGCGCAGGCCGATAGATGTACACATTGTTTAATAAATAAAAATGTGGCGTCTACTTCAAATACGAACTGTCTCCTGTAATAACGTTTGAAGTAATAAAAACAAAACTAGTATCATTTCACCCCGAACCCCCACCGAGAAGACAAACTTGCACTAATCCTGCTGTGTGGTCAACTTTCGAAGAGGCTCCTTGCCTCGAACACCTGCTGAGTCACTCACGACCGCAAATGGAACGCATATATTTGTGGCAGATTCGGGCACCTCGACGTGGTGTAATAGTTAGAAAGCTTGTCTTGCGAGATCATTTACAACTGAGTAGTGAGTTCGATCTTCACTGGGTGCCCCCTACTTTCGGTCTTGTGTCACATCTAAGCAGTGCTTGGAAAATTACTTTATTTGTCGCAGATGCAGGAAGAATCGTCGGTTCTTGGTACCGTTCCAGAAATGACGTAACTCCGGATGCCATATATATATATATATATATATATATATATATATATATACATATGTACATAGGGTGTCTATAAATTGGTGTGCATTTAAAAAAAATTATAACTTCATTTGTATTTGCGATAGAAATAATCTGTAAAAAATGTTATAAAGTTTAATGTACCTCGTTTTAAGTATAGCTAAAATAACTGATGTGATTTCAGGCATTACTGTAAATCAGTTGGCAAATGTTTTCCGTGAACTGCAAAATCGTATTACCCTTTGTACTCCTAATGATAGAGGACATGTGGAAACTTAAATAAAATTTCAATAAACCTTAAAAAATATAGATTTACTTCTTTCTAATCCTTTTTACAAATTATTTCTATCGCAAATACAAATAAAGTTATAAATTTTTTAAAGTGCACACGAACTTTATGGACACCCTGTATATATATATATATATATATATATATATATATATATATATATATATATATATATATATAATATTTGTCCCTTTGATTAGATTGGGTAATTAGGATGCTTTCAGCACATTTTATAAATAATCACTGGGTAAAGCTTTTCTCACTAGTGTTTTAGACTCCTCTGGTTATATATCAGGAGTTCAATCATCATTGAACTGCCTCACAGCTTTGGGGCAAACATGGCCACATCTAGTAAATACGAATATCAGTTAAACAGATCGTAGTTGGCCAATTTAAGGACATATCAACACCCGTTAGATTAATTAATGTCGAATATACCTCAAAGTACAAATATAGTATCATGCCGACAGAGACCTTGAAGACCGTCAAGGATAACAGGTTTACTAGCGTGTTAACCTGGGGCCATCCCCAGCTCTGCACGCGCGAGAAAGATTTATGATACAATCGGTTCAATAAACAACCAGACCAGAGAATATCAGTGGCAGTTTCTCACAGACATCATATAAGATCACCGTAAAATACCAGGGGCGACAGTGCCGCTTTACACACACTGGCCGAGATTAATCTACGAAACTTCGAGCTGAATGAAATGTTTAGTCATGAAGAAGTCACGTGTTATTTCCGGCACACCCATATTATTACACAAAAATCATAAGGAACAGATAGGTCCAGTTCGCACTAGGCTCAAATAGCTAAACTTAGGTCCAGTTCATACACGGGTAAAAAAAGCAGACAGAGATGCTGTTTGCACTTGAATAAAATGGTCCGGTTTTACACTAGAGTCAAAAAGATTGTTAGTTCAATTTACACCAAAAAAAAAAAAAAGAAGGTAGACATAGATATGTTTAAAACGAGAATTAAAAAAAAATGTACATATCGGTCCACCTTACACTACGATCTAAAAGGCATACACAGTACGGGTTTAAACTAGGCTTAAAAAGGTAACGGTTGACTTATACTCGTGCCTGAATTGCAGATGCCCACTTACGAGTTCAATAAGATGTCTTATCATTGGAAGTCGGATTTAAGCCGCAATTTTCAATAATAAGACATCTTATTGAACTCATTATATTCGCTGAAGGCATACATGTGACAAGACTAACGGCTACATCACGTTCAAAACACCGGTTCCCGTGTGATCGCCGAAGTTAAGCAATGTCGTGACTGGTCAGTACCTAGATGGGTGGGTGCTTGCGAATACTAGGTGCTGTAAGCTTGAAAGTGCCTGTGGTGTAATGGATATATTCACTTTCAAGGCAGAAATACGCTTGGGGAATATATAAATCCACGGCTTCTCCCACTGCTATGGGTTAATTAGTAAGACTTTTGTCACTAAATCATCATCTCCAAAAAATCTTACACCGTAAAAAAATAACCTACAAAAGGTTGATAACCCGACAAAAATAACAAATCAATCAATCTGCCATCTTTCTCTTGCTCCTCTATTTGTTCTTTCTTCACCACATCCTTATTTTTGATTTTTGTCTTCTTTCTCGTTCTTCTTTTCTGTCTTCCTTTCTTTCTTCGTCATCTTCTTATTATCCTTGTTTCTTTATCTCCTTTTCTTTTACCCCCCCCACTTCTACTTGCACAATGTTTCCTTCTTTCTTTCTTTCAAATTCGTCCATCTTTGATAAGCCGGAGAAAATAAATGAATCAATAACTCGTGGTAAGCCTCGTCGATTCTCGGCAACTAATGGTGGATACTCCCGGTAATTGATTCTCGTGTGTCTATCAGAACTTGCTCACTGTCTCTGAAGGTTGATTAGCATATTGTCTGAGGAGTCACTCTGAAACCGGAGCAGTCCATTGAGTAAAGAGGTGAAAATAAATATTTTCATTTCTAATCATGACGAACGATGGTCGAAAGTACGCGAAAAAACATTGGGAACATCAGACAAGTTCGATATAAGTTTCATCTGGAGACAACTGCTTATGCGGAAATTGAAGATGCAATGAAAATCTAAAAAAGACATTGTCTGTTTAAATCAATAAAATGCGTCTGAATGAATTCTTGCTATCTACGTATACGCCACACACACACACACACACACACACACACACACACACACACACACACACACACACACACAGAGAGAGAGAGAGACACACACACACATATATATGTAAGGGTGTGTTGGATAAATTGTCGTCTAAATTATGCAAAAATAAAAATAACACTGACATCTTTTAACAGATATTTTTACCAAAATTACAAAAAATATCTTGAGCTACTAAAGAATAAATTTATTCAATAAAATCGCCATTGGCTTCAACCACGCTCTCCAGAAGACTTCGGAATCTTTTGCAACTCTTCTGAACAGTCTCCTTGTGTAAGGTGGTGAATGCTGCCATAATCCTTGCTTTCAGTTCATATTTGGTCTTAAAGGAATTTTGTTAGTCCTTCGCTCAACTTCGCCCCGCACATGGTGGTTGCAGTTTGGGGAGTTAGGTGGCCCAATGCGATGTGGCCGTACAAATGACAGTGTTCCTCTACTTGTGTGGCGTGGAATAGAGTCCTGTTGCCAGACATAGGATGTTCCAGCAGGCACTCTCTTGACCCAGGGCAGCACTACCTCCTCAAGGCACGTGATGTAGACTTCCGTATTGAGTCTGAGGCTCTCACCAAATAATTCAGGTGTTCTTTTCGTATCAGAACGATCAGAGAGAGATTTTCAAACTGCTGTACCTTCGTAATGACCATTAGAGTCATCCAACTCTTTCCGAATCCTCTGCACTGTCCCCAGATCGACATCCAAACACTCTGAACTGTTTGTATTAGAGCTCCCAGCGCAAATGTCAAGCAGTAGAGCATGCATTTTCCAAATTCCTGGCCTAGTGAAGTGCGCCATGGTGCGCTTTTTCTCACAGACGGTGTCCAACTGACACTACTATACTGTGCAGTCAACAAAACCAAACAACACGCATGCGTCAAATTAAAAATATAAAATGGCGACAATTTACCCATCGCCTCCTATATATATATATATATATATACTTATATATATATATATATATATATATATATATATATATATATATATATATATATGAGGAAATATAGTTTAGGGTGTGCTATATTTATGGGATAAAATGATCAATATCAGAGATAGAGCGTATGTAAATATAAATATAAAAGTGAACATTGAAGTTGTTATGGGAACTTACCCATAATAATAATGAACTATTCCGGACATCATAAATACTGCTCCTCAGGAGGAAGGGCAGAGTTCAGAGTCAGCGTCAGTCAGAGTCGAGTCAGACGACTACTGTAAGACATTGGAATAGTGATACTTGTCGAGACAACATAGTTCACTCTAACCATACCTTATTGTCATTACTAATACTTCTACTTCTTTGTACATATTTCTGTTTGTAATATACCTGTGTTATTCCATACCTGTGTTCGAGTTATTCTTCATTGGTTCTACCTTGGACCATCACCGTGGTACAAGGAACTTGGACCATAACAGAAGTCAACACTCAGAGGCAACAGGCAGTTTCATGCTAGGCGCAATCGTCAAGCCGCGAATGTTGGATTTTTATATATGGGTCAGTGGTGTATTGTGGGTAATCTATTCCGGCGATTATTTTTGCGGGAGTGGCTTGTTTGTTTATTTATTTAGGTTAATTTATTTGTTTTTCATTTTCATTTTGTGTTATTTGTTCTTTTCGGTTTTTGAAGTTTTTTTTAACGTAGTAAAAAATTGGGTCGGCGGATTTGCTTAGGTCGCGTATTTTATAGTTAGTCTTGGTCTGGGATGATAATTAAAGATATTTATTTGTTCGATGTTTAGATTGCTTGCCGTAGTCTATTCTGTTATTTTGTCGGGGGGACAGTTTTTAATTTATCTATTTATTTGGATTTATTTATTTACTTGTTTTTGCTTATTTACCGTGGCTTGGTATATAACGTTGTTTTGTAATGTACCAAGCCACGGTAAAAACACCATGAAGAAAAAGTTTACATAGGAGTAACTAAAGAACCCTGGAAACAAAGAAACTATGCGCACAAAACATCTTTCACAAAGACTCTATCTGGATAAGAATTTTAGGTTTTGTAAAACTGTCCGTTTGGTTCCATCAACCGTTTTTGTTTTTGTTTAATAAACACACACAGGTATATATATATATATATATATATATATATATATATATATATATATATATATATATATATAAAAGTGAACATAGAAGTCAACACTTAGAGGCGACATTCTGTTTCATGCTAGATGCAATCGTCAGGGCACGAGTGCTGTTATTTTTCTCGGCTATTTATATATACGGGACAGTGGTGCATTGCGGGTAGTCTATTTTGGCAGATATTTTACCGGAAGTCGTTTATTTGTTTATTTGTATCAAATTATTTTGCTTATTTTTATTTTATTTTAGTTTTTTATCCTTTAAATTTTAAATTTTATTTTTATTTTTTATTTTGATCGGTGTTTTTATTAACGTAGTAAAAATTTGTTTATATAGCTTATTGTGGTTAGTCTATTATGGCGGTTATTTTAACGGAAGTCGTTTATTTGTTTATTTATTTGGCTCAAATTATTTTGCTTGTTTTTATTTATTTTTATTTTTTATCTTATATATATATATATATATATATATATATATATATATATATATATATATATATATTACGTTTTCCCGATATATAAAAAGGTATTGGCAATGAAAGATTGAATTATTACAATCTGAAAATAAAAAAGAATAATGAAAGAAAAGGGGCATATTAATATATTCCCCAACGTGTCTGTTTTGTATGTGAAATTTGTTGAAGAAAGATATATATATTCATATCAATGGTAACAACATACTTGACATGGAAAATTGAAAAAAAAGACGCCTTGCATTTTCTCTCATAAAACATGCTTTATTTCGGACTCTATACCCATTTAGTGCAATGGAAAGCTGCTGCCTTGTACACTGGTTGTCGTCTGATCCTCGGTCTCTCGATTATCATCAATGAAGCACTTTTTGGAAGTTGTTAAAAATCCTATGGTTTTGGCCGCTTACTTCAAAATGTACGCCTGATCACGATCCTTTTAATACACTGATATGACAATGTTTGGAAGATGAATCTCCTGTTCTTAAGCGATGCAAATGAGTCTCATCTCAAACGATGCAAAATGAATCTAATAAGCGATGCAAAATCTTAAGACCAGATAAAAAGGGGTTAAAAATATAAAATACTGTTACTTTAATCGAAATATATTTGCAAAGCATTTACATTTAATTAGAAAATGTAGTTTATCAAGAAACAAGTGAAAAATTTAAGCTTTTAATTGATTAATTTAAACAAAAATTGAAAAAGTATTTTGGTTGGTCATAAAGATAAGACCATGTAAATAAAAATAGTAAATACAGGACAAATAAGTTGCAACGACAATTTCATTATCAGTATATCCTCCATTTTTGTGAATTCGAAAATTGACTTTGGCATACTCATTATTAACTTCTGCATGAGGGTGCTTGGGATACTCGCCCAGGATGCATAAACTGCAGCCCCAGGAGCAACAATCGTTTCAAATTGTGATCCATATTTATAAACATCATTTACCATCCATCCCCAAACATTCTCGATTGGGTTTAGATCTGGAGAGTTCGTTGGATGGCTCAAAAACTGAATATTGTTTTTCATAAAAAAAACTCTTTCGACCTTCGAGCGTTGCGGATTGCAGCATTGTCCTGCTGGAAAATCCAGTTTTCTCCGCATAGACGAAGGCCTTCAGTAATTAACATGTCAATGTAACTAGCAGCTATTTGACGACATTTTACCTCCTGTAACTCAAGAGTTCCATTGTACGAAAATGAACTCCAGACAATAATTGATCCACCTCCGCTGTGTCGTGTTGAGAAAATTTCTTTTGGGACATCTTTTGCATGCCAGTAACGCTGAAAACCGTCCTGGCTATCAAGATTGAATTGTTCTCGTTTGAAAACAACACTTTCTTCCATTTATTCACATCCCAAGTTTGATAATCGGAAGCAAATTGTAAACGGGAGAGTTTATGGTGAAGAGGAAGGCGAGGCCTCTGCAGCCGTTTCACGTTCTTAAATTCTTTTCTTATTTAAATGCCGTCGAATTGTTATAGATCAGCATTCGGTATCTGTACTTGCTTTGATGTTGGCCTTGAATATCTCTTAACTTCTCGCATAATGCGTCTGTCTAGAGATGGTGATATTTTATTGGGTTGACCGCTTGATTTTTTAGAAGCACATGTATCTGGATTTTAATGAAGTTAGCAATGCCAGTTCTGCTACGGCCAATTTCATTTGCAATGGCTCGTTGCGAAAAACCACATCTTTGAAGTTCAACATTCCTGTTCGAACTTTGTTAAAATTTTACCCTTAGCCAATTTAAAATCTGAAATTTAATGCTGAAATGACCCACGTAGATGTCTACCCGCCTCAAGATATGAACTTACTGACTAGATCTAAAATTTTTGTCTCGTATTTCTTTTTGCACATGGTCTTATCTGTATGACCAACCAAAAGATTCTTTTCCAATGTTTGTTTAAATTAATCAATAGAACGTAAAAAATGATCCATTATGGGATTTTTTTAATTTAAAATTTTTAAAATTTTCACTACATTTAAACTAATAAACTACATTTTCACATTTTTGTGATGTCAACAAACACTCGTTGCCACTCTTGTAATGTCAACAAACACTCGTTGCCACTCTAGTAATGTCAATGAACACTCGTTGCCACTTTCGTAATGCTCGTTGTAGTAGAGACTTTGTAATCGCAGATACAGCTATAGTACGCCGTTGAACAATACTGGTGTCAGACGCCTTCGAATAGCACTCACACTAATAGTACTTGCTCGATAAAACCTGCTCGAATAGTAATCCGTATAGTGATCCGAAAAGAAATAGTACAGTGAATAGAGTAGAGAATAGCGATCCGTATATTATAGAGGATAGTCTAGAAATCCGAATAGTAATAGAATATAGAATAGGAAGAGCAGTCAATTAGACACACGCTACCTCCCATCTATGCGTTTCCTCAATGATCACGTGGTCTAGTTAATTCGATAATGGGATCGCCTGTGTTTGTTCGCTGGCGATCTATGTTCAAACTCAAGTGTCGGTAGCAAGACTTTATTCCTATATAACACTAATTAAATGTAAATGTTTCGCAAATACATTTTGATTAAAGTAACAGTATTTTATATATTTTTTAACCCTTTTGTATCTGGTCTTAGGATTCTGTATAGGGTCTTAAATTTTTTTATTAAAGTGTATTAAACGATGCATAACGAAGTCTAATATTAAGCAATGCAAAATGAACCTAATACCAAACGATGGAGAATGAGTCTAATAAAGTCTAATATAAAGCGATACAAAACGAGTCTAATATCCATCCTTGCTAAAGAAGATTATAAAATTCCTTTCCGTCGATTTTTTTGCAAGAGTTTTGATCACGAAATATTCCAACAGGGCAATAGAATATGAAGAACAGGGAAAAAAAAAAGAAGAACCAGATGTAATTCGATTGCATTAAAGTTACAAACATTGATTTTAGTTATTTTTACATTCTTTTTAGTCAGCTTGTTTTCTCTTATTTCGTTCCTGTTTTCCATTCTGTTTCTTGTCTTACGAGTGGCCTTGAAATGTTCCAAAAATTAATCTCTATTCCCACGTGCGTTATGGATTTGGGTAAAAAAACAAACAAACAATATTTGTGTGCATGAATATATGTGTGTTGGCGTATGCATCGTCAAACATGGTGCAAAGGGCCCCTATAAAACGTTAACTACAGTATATATAGATATCAGGGAACTGATTAAAATTAATTCCTCCAGTGAAATTGTGTTTGTGCGCTCACAAAAACAGAAGGACAGACAGACACACACACACACACACACACACACACACACACACATATATATATATATATATATATATATATATATATATATATATAAAAGTGTAACAACAATGATGAAAAAAGTATTTATTTTGAACAACAAATATTTATTTTTCAACATGAATTCTCTCCTTGCTACTAAACTTATTCTAAAGATTTCTAATTATTAAAGAGTATATTTTTTTTATTTTCGTCTACCGGCCTGACTATTCGATAAATCCTATTAAAGAAAAATATGCGATCTCCGGCAGGGTTCGAACCTGAGTCGGTCTGGGTCGAGAGAACCAATTGCCAAATATATATATATATATATATATATATATATATATATATATATATATATATATATATATATATATGGTTATTCATAAAGAAGGAACTGATTTTATACCGCAATATTTCAATAAGGAAAACCAATAGAAGTACTCACAATCAACTTTTATTTCCTGTCTCACAAGTGTTCAATGTGGCCACCACCTGCAGCACAGGCAACATCAATGCAATAAGAGAATTTCTATCAGACTCGTATCGGTATATCATGATCCACTGAGTTGATCGCTGTTGTTATTCGATGTTTAAAGCCATCGATGTTAGTGGGTAGCGGTGGAACATAAATGTGATCTTTTACGTAACCAGAAAAGAAAAAAAACACACACGGCGAAGTCTGGGGATCTCGTAGACCAAGCACAAAGAGCAAGGTCTTCTTAAGTGCCTGACCGAGGCGTAGTCTGTAAAATTTCAAATATAGACGCCCTCTTAGCACAGGCCAGATAGTGGATTGAGAGATCACAAGGTCACGGAATTCTGGACATCCGTGGACTCCCCTCAAACGCAACACGGATTCTTGCCACTTGTTCCTCCGAAACTCTTGGTCGTTCTGAACTTTTCTTTTACACAGACACTCACTCTCTGGAAACTGTTTAAATCACCGTCGAATGCTCTTAAGAAAGGGTGGATGAATGTCCAATTGACTTCTAAAAGCACGCTACACCGCGACAAACGTATTTCTTCGTGAACTTTCATGTACTCGAGAACGCAGAACGCCTTTTGCTGAGGACTCGCCATTTCGGGGGTAAACCAACAGTTGAACGTTGCCGGAGATACAACGTGACTACAGTGCACATGTTACTCTTTAGACACGCTCCATAACGTTCCTCCATAACAATTAAATTACAGATTTGCTGTCCCTCTTTACTATATACATTTGCATTCCCGTTCCTTTCAATTCTTTTCCTTTCTTCAATCTTCTTTTCACATTGCTTTCCATTACAATCAATGTCCTGTCTTTCAGTCATGCGCCTGTTATGGTTTTGAAAGATAATTAGCGTTCTTTGTGTTTTTTTGGAATAAAGCGTTAAAGTGGTGTTTTAAAAGTATCGCCCGAAGAGACCGTCAGGTCGAAACCAAGGTCGCGTATTTTAACTGACCTACTGATTTTAAAAGTTAACAGCTCTACATGTTATTTTTTATTTTTGCTTATATTTTATCTCACGTGTATTGAACACTTTTTAATACTACTGTTTCTTGGTCTGATTCAACTGTGACCATTGACATTATATATATATATATATATATATATATATATATATATATATATATATATATATATATATATATACAGATTTAGATTATAGATACTGGAAGCAATTTATATTAAAAAATTAAAGCCGGCACTGAACAGAATCAACTAATAGTAATGCAGTAATGTTCTGAAATTCCTGCAAAGGAACAGTTTTTTCATGCTTTAATATGCGCGTGGCCATGACATAACTTAGAGGGGAAAAAATGCAATAATGGATAATTTTTTCACGTTTTAATGAACGCTTAGCACACTGTCAACTGTTTTGCATTTAAAAGCATAATGGAAAATTACAGTAATAGATAACAACGCACATCTTTGTATAAATACTTGTACTAATGACAAACATATAGTTTCGTACTGCTTGCACCCCCTGAAGATTATCTTGTAAGAAGATCGAAAGTACTTGGGAAATTAAAATAAAATAAATTTAAACGGTTATAGCATATTTCTCTCATCATTTAACATCATTACACGGAAGGTTATTCGTGAGTATGAACGGGTTTTGTTAAAAATTAGCAGACATAATATCTGTAATTTATTCAATCAGACTTGTCTAAAAGAGAATATGCTGCCTAAATATGCACACACACGCACACATACATGCATACATACGTATATATATATATATATATATATATATATATATATATATATATATATATATATATATATATAGTTCAAAAGTTTGAGTACAACCCTGGTATTTTTAAAAACTGGCCCAAAGTAGTTGTTTTGTGCTTTAGATAAAAGAATATATATATATATATATATATATATATATATATATATATATATATATATATATATATATGTATGTATGTGTGTGTGTGTGTGTGTGTGTGTGTGTATAAAAACTTCAGATATGTCTGTAAAAGGACAATATGAATAAAGATAAAAGTAAAGTTTATATTACCCAACGCGTTTCGTTCTCTGAGACGCTATCAAGGTAAATATAACATATAACGCATAAATCAACCACAATACAAAATAATTGAAATACTAAATTGCATATATATATATATATATATATATATATACAAAAAGAAAAATAATAATCTCCCACTCGCTTTCGTTTATGAGACATTGAATTGTATCACCTCACTCCAATGAACTTGTCTGACCTTTGCGCTAACCTGATGAGCATTCATCAACACTCCTAAACCAAAAAGTTTGAAAAATCCAATAACATTTTTGCTGTTGTACATAAATACTTGACAAAAAAATAAAATCCTTACATTTGTCTTCATAAAATCTCTCGGGGATCGAAATGCTTCGGCTAAGATATGTTTTGCTTTTGTTTTTATTCATATATCAGAATTCATTTTATTAAATCCAGTTGATAAGTTCTGTTTGCTATTTTATTGTATTTTTTCCGTTTTCAAATACATTCTTGCACATCGGGATATATGTTAATAATAATAATGAGATAAGGGTTTTTATGCAGGAAAACTTCGCAATTCATTGACTGGACAGTTAGCTTTATTGTCTGTCGAAATTTATAAAATCTTTTTCTTAAAAATGTTTTTTTTTTCAGTAAATAAATGTTATTGGTTATCCAAACTTTTAGTAATACGGGTGTACATGAATTATTTAGCAGTTGTCACAAATTTTAAAAATAATTCTCAAAAAAAAAAAAAAAAATTGCTCTTGTATATAAATGCGTGTCACAAAATAAAATCCTTACATATGCCTTGATGAAGCCTCTCAGAGGTCGAAACGTATCGTTTAAGATAAGTTTCTCTTTTGTCTTCATTCATATTGTTCGTTTACAGATATACCCTATCTGAAATTCACACACACACACACACACACACACACACACACACACACACACACACACACACACACACACACACACACACACAGGCATATACTCGACTCTCTCGTCGAATTCGACATACGAGGGTCAAGCAGATCAGTTCCTTGGAAACTGACAGCCCGACACCAGCACATTTGATTATAGTGGTGAAGGTTCTGTGCCGAACAATCCACACTTTTTGAAGGGTCGAATACAGACATTTGGTGCACTACGTGCCACAGGGTCCCCAAACGACTCTCCGCAGGTTTTGAATTCAGAGTAGTCCTTCTCCTAGAGCAGTTGCCATCCAAGGTTATAGAACCCAGTCTGTCCTGCTATTTACCCATATATATATATATATATATATATATATATATATATATATATATATATATATATATATAAACTTCAATTGAAACAAATTTTGGCCTTCAGAGCCTGTTCAGAAAAGCCTAGTCAAAGTTGAGGAAGATAACAACATAAAACAAGTTAAATTACCTGTAGCTAGCATCACAAGCTCGCAAATGTCTTTCCGGATGGTTTGCTATACTTTGCGCATGCAAAGTGAAAAACAACAACACCGGTAGTGTCTGACAAATAATGGTATAAAAGTGCGCTTAGATTTGTATGGACGCCCACTGGTGACAAAATCGATTGGTTTGCAGGAAGAGGACAAACAGCGTAAGGTGCACACACAGAAGTGAAAATAGCTATAAAATAAATTACGTCGAACAAGGAGTATCTATCTATCTATCTATCTATCTATCTATCTATCTATCTATCTATCTATCTATCTATCTATCTATCTATCTATCTATCTCAGTCTGTTCATATCTAGCTCACCCTGTTCATATCTATCTATCTATCTATCTATCTATCTATCTATCTATCTATCTATCTATCTCAGTCTGTTCATATCTAGCTCACCCTGTTCATATCTATCTATCTATCTATCTATCTATCTATCTATCTATCTATCTATCTATCTATCTATCTATACGTTATTTATCTATCTATTTCAGTCTGTTCATATCTAGCTCACCCTGTTCATATCTATCTATCTATCTATCTATCTATCTATCTATCTATCTATCTATCTATCTATCTATCTATCTATGTTATTCTGTTCATATCTATCTATCTATCTATCTATCTATCTATCTATCTATCTATCTATCTATCTATCTATCACAATCTATACGCTATCTGTTTTAAGCATTTCACCTCAAGCAAGGCGGGAGTAACACTAGCACACAAGGGGTTACAGAGAGTTGGAGCGAGAACAAGAGTGATAGAGGAAAGGATGAAGAGAAGGATAAGGGATAGATCAAGGCATCTGCAGACGTCGATTGACATTACAAAAAAGAGTGTTCTTTCTTATTTTTTTGAGCATTTCACCCCAAGCAAGACGGGAGTACCATTAGCACACAAGGGGTTACTGAGAGTGGGAGCAGGAGTAAAGAGGTGTGATAGAAGAAAGGATGAAGAAAAGGACGAGGAATAGATCATCTGGAGATGTCGATTGACATTGCATTTGAATATTTACAGATTATAGCTATCAGGGAAGCAAGTAAGAGGAAGGGAGTTCCACAGTCGGGAAGTGCGAGACATGAAGCTATTGGAGTAGAAGAGACAGCTATATTTAACCGTTTCGACAATGAAAGGGTGGGACTGAGATACCAACCTAGTAGCAAGTTTAAATTCATGCAGTTTGTGCACCAGCGAAAGTATCAGGTCGGAGCAGTTAGCGTGAAAGTATTTGTAGAAAAGACAGAGGGAAGCAAGTCTGTGAGAGAGCGACTGTAAACGAGATGCCAGATTAGGGTTGCCATTTTCTTTAAGACGTCCTCGTTGCTTCCTCGCTCCGTCTATGGAATTCTCAGAATCTCATCCTTCTGTAGAACCACATTTCTGTTGCCACCAGTCCTCCCTTCGTCTGTGGGGACATTTTCCAACATTAACTGCCATGTAAAAGAATGGATAACACATAGAAATCCATCACTCTTTTCATTCTTTCTTAACGCAACGTTGTCTTCCTCTCCTTTCTCTTTTTGTGCATCCCTGAAGTTCG
>OZ038500.1:54729424-54736924 GCA_964036315.1 Acanthosepion esculentum
AGACTAGACAAAAGATATAAGATAAAAGAAATATCAGAAAAAGGTAGCTAGTTCCATAGTCTCTCCTTTCAATATATGGTATCTTGACGATGCAACGCTGGGAGGATCCGTCGAGGCCGTAGTTGCTGTCCTCCGACGAGTTATTCCTGCTTTATCTCTGCTTGGCCTTAAGGTTAACTCATCCAATCCATAGACAATAAACTTGAATTATAGTGCAGATGATTTCGAGAGTGATATCCGGGATATTAAACTCATTATTGCGGATATAAAAATAACACCTAACGAGGAATTACACATTCTTGGTTCTCCAGTTTTTCAAATGGCCATTCGAGAGTGTTTGGATACTAAGCATGTCATTCTAACAAGAATGACTGAAAAATTGTAATTAATTGATGCACACCCAGCCCTCTTCCTCTTGAAGAACAGTTTTTATGCTACCGAGTTTCCTCTACACTGTCCGAAGTGCCCCTTGCTATCTCGAACAAGATTTCTTAAACGAGATGGATATCACAATTAAGAGATGCGCGGAGTTAATTTGCAACGATAATTTCGATGACACAGCGGCAGACTTGGCCCTTCCAGCATATCTTTCTTCACTTTCTTCCAGTCGTGAATTAATTGATATGATACTCAGTGGGTTGTCTCAATGTATTTCGGGTAGTTCTTTCGCGTAAGCTTTCAGCGTCTGGGCCGAAGAATTACTTTCTATCCCACAAGACACATCAAAACAAAAAAGCTTGGAAAAAATAAAATGCGAGGCCAAATTTACTATTTTGAGGCTCTCTCTGAATCAGCATCGCCTCTCCTTTCTACTATCTGTTTCACAACCGAGTAGTACCCTTCCAGAGGATGAGCGCACTAGGGTCGGAGAAGCGATCCGTCTTGGGCTCAAATTATGTGAGCGTCACAGATACAGATGCGGAGCTTCCATTGATGAATTTGGTTTGCATCCTTTCTCCTGTTGTCGTAGTGCCGGCTGCTTTCCAAGTCATGCAGCATAAACGACATCATAAGAGGTCTGAATGCTGCTGGGATCCCTTCCCGTATGTCTCGATCGTGGTGATGGAAAACAGCCGGATGGCATTACCATTTTCCCTTTTGAAGAAGGGAAGTCGTGTATTTGGGATGCGACTTGTACGGATACATTTACGACCGGTAATTTGATCAGGTCCGCGGTTGAGCCGGGGTCTGCCGCCCGGGACGCAGAGATTTAAAAAAATAGTTAAATATTTTTCTCTTGCAGATAGATTTTTTTTACTCCTGTGGCAGTGGAGACTTCTGGAGTTATTGGCCCTCGTTCGATGGCGTTCCTTCGGAGGATTGGCGGGATGGCGTCTCGATTAACGGACGAGCCTCGCGAAACAGAGTGGCTCTTGCAGCGTGTCTCACTGGCGACGGTTCGAGGTAATGCTTTCCCCATCATTGCTGCTAGCAGAGGATAGCAAAATAACAAAACAAAACATTTTGTTTATAGTTAAACAAAATCAGAAAAATATTATGGGATAATACAATAGAAATTAAGAGAATTTAGGACATGAAAACCACATCAATGCCAGCCGGTGTTCACGGACTGCTAAGGGGTAGAAAAATGTACCTATATCTCTGTAGCTTTTTTGCCGGTTTGAAACTTAATATAAGCTCAAGCTCCGGGCGGGCGTCCACTTAAGCAACACCTCTTCATCGTAATGAGGCTAGGGTAATCCCGTGGCACCTGAGGCGTCCATAAATGTGAGATGTCGTGAGGGTTCGAGCAATTCTAGTTTCTTGGTCCATAGACGTTTGGCTTCCCCCTGTAATCTTGACCTTGTGCCACATTTAGTACGAAGCGGGCTACACATAAAGACTATCACCAGGATTACCCTTGAAGGCACCGTTCCAAATGGAGGATATACCCATCAAATAAAACCATCGCACGCTTATGGTAGCTCCAGGTTCGAGAGATGAACCCGTTTGCATTTGTGTAGGACATTAAGCAAAACTGGTTGGCGGTGTTAACAGGCACAGGTTTGTGTTGGTAAATTAAAACGGGCTACAGTAAATATCTTCTCTTCAGGAGTACAGATTTGTTTGTTAGCTGCTTGACCATAACCAGTCGGTAATGTCTCCTATTGGCTGACACACTGTGTATCTCTGTTCATGACCGGGAGTAATGGAAGAAATTCATGGACGGGTACCAAAATATTTCTTTTTTTTTTTAAATTTGAAGAATAAAGCATCCGAGGATCGCTATAAAGACTGCTCAGTGGCCACCATTTTGAGGATATGGAGCAGATGAAGAAGATGTCGTGGATCCTGAGCTTTCTTCAAGAAGAGGTTTATCCATTGTTTCTTGTTTAGGACTATGTCTCCAGTTTTTTCATTCTCTTTCACTCCCGGACCCTCATGCGTCTTAGTGGCATTATCGCCTTGCTTGGCTTGAATTGATTAAAAAATATAAGATGACTGAAACGCTACAAGCGCATTAAAGATGAAGGGCTCTACTTAGTGGTAACAGTTTTATATTGTTTTAAAATAAACACCTCTACTGAAAAAATTCTCAACACTTCTGGAGGGTACCTTGAATCCATTTTAGTTTTGCAAGCGAACACACATACACCTGTCTTTATATATATATATATATATATATATAAGAGGTGTGTATTAACAAATAGAAAAGATTCCTTTGTTGCCAAGATTGGTGGATCCTCGGGAAATATTCTGGGAGATATGCCCGGTTCTTCTGATCGCTCACGCAAGAGAGATTACCCGTTAACGCTTATCTATTCCTCAAGTATTGATCCGAATATCTGGAACAGAGCTGTCCAGTCCTCACTTTTGGGGCTTGATAGATCGTTCAAGTGCACTTGTGGAGAAATACTTCACCCTACGGTTACTTACATACGCACGCAATGTGGCAAGCCTATCGCCACTCGACCCATAGCAAATATTCTTTATTTTCTTTAGTTATGATCTCTACAGATAGGACGTTATACGATGCCCACGGAACCGAATCACCCTCATTTCCTCTGTATTCCAACTGTAAGGTGTATATGTGCAGACTGGGATAGATAGATAGATAGATAGATAGATAGATAGATAGATATGAATATGTTGAGATAGATAGATATATGCAGCCTGTGGTAGATAGATATATGAAGACATGTATAGAGAGTGCTATATATATATATATATATATATATATATATATATATATATACAGATATATGTGTGCAGACTGAAATAGATGGACCGATATGTGCAGACTATGATAGATAAAAAGAGGGAGAGTGATAGATAGATAAAGAGAGAAAAACAGGGTGCGATGGGTAAATTTTATATTTTTAATTTCGCGCATGCGCGTTTGTTGTTTTTGATATTTTTCGACTGCACAATATAGTAGGGTCAGTTGGGGAGCGTCTGTGAGAAAAAAGAGCACCATGACGCAATTCACTCCGCCAGAAATTTGGAAACGGCATGTTGTACTGCTTGACGTTCATACCGGAAGCTCCAATACGAACATTTCACACTATTTGGGTGTCAATCTGAGGACAGTGCAGACGTTTCGGAAAGAGTTAGATGAGTCTAATGGTGATTACAAAGGTAGGGCAGTTCGGAATCTCAATCTGATCGTTCTAATAAGAAAAGAATTCCAGAATTTGTTGGTGAGGGCCTTAGACTCAATACGGAGGACTACACCAAGAACCTTGAGGAGCTAGTCATGCTCTTGGTCAAGAGGGTGGCTGTTGGAAGACGCTATGTCTCGCAACAGGAGTCTGCGCCATGTCACACAAGCAGGAGAAACCAGACAATTTCTGCGACCATTTCACGCCTTACATTTGGCTATCTAACTCCACAGACAGCAACCCCACTACATTAATACGTGTAGATACAATTCAGCGCGAGACAAAAAAAAAAGATGAATTAAACGTAAGGATTATAGCAGCATTCACCAACTTAAACAAGGAGACCAACCAGAAGTGTTTCAGGAGATTCCGAAGTCGCCAACGGCGATTTTATTGAATATATTTACTTTTCAATTTTCATTTTTCCCGTAATTTAGACGACAATTTAACAATCGCACCCTGTTGTACATATTTTGATAGACAGATAAATAGATAGATATATGCAGACTGGTAGACAGACAGATATATATATATATATATATATATATATATATATATATATATATATATATATATATATATAGATAGATAGATAGATAGATAGATAGGGAGAGAGACAAATAAAAGTGAAATATGTACATATATGTGATAGATAGATATGTGCAGACTGTGGCAGATATATATATATATATATATATATATATATATATATATTATATATGTTGATAGATAGATAGATAGATAATGTGCAGACTGAGATAGATAGATGTATAGATATATGCACTCTGTGATAGATAGGGAGAGAGATAAAGAGAGAAATATGTATATATTGTAATAGATATGTGAAGACTGTGTTATATATATATATATATATATATATATATATATATATATATATATATATATATATATATATATATATATATACATACATATAAATGTGTGTGTTTGCGTGTTTGTGTGTAGATTGTGATAGATAGATAGATAGATAGATAGGGACGATAGATAAAAGAATGTAGATGTAGATAGATGAAGAAACAGAGAAATAGAGAACGAGAAGCTTAGAGAGGGAAAAATGGAAAGAGTGCGAGTTAATGATATAAAGACGGATAAAGAGATTCATGGAGAGATTTTATATATATACACACACACACACATATATATATATACACACACATATATATATACACACACAGAGGTAGAGAGAGAGAGAGAGAGAGAGAGAGAGAGAGAGAGAGAGAGAGAGAGGAATAAAATAAATATTGACAGAATTAACAAAAGATCAGAACGGACAAATGTCACTCGTTTGACCTTTCCGTAGAAGTAACTTCCAAAGGCTATTATCTTTGAGAATTTCAAGGAGAAGTCATAGATTACAAAGCAGCGATTACAGAGCTTAAGATTTTTTTAAAATCAAATATTCAAAGATGAAGTCAAGCCCAACCAGAAATATTGAAAGATGAAAAGATTTAAAAATAAATAAATATACAAAATCAAACCACAGCGCGCCATAGCATTTTTAGAAAGAGCCGTAGTCGTCTTTCACAATATGTGTGTGTGTGTGTGTGTGTGATGATATTATGGATCATGACATTCTAAATTTGAGATTCGAATTGTAGCCACTCCGAAATCGACGCCCGTACGTCAAACTGGTTTCAGTTTTCCCTTTGTTAGTCTGGCTGCTATGAAAGGCTAAAGAACCTACTCTACGCTGTTATTTAACTCATGAATACAAAACAAAAATTCGAATGAAAGCAGTGACGGCACCTATCCTGTATCTAATCTAAAAATTCAGGTTGTCGAATTAGTAAATACTAAACACTTCACATACCTCGGCGTGTCGGGCAACATGGAGTCGATTCTCGCTCAAAGCTGCTCATTCATACGAGAAGTATACTAACAATTTCTCACATTAGAAGAAAGAAAATAAAAGACTGAATAAACGATTTTATGGAATCGAATACAGAAAATTAATCTTAAAAATTTAATTAATTTTCCGTTTTCATTTTTCCCTACGATTGCTACACTTTGACCGTATTTTTCATTTTCCCTTTATGGTTAATCCAGGCATGCCCACATTTATTTTTTTAATTTTGAAATTAAGGTTTCCCCCTCCTTTTTAACTTTCAAATGAGGTAATGATTTGATTTCTAGTTTCCAAAATAAATCATTTTCATCATAAGTTATGTATCATCGCCCGATGAAGAAACATTATAATTCCGAAACATGAAAGTTTTTGTGTAGCGATGTAAAATATTATAATATATATATATATATATATATATATATATATATATATATATGACAGACGAGGAAAAATTTGATGATTTTTTATTTAGTTTTTCAAAAATTCTTACATTTATTCATTTTGGTGGGGGTATAGACTTCGAAAATTGTCCATTGCCCCAAGAGCTTTCGGCTACTTTAAACATTTTCAGGGGTCATTTGTTTTTAAGTGTTGTTAACTTCTTTTCATGTTTTGTCTGTTTAAGATGTAGTTTCTGAGCCTTTTGAATAGGAGTAGTGTTTATTCCGAGCTTTCGCGATTTGAGCCGAGCTGGAATTCGAGTTGGACATTTTGGCACTTCCTAATCCCACCAAACGGGAAAATGTAAGAATGATGGAAAGAAATAAAAAAAATTTAATCAACTTTTCCTTGTCTGTCATATTTGAAGAAACATGTTCTGAAGAAAGGTTGCGGCGCGCGCGCACACACACACACACATATCTGTCTATATTTCTGAGACGAGGTATTATGTACATTATTTACATTATTCGGACTACTGTCCTCAACTTTGTCGCCATATTTATTACAACGTTTCGGCCTTTGTACGCTCCGACCTCCTTAACTGATAACTGACATCGATTAAACATGGCACGTGGAACTAGAACAGTCTACCCCAGTGAGCGAAATAAAGGGTTCAGTGAGACATTCCAACCACCGCTGAAACGTTGTAATAAATATGGCGACAAAGATATTGTTTACCAAACCTCCCACGCGGTCCAGATGTGGCACAAGGCCGGTTTAATGTGGGAAAAGGGGAAGTGGGGATAGGCCCGGGCGCTTCCACCCAGGCCACTGGTCATTAGCTGGTCTTAGCTTGTCCAAGCCGGTCAAAGCTAGACGAATATGGCGACAAAGATGAGGACAATAGTACGGATAATGTAAATAATGTACACACACACACACACACACACACACACACACACACATATATATATATATATATAGTCCGAATAATGTAAATAATGTACACGCACACACACGCGCTGGCACACACACACACACACATATATATATATAAAAGAGAGAAACCGCAAACGTTTTTGTTTATAATGTGTATTTGTTTTAATGTATATATTTTTATTCTTTGTTTTAGTGTATATATAATATTTTATTCTTCATGCATTTTCAAACAGTTTACTAGAGACTGCGACAGAATTACCCTCCCATATAAGGGTAATACGTTAGAAGCAATGGTGCTGTTATCTAACTAATGTCTTTCTATTATCTGGGAGTTATATTTGAGAGGTATTTCTGGGAGATATAGGTGGCAAGAATTTCTTGGAGGTATATGTGGGAAGTATTTCTGGCAGGTATACGTAGGAGGTATTTCTGGGAGGTATGTGTGGGAGGTATTTCTGGGAGATATATGTGGGAGGTATTTCTGGGAGGTATATGTGGGAGGAAATTCTGGAAGATATATGTGTGAAGTATTTCTGGAAGGTATATGTGGGAGGTATTTCTGGGAAATATATGTGGGAGATATTTCTGGGATGTATATTTGGGAGGTATGTCTGGGAGGTATATGTGGGAGGTATTACAGGGAGATATATGTGCGAGGTAATGTGGGAGGTATAGATGGGAGGTATTTCTGGGAGGTATATGTGGGAGGTA
>OZ038500.1:54741924-54744424 GCA_964036315.1 Acanthosepion esculentum
TTTCTAAGCTCTATACTAAATATTAAATCTGTTACGGAAAAAGAACTAAAAAAAATGAACACAAAACAATCAGCTTTAAAAAAGGACTCGTAACTGGAAAAACCGAATGAAAAAAGAATGTTAACAACAAATACTTTTTCACACCCAACCCAGTTCTGCGGAATCACAATCAACGTTGACTTTAAGCGAATGAGCCAATTGGAGTAAAGTTCCATGCAGATTTAAATTTTTCCCACTTGTGACGAATGCAGCTATCGAATTCTTTTGCATGGAAGATTCTATTGGCCATCGTGAGATGGCCAATAGAATCTTCCTGCCTATTCGTGGCAGCCAGCTATAGGATCTCACTCTGGCCAGTAGAAAATGGCCGCAAACTACATGAAAACTGTGGTAGAAATATGAAAATAAAAAATCGATTATTTCCACTATCGATGGGAGTTGGGAAATGCAAAGTCTGTCCTGGCCTTTTTACTAACTTGGAGCATGTGCATGTAAATTTTGGTGCAAATCCGTCGAAAATTGCGGACGTGCATTCGTTACACACACACACACACACACACACACACACACACACACACACACACACACACACACCCTGCCTTTTATAGATAGAGATTTATAGATTTTGCTAAAAATGGGGCAGACAAAATTAATCGCCGTCATCTGTAATTTATGAAATAATACTGCTCTATAGGAATCGATATCTTTTTTCTTAATCTGACATTTAATAAAAAACACCGTTTGAAAATGAAATAGTACTGACCTGATTCTATAAAATTCTAAAAGGTAAGGAAGAAGTCAATATGTGAGTGCCACGTAGCGTGATAACTCATTCGTTCTGTAATCATGGTGAAGGCGGCATAACTTGACAAGAATCTCTGAATAAAGATAGTGCATAGGTGACGGATATACAACACTTTCCAAGTGTTTAGCTGCTCTTAGATTGACAACTCGTACCATTATCAAGAAGTACAACTTGTACTCTTTTCTTTGTTTCCAACGAAATCTTTCTGTTTCTTAATACTCAGTTTAGATTTTTTTTCCTTTTTCTTTTTTAATCGGTATCACCTCGGCAAGACAATGAAAGCACAAAGACACAGGGGGTTACTGGGTGTGGAAGAATTAGGAATAGAAACATTAATAATGAACAGGAAGAGAAAAGAGTAATCAGGAGGACGGTAGATAGCGATTGACATTGCATTTAACTTTTGAAGATTAAAGTTGGCTGGAAAGCATGGAACCGGAAGGGAGTTGCACAGGCGAGAAGTGCGAGAAAAGAAACTGTTAGCATAGAACATCTATCCAGCTCAACTGTAAATTGATGAGATCTCGACGCCAGTGTACTGCACTTAAATTCACAAAAAACTAGGTATCATAGCGAAGAGCTCATCCGAACAATTACCATGAAAGCATTTATAGAAAAGACACAGACAGGCAACCTTACAGCGGTGGGAAAGCAACTGAAACCGAGCTGCCAGATCAGGACCAAAAATATTGCTGATTCTTCTCTGGATCTTATCAAGGAGGTTATGGTAAAGAGCAGGAGCACTGGACAACATATGGCAGAAATATTCTATGAATGGACGAATGGTAGACTTTTGAGAGGCATCTTTGGTTATCCCAAAACGCCGTTGGATTTCAGTGACGCTCTTTTCGTACTCTGTTAAAACACTTCCCAGATATTTAAATTGATGTACTTGTTTGATTTTGCCATCTCCAATTTGTAATTTGCATGTTGGGCTGTCCATTTTGCTAACAACCATACAATTGATATTTAGTTCTTTTTTCTCGCTTTCCTTCACTATCTTCTGTACAAGTTCATATAGTTTCCTTTCTGTGTTTGCTATCAACAGGTAACAGATCAAGATTTGATTAAAAGTCAAATATTTCAACGTGGCTCTTTTTTTACCATTATTATACTGCATTGTATTAATATCTGTGTCACAACTTCCTTGGGCCCAATGCTCATCGGTGTCAACAGCATTTTATCATGTTTTAGTTTCACAGCCATCTTATTTTCATGCAATGTCTATCTTTGTACAGCTTCGGTTTTGGTGTTTAGTCCTTTCTTCTTGCTTTCCTTCACTACCTTCTGTAGGGGTTCTTTTAGTTTCCTTTCTGTGTTTGCTATGAACACTGTCTAATCTGCGTATCTTATATTTCTAACATTCTGGCTGCCAATAATGAATCCTGAAAGGTTTCCAAATTCTCATTATATAGGTTGTTTTCTTTTTTGATGGAAGAGCACACATTTCTGGTGAACCGGAAATCATCCGGTATTAGACAATAAATTGCCAAGAGGAGTCGCGTGGTGTGTCGTCAGGAAGATGGAAAAAATTGTAGCTAACGGAAGGTACAAAAGTCAATACCCGATCAGTATCGACTGGGTCACCGTGAAGAGGGGGTATGATGAAGAAAGACCCGAAACCCCTAATGAACCTTTGCTAGAAACATCACTGATGATGTGTATTAAAGCATCCAATAGATGTATTTTACGAAA
>OZ038500.1:54749424-54849424 GCA_964036315.1 Acanthosepion esculentum
ATTGGTGTATGTATACTTTATATATACCTAACTATATATATAGATATGGGGTGATTGCTTTGCTTATTTAGAAACAGCAATATATATATATATATATATATATATATATATATATATATATATATATATATATATATATATATATATATATATATATATATATCTGATGCGATGAGAATGAAAGTAATATATAAATTCCAACGTTCACAGCATTAATTAAAAAAAGGGCTCGATACCGATATTAGAGCGATAATTATTTATTTATTATAATTTTATCATAGAGAAAAAACCATTTTACTCACTACAAAGATGCAACTTGGTTTCAGTGCATTTCAAATGCACTTCAACAGGTGAGAGTCAAACATGTATATGAACAATCCTGCTTGTAGGCAAGCCGTATGTGAAACGTCACTTCTTTTGTTTCACTTGCCTACACGCAGGATTGTATATAACCATTTTCGACTCTCACCCGTCGAAGTGCAGTTGAAATACACTGAAACGAAGTTGCATCATTGTAGTGAGTAAAATGGTTTTGACTATATGATAAAATTATAATATATATATATATATATATATATATATATATATATATATATATATACCCAAGTATGGGATTGGTATATACGGAATAAATTCCAATAACCAACAATTATTATTCTTAAATGGCTATTTTTGTAGTGATTTTATAACATATTTATGTTAAAATATTTAAATAAATAATTATATATATATATATATATATATATATATATATATAGCGGTACTCGCTTTGAAAAACCTTGGGTATATCGGCTTGTAGTAGAACAAACGAGTGCCTCAGGGAAGACGAGGAACAAAAAAAGAAAGAACTAAGAACATGAAATTGAGGCGAAAACAATCGTCTAGGGTTCAAGCTCAGAATGCAAAGAAAAACCTCAAAAACAAGTGAAAGCAACAACGTAAAGTGCTGAATACACGAAGTGGAGCAAACCTAATATAAACATAAAGAGCCACGTAAACCTACCTAGGTTTCACCCAAAAGGATCGTCAGGCTAAAACTGTCCCTCTGGCTCTTTAGGTTTATATTATATATATATATATATATATATATATATATATGGCTCTTTTGGTTTATATATATATATATATATATATATATATATATATATATATATATATATATATATAATTATTTATTGTAATTTTTACATACGGACAAAAACAATTTGCTTTTCGTATATAAAAATTACAATATATATATATATATATATATATATATATATATATATATATATATATACATTATAATTTTTACATAGAAAAAAAATTATAATATATATATATATATATGTATACATGTATATATACATTATAAATTAATTTTCTCTTGAATATCTGTTTATATATATATATTTATACATTATAATTTTTACATAGAACAAAAATTATAATATATATAAATATATATATATGTATACATATATATATATATATATATATATAAACAGACATTCAAGAGAAAAATAATTTATAATGTATATATACAAGTGTTTATAGAATACATGTATATATACATTCTATTATATAGACACCTATATACGCATATATACATAAAAACGAACGAAGTGATTGTTTTACTTAATAGTTATCGGCTAATAATTTTCTGACTCTAACAAGATACACTGAAAGGTAACATTAACATTCAGGTTTTAGCATAATGTATTTGTAACTGGTGAACTAGAAAGAAATAGAAAGAAATTAGTCGATAAAGTAATAATGAATTGGACAGTTTTGACTTACAAATAGAGTCATAATTTGAAACAATGAAAATGAATCAGGGGAGATAACTGTGATCACCTTCTCGTTAAATTAGATTCTCCGAAGCATATTTAATGGGCAGCCATAACTTTTCAAAACACAGCTTTTCACGAGATATAATTTGTCTCGGTTCATTTACATATTATTGGAGAAAAATTTAACAGCACACCTTTTAAATAATTTTCTTCTATGTGCCGTGTCCCTTGAGAGCGTTGTCGATCATGACTCTCAACAATTTCCTTTGCTTTGTAGCTTTTAATAAGTTTTGTGTTTTAGTTATCTCTCCCAAACCCCTTTGCTGCCATCAATTTACTCAAGCTCGCTAGGTAGGTTATGCGTTTTTTTTCTTGGTTTCCCTTGACTTCAGTTTGTCCTGTGAGTATCAAATTTTCCAAGCCCTCTTTTCTCATTATGTGCGCTCGAAATTTCTAGTGTTAAGTAAATGTGGCCTTTTGTTTTCATTTTCTCTCAAACTTCGTTGTTGTTCTCAGCATCTTTTTATAGAACCACTTTTCGCCTCAAGTTTCTTCATCTGTGAGAAGATTATTCTGCATAACCGTCAATACTCCTTTCCTTGTTTCTAACGATATCTTTATGTTTCTTAATACTTTGCGTAGCTTTTGGAAGACATCTCAGTGTGCCTTCGGATTTTCAGTATCGCACTTGCCGTCCTCTGCTAACAGACTTCCCAGATATTTAAATTGTTGTTCTTGTTTGATCTTTGTATCCCCAATTTGCAATTTGAATATTGGGCTCTCCCTTTTGCTATCAACCATGCATTCTGTCGTCTTGCGATTGATATCCCGTCCTTTCCTCAAGCTTTCCTTCAGTACCTTCAGTAGGAGATCTTGTCGGAACTTATTTCTTGAAAATACCAGTTTGGACGAATATCAACTTGCGATGTAAAATGTGTTTATTACAATAATCCAAAGCAAAGATGTAGCATATTTCTGTGATTTTCTGCGCTTATTAGGATTCAAATAAAATTTTCCTATGAATTGACAGAACATAGATGAATATATATATATATATATATATATATATATATATATATATATATATTGGCTGCTGAAAAACTAATTTCGGTTGAGCTCTCTGGTTTGAGGTGTGAGTTTGTAAACAGTGACTATTTAAGCTAATATTGCACGACTCTTCGGCAGAATTGAGTCACTTTCAGTCACTGTGAGTTTATCTAAAATCTAAAAATAAACACGCTAAAATTCACCTTCATCCCTGACCGTGCGCTGACGGCTTAGTGGGAGAAGTTCCGAATTACGCAAATTCAGTCGGGTTTCGATCCTAGCTAGAGGCAACCGGACGTCTAGCCACACTGATAGCTGTGAAACAGCGAAACAGTCTGTCTGTGGATGACAAATATATATATATATATATATATACATACATATATATATATATATATATATATATATATATATATATATATATACATATATATATATATATATATATATATGATATTTATTCAAAATTATAACATATGCATGTTATAACATCATTAATAGATTGTACTTAGGGTATATTGTCACGTTATTTTGAATTACCATATATTTGTATTCTGATTGGTCATCATAAGTTACGTAACAATGTTTCCCTACTGAGGGGCTTTGGTTGTTTATGAACTCTTAAAACCCTTTATTTTTCAACCAACACCATCATTTGATAGGGCACCAGTAGTGTTGAAACGGTATTAAGCACTCTTTTAAGAATTGTGTTACATACATACATATATATAAATTCTTTTCAACGTATAAACCTAAATAAAACCTGCGAGGAAAGAAGTTGTCTTTTTGTGTTTAGTACGATACAAATGGAATTCTGTGTTACTGAACTTGGATGAACTGTTCATAGTCAATATACGAGTGAGCAATAGGTTCATTTGAATGAGATTCTGGGAGGCAGAAGGTATTTTTTCTGAGTTAGGAAATTAACATTAGTAACATACACTCGGAAAAGTTTTGAAGTTAGTAAAATAAGTTTTACATTAATTGATGGAAAGCAACTGTGATCAGCCTTTAAACAATTTTCTGTTTGATATAGATAAACCTATTTCAACATTATATCCAGTGGTAATGAAAATTGAAATTATTATAAGAATTTAAAATAATCAAACTGTCAAGAAGGGAGATAATCTTCAAAATCTCAAAACAAAATCTTCAAAGTGCTGGTTGGTTGTTTTGTTTATCGGCCTTATCAACTCTACAGGCTACTTAATAGCGGAATCTAAATATTTTGTACGTATTTTTTTTTGAGATAATAATAGTTTTAGTGATACAAGTCTCACTAATTAACCCATAGCTGGGAGGGGAAAGTAGGTGTTTTTTATTCCATTCTCAAGCGTATTTGATCAGGAATTTTAACTCGACCTTCTGTATAAAAATCTCGAGCCATTATCCATTACACCGCCTGCCCATCATAGCTTACAGCGCCAGGTATTCCTAATTGTTCACCCAACGAGATCCTGACCCCAGGATCGACATTACTTAACTCCGGTAATCGTACTGGAACCACTGTTTCAACGTGATGTGGCCGTAAGCCAGCAAAATGTGCTTTTCTATATCTAGTGGAATTCAAAAGTAATTCCTCTATTATGAACGGCGGAAAACAATGTGAAGAGTTAGTGTTCAATGTGCGAATGAGTAATCGGTTAATTTGAATGAAATATTGGAAGACAGAAGGCATTTTTCTAAGCAAGAAAAATGACTGAAGTAACAAGAATGTAGAAGGTAGAAAAATTGGTTTTCGCATGAATTTATGGAAACGACTATTTGTAAGCATTTAAATATTTGGCATTCTCTTGCACAGCACAAATACAATTCATTTCTGGACAGAATAGCCGTTAGCGTTAAAATATGGATTCGTTTCGAGAATCTTAGACCGAAGAAAACAGATGTTATACGAAGTACAGCTTTCAACATGTCTGCCATAAGAGGAATCTACTTGGTAGGGTAGGATGGAAAATTAATCTCTTTGTTTCTTCAGACACAATAGGGAAGCCAGAACTATTTAAATTTAGTGGTCCGCTCGCAAAAAAAAAAAAAAAATAGTGATTGTTTTTTCTTGGGTAATTTCGTAAATTAGCATTCATCATATATATATATATATATACACACACACACACACACACATATATATATATATATATGTGTGTGTGTATATATATATATATATGTGTATATATATATATATGTGTATATATATATGTGTGCGTGTGTGTATATATATATATATATGTGTGTGTATATATATATGTGTGTGTGTGTATATATATATATGTGTGTGTGTGTGTGCATATATATATATATATATATATATATATATATATATATATATATATATATAAAGTTGGGTAACTATGGGTAAATAGCAGGACAGACTGGGTTCTATAGCCTTGGTTGGCAACTGGTCTAGGAAAAGGACAACTCTGAATTCAAAACCTGAGGAGGGTCGTTTGGGGACCTTGTGGCATTCAGTGTACAATGTCCCTGTATTCGCCCCGACAAAAAGTGTGCGTGGCCGTCGCGCAGCCACGACCACTTAAAGCAATATCCTCAGCGATTGGCATTTTGTCGTATAGGACTCATGACGGAACCCGATACTCGGACACAACTGGGAGCCGCCGCCGCCGCCGCATATATATAAAAGTATGCATATGAAAATATGAACGGAATGACTCGTTTGACAAGTTACTCAGTGTTTCCCGTGTCTCACAAGATATTCTCAACTGATCTCGAAACCAACCCGGAATAAAATTTTAAAAAATCACTGCTTTGAGTAACACAACTGATTTAATGTCTGAACTAATTTCAACTCGTAACTAATTTCAACCCGGAACTATTTTCAACTTAGAACTAATTTCACTCCGCGAACTAATTTCAACTCGGAATTAATTTCAACTCGATTTAAAATCAAAGTTATCAATTTCCCTGAATTTCCAAACAAAATGTAATGAGTTGTTGTTCATTTTTTGATTTAGCATTAAAAATCTATAGCAGAGAAAATAATTCAGAATTCATCTTTTCTGCAACTTTCATTAATTAGTTCCGAGTTGAAATTAGTTCCGAGTTGAAATTAATTCTGCACCCCATTGTTTTTCGTTGCTGCTTTTTCATCAATATTTATTATATTTTTCTTTCTTTGCAGAATATTGTAAGCGACCTTCGACAACCCGAAAAATATTCCAGCGTTAAATAACACACAAAAGGTTGATAAGCAGTGAAATAAAAAAACAATTCAATCCATTCTTTGCTGGATTGATTTTGCACTTTAAATCCTGTGGATTTTTGTGGCTAGCCCTTCGCAAGATTGGATAATAGGTTCTATTAAATTCATTCGACAATATCTGTTTATTTAATTTTTAAATGTATTATATTTTTATTATATTTTTTGTAGTTATTACTCTCTAGATTACTGTTTCTCAACCAGTGTTCCACAGAACCCTTGGATTCCGCAAGAGGTTTCTAAGGGTTCGCGAAAAGCAGTGACAAATAGGCTAATCCAATTTTGAGTAATTTTTGTTTAATTTCATATTCGTAAGTTTGCTATACACGTACAATATATTACTGGAAAATCCTTGGTTATTATAATAAAGGCTTATGATATTTAAAATTATAATAATGATAGGGAATGTATGTAGTGATGACTACATAGCATCGATTTGAAACTGCCTCCCCTGGTTAGTGGACAGGCCCTTTACGTAGCGGATTCGGGTATCATTGTGTGACTCACTCGAGTACAGGACGCATCCACGGTGTCCATATATCATGTTTGCCACGTGACCTACGATAAAAAATATATAAGTGATAGATATTGATAATTGTATATGTTGTAACCTAGAAAGTGTTACTTAATGTGTAATAACCAAAATGGCGGTTGGAAATGAAATGCTATTCTTTATAACATCAACAAAATACAATACTCGCCAGCGGCGTGAAGTAGGTAAACCACTGCTAGTGTGGACTACTTAGACAATATATTACCCCCACTTACAATAGTGTCCAACATATTTATGAGGACTGAGACATATCCATTAGTGTTCATAGGTACGGGATATGACACTATCTATCTATCTATCTATCTATCTATCTATCTATCTATCTATCTATCTATCTATCTATCTATCTATTGTAAGCTAGAAAGGTTTACTGAATGAGGAATAACCAAAACAGAGGTTGGAAATGAAATAGTAATCATTATGGCATCAACAAAATACAATACTCGCCAGCGGCGTGGAATAGGTAAACCACTGCTAGTGGTGGATTACTTAGACAGCATATTACCCTCAATAGTGTCCAACGTATTTATGAGGATTGGGACATACCCATTAGTGTTCATATGCACGGTATATACCTTTCTTCCTTTTGATTAAATTACTATGATGAATTTACATAAATACATCAATAATTCCAGCAATAAAAAATAATAATCAATAATTAAAAAAAGCAATAAATAATAAAAAAGAAAAAAAGGAAAGCTTAAAATTAATTCTTTGTTGTAACCTAGAAAAGGTTACTGAATGAGGAATAACCAAAACAGAGAATAGAAATGAAATGGTAATCTTTATGGCATCAACAAAATACAATACTCGCCAGTGATTTTTATCGATATGTTCGTTTGTAGAATATCGTATTCATGAACGTTTACGTGAGTTCTGTTCTGTTGAAATCTTTCTTCGCCAAACATTGTACTGGTGAGCGTTTACTTGAGTTCGGCCAAATCCTCGTTGCCAAAATGTTGTAACCTAGGAAACGTTACTGAATGAGGAATAACCAATGGTAATCTTTATAACATCAACAAAATACAATACTCGCCAGCAGCGTGAACTAGGTAAACCACTGCTAGTGGTGGACTACTTAGACAGCATATTACCCCCACTTATAATAGTGTCCAATGTATTTATGAGGATTGAGGCATTAGTGTTCATAGGTACCGCATATAACATATAGTATATCATCATTTTTATGCAGTGGTTCCCTGAGACATGAAAACTATTTCAAGGGTTTCACACGGGTAAAAGTGTTGAGAATCGCTGTATTCTTCAAGAATTTGAAAAATATTGTGTTTTTATCATTTTAGAAATGAACGTGAGGTCTGTTCATGATGTGTATACTGTGTCAAATAAATACTTGAGTTCTTAAAACATTATTTGCACTTATTTTTTTACAAATGTCAAGTTTGAAACTGTGCTTTCGTCATTGATAATAGTGTACTATTACGAATTAGGAAAGAACATCTGCTGTACGCAATTATCAATGACGTAATCACAGTTTCAGACATAACATTTACAAATAAAAAAAAAGTACACACAACTCTTTAAGAAGTCAGGAATCAATTTGTAGGGATCCGCTTCGAACTCCATAACAAAATCAATATCTTTCGATTCTGACAAATGCTGTTAGTTTCAGGACGCTAATCTATCAAAAATATTCGCTCAACCTTCTTCCCTATATTTTAGTGAACGGACCAGTCTATTTAAGTTATTCCCGAAAAACATTATTACACATTTTAAAATGACCATAAGTAGCATATTCATTTATCTATTGTTTTCTTTTATAATGTATTTATTTACTGACACACCTCAGCGGGATATCATCTTTGAAGGAACAAATAAGGAAAAAAAATAAGGTAAAAAGAAGGTAAAATCCCAAAAGACTGAAAATCCGCATATCGAGAAAAAAGATGAGAATAGAATATTCTAAAAAAAATATATCCCATGAGGTTTAACGACATCAAATATTCCTTCAGAGGGATGGTTGCTTAGTCTTTGTATAAATAGTCATAGAAACTTTAATATAGTAAATCAAGGGAACCGAGATTACACAATGATCACCTGTCCTTATCTGCTTGTGCATATTTAAGTTTGTTCAGTGAATGTTGACCAATGGCAGATCGATGGAATTTTCAGTGGAACAAGACCAGTTGTTCAAACTACTGGAGCAGTGGAACCATTCGTAATCAAAGAAACAACCAAGTATGTCTTTAAGAAAAGGATATCGAACTTTGGAGAATTGATCTTGACAGGCAGATAGATTTAATGAAAATACAGAAAAGGGATTGTATGTATTTCCATGTTCTTGTCTACTCTCATTACTATACTGCACGATTTCTACAAAGATCGCGAAGTTGATGTCAAACCACAGCCGATGTTTAACCTGGAAAGTGATGGGCTCTGTCAGGTCTACTTGGCCAAGACACGCTACGCAGGAATGAATACCTCTCCAGCTTTCAACCCACATGGGAGGAGAGAAATGATCAGGTTCTCACCTTACGACCACACTCGGTGATGGTGCTGCTGCTGCTGCTGATGATGATGATTACCCTAAAAATCTGAGATCAACTTGCATAAAAAGCAAACATTGCTTTCCTGGTCAAAAAGCAATGATCGACTTAGAGATCAACTTACAGACCAATATATATGATAATTTCTATGTCATCCTCTCGGAGTATAAATACATATACATTGCCAGCGACATCCAAGTAAGTATGTGTGGCTGTAGATCTATGAATATAAGAAACTTATTGTTTGTTTGAGAAGCCCGAGCGAGTAGGAAAACTCGCGTGTTTGCAGGTTTGAAAGGGACCAACAAAATAACAATGAACTGTATCTTAACTCGCTTATAGTACGATCATGATTTACAAGAATCCGATACTTTATTTATTTAAAAAAAATGTACTAGAAATTACTTCGTATTTCGTGACCAATATACAGAGGGGGTGCAAAAATAGGTATATAGTAATGAAAAACAAAACATGCGCACAGAACGTATTGTATTGACAATACAAAAATATCAATAACAAACATATCAATCTCTGAAATGTCCAAAATTTTTACCCCGTCAGTCACGCACCACTCTTTACCTGCAAAACATTATTATTATTATTATTATTATTATTATTATTATTATTATTATTATTATTTATTAAAAACAAAACTATACCAAATGTATTATAATAAAAATTATGAAGATAAAAGTACCAAAAATGATTTTAATGAAATAAATGAATTCTAGTATTAAAAGAATCCGAGAACTATTATTATAATACTATATAATATTATGATATTTGTATAATAATAATACACACACACACACACACACACACACACACACACACATATATATATATATATATATATATGTATATATATATATATATAATGGACTCTCCCGTTGGTTTCGACGTACGAGGATCTGGCAACTTAACCAATTGAATCAGTTATGGATTTTATACGATAATCTAACGAACACGACTGGAATTCGAACTCGATTCTCCGATTTCTCAATCTGAGCCACTGTCCATTACACCACTACACATCCACATATATACACACAAACAGACACATACACACATATATGCACACACAGAGATTGAATTCCTCTTTTCTCCTCGCGGTTAGGGATTAAATAGCAGGGTCGACTAATTTCTCTAACCGTAACTGGAAGCCAGTCTGGGAAAAAGGAAAATGATAAGATATATATATATATATATATATTCTTACATCGACGCGTATTCCTTGAGGTAGGGTTGTGGCGAAATACTCTTCAGGGTACGTGACAAGAGTAACTTACATGCTAGATTGAAACACTGACGAACGAAATAAAAAAAATACTGATGACAAAGAAATTGTCGTTCTAGATGCAATTTTCTCTTCGTTCAGTCAAAATTATTTGAAGGCCTTGACAGTAATTATATACTGGAGAAAAGCCATCAAATAAAGAACAGTTAACACTTCAACGGCGGATATCATCAATCGATATTTCATTGGAGATCAATTGGTGATTTAAACGCTTTACAGCGATACGAACATCATTCATTACCAATTCGAAGCTATATGTCTAACTGACAACTGTAGGATTCACGAGTTTACTGTTTGCTACGATTTATGACAATACGTTATTATCTGGGGTGTTTGCCAGCAAGTAAAGTTGGAAAAAGCTGCTTAGGAGGCGCACACGCAGAACAATCACAGGTCTAGACAACAGATGAGCAATGCGAGAGGGGTAAGGATGAGAGTCCCAGGAATCTTTTTCTTTGTTTTCTCTACCTAGTCTTCCATTTATCCGATACTCTCTCTAACTAAGGCCTTCCTACATCTCGGCTATTTTAACAACAACAGCAACATTACATCTCATCACCAATTCGTAGCGATCCGAATATTAATAAAGGCTAGACTAGAATTGTAGATCAATCTAGACCTCATTGAAAAAAAAAAAAAAATTAAAAAAAGACGCTCCTGTGTAAGCCTCTTTCTGGATATTGGTAACTTTTAAAATTTTTTTACTAAGAGTTTCTTTTTGTTTTCCATGTCGACAATATTGTTAAATTTCTCATAATAATTCTGAAAATAAGATAAGAGATGATAAATAAAAGCGAAATGTTGTCTTATCTTGCGAATTATTCTTGCCTTGATAAAGTCGAATGACGAAACACGTCGGCAAAGACAATATTTAACAACTGGTTTTGACATCTTTTTGTAGAGCAGGACTTCCTGCTCTTCCCTACTACTGTGACAATGACTACTTATAAATATGGCAAGTAGCAACATTAGAGAAGGATTTGAGTAGTATTTGATTTACTCAGATTATTCCATCTAATATATGAGTATTTAATAAATCTTTTCTTCTTTGTTTCCTCTACCTAGTCTTCTATTTATTCGATACTCTCTCTAACTACGGCCTTCCTACATCTCGGCTATTTTGAACAAAGACAACATTACAACATATCTCCAATTCGTAGTTCTTATATTGGGCCTTTTCTCTAGTTAACAACTACAATCGATGGTTAGTCCTTTCTTCTCGCGTTCCTTCACTACTTTTCCGTCCGCTGTTAAAACATTTTCCAGATATTTCAATTTTAGGACCTGTTTGATTTTGGTATCCCCACTTCGTAATTTCGATATATTTCTGCGGCAAATGCTTATTTTATTAAACAACTATATGCTTCATCATATCTAAAGGATGTCCTTTAGTAGAGTATTGACTAACTAGCTATCATTTCCATGGGGGCTTTACTTGGTGTCCATAAATATTAGCTTTGTGCCAGAGTAAGGTAAGTTTAGTAAAAAAAGCTGTATCCCATGAGAGAATGGATAGCAAGATCGTCTTGAAACTTATTACTATTGTGTAGTCGCTTCGATTTTCATTTATTGCAGACAAGAGACGAGCAATCCTAAAGGGATAAGGCAGAGAATCCTAGAAATATTTGCACGCACGAAGGCCCAAGCCCTCAATGTCACACACGTTTACGTCGACACTAAATGAAGAACGTCAGAGACTTTCTTTTACTAATTCTTCATCCAAAACAAGGCTTATGAGTCACTCAAGGGTGAGGTTTACTGAAGCAGATTGTATGAGGATATATTTTATATACCGTACCTATGAACACTAATGGGTATATCTCAATACTCATAAATTCGTAGGACAATATTGTAAGTGGGGGCAATATGCTGCCTAAGCTGGCACCGTGAGCTGGCAGCTTGGGAAGCTCTTACCGTGTCGAACACTCTTCCCAAAGGCAGAGAGGAACCCGGACAAGGCTATGCCGATTGGCAGTCTCTCGTCCGGGGAGGTAGACAGATACTCGATCTCGCGTATGCGGGGTCTACGGACAATTTTGCCCGAGGCTACGGGCTCGGATTTCCCCACGTTAAATTTGCCTTGTGTTGCATCCTACCTCGTGGGGAGGCAGGTAAATATCGTAACATGCTGTCTAAGTTGTCCACCACTAGCAGTGGTTTACCAACTTCACGCCGCTGGCGAGTATTGTATTTTATTGATGTTATAAAGATTACCATTTCATTTCCAACCTCCGTTTTGGTTATTCCTCATTCAGTAACATTTTCCAGGTTACAACAATATGTAGAATTGATAACGATTGACCCTTGACGTGAAGAGGTGAAGATGGTAGTGAACGGGGATGCATCCCCTCTGAAGTCTGTTCTACAGAGTAGTGGTTCACAAGTAGACGCTATCTGAATGGAACGTCCTTCTTATAAATGGAATAAGAAGGGGATGAAGATGATTCAGCCCTGTATATACAGTATGGCGGGTCCTGTATGTAAATGCGAATAAACAATCTCATCGGATTTATTCGACCATTACAACGATTCTATCCTAAGAGATCTGGCGACTCAAATGTTTCTTGATTAATAGTGAGCACAATTTTAACAATATAATACACTGTGGCAGACACCGAAGGAAAAGAACAAGAGTTCCTAGACAAAGTAGTGAAGGATAACAAGAAGAAAAGACTATCATTTGTAGTTGTTAGCTAGAGAAGAAGCCCAAGATACCAACTACGAATGGGAGATGTGTTGTAATGTTGTCTTCGTTCAAAATAACTGGGAATTTGGAAGGCCGCAGTTAGAGAGAGCATCGAAGGAACGGAAGACTAGGTCGCGGAAAGAAAGAGGAAGAGGTCTATTAATTACTCATACATAAAACTGAAAAACTTGATTAAATCAAATACTTCACAAATCCTCCTCTAATGTTGATACTTGTCATATATATAAGTAGGCGCAGTCCATTGCCCCAGTAGTAGGGAGGAGCAGGAAGTACTCTGTGTCCTATTGTGCAACAAGATGTCAAAACGACACAAGTACAGAAGTTCAATACCTGGGATGGAATTTAACAAAGGATGGAAAATGTGATACCAAATCCAAAAGCGCATTGGATTAGCTAAAAGATGTCTCCCAAAAGCTAAGGAATGTACTAAAAACAAAAAAAAATTCGTTAGAAGCAAAGAAAAGAGGGCAATATCGATTGTTCAAAGAATAGAAAGTTGTGGAAGCCATGATACCCGCGTTCTAAAGAAGAAGAAGAAGAAGAAAAAGGAGGAGGAGGGGAAGAAGAAGAAGAAGAAGAAGAAGGAGGGGGAGGAGAAGAAGAAGAAGAAGAAGAAGAATAAGAATAAGAAGAAGAAGAAGAAGAAGAAGAAGAAGAAGAAGAAGAAGAGGAGGAGGAAGAAGAAGAAGTTCATATTAGTATTTTCAACGATAACTTTTCCGTAAGAAGATTGCATGTCACCTATCCTCCAAGTGTGTTCTTCCTATAAGCAGATACACAGTCTATCCACAGTCTATCTGGCTTTTTTTCGTCGACGGCCGGCAGAAAACACAGCGCCACGCATGACTAAAACAACCAATGCCGGTGGGATATTATGCTGATATATATATATATATCCCATATACTATTATATATCCCATAGGCACAATTTGACGATCTTTTATTACAAAACTATCAAAATCGACTTTAAAAAATGATTATCTCATGTTTAATGACCATTATATCGGAGTCTGAAGGATGTTATTTTTTGTCAAAACGTGTTTGTTCTTACCTATGTTTTCTATAGAACTTTAAAAAAACTTTTTTTGTCAGTCTCGGTGTCTGTATTTTAAATGTGGATTATTAATTCACTTCAATCGGTGTCTGACCCCATCGGTGGCTAGCCAAGAGTAGCTGAATGTTCTGTCTACGAAGATCACAGAAGAGCTGAATGTTTTCGCTTAAGCAAAGAAGGCCGAAAAGTCTGCGTTAGGAGAGAAAGAGAAAAGCTTAATAGATATTTCTCAGTGCAATTCAAGCAGTCGTAAACACTGAGGCCGAGTCACTCAGATAGATTATTAGCCACGGAAAAGGTGGAGAAGAATTTTAAGTAAGTAGTAATTTAGGTTGGTAAAAATAAGTTAGAAAATAGTTTCGCAACAATGTTGGAAAAAACAGTTAGAAAATAGTTTGCAACAATGTCAAGGTAAATATGTTAATTTTTGTATATTTAAACCATTATATATATATATATATATATATATATATATATATATATATATATATATATATATATATGTGTGTGTGTGTGTGTGTGTGTGTGTGACGATCGCAGGGGCGTGAAACCCAGGGTTACAAACTCATATCAATACAGCTAAGTATGTTAGCTCTATCACTGATATTGAGCGCTTTACAGTAAGTGCCGCGCATATATAATATATAAATAATATAAACTGCGTCTAGAGATTATATGCAAGTTATGAATTGGTATAAAGATTTGCGTCTTTAATGTTAAAAGTTCTATTATGATGTTGTTTAGATTCTACTCAATATTATTAACTTAGATATATAGTGATAGAGAAAACTGTTGTTTTTGGTTGGAAAAAATGTTACTAACAAAACAGACTAATTTGACTGTCAGTAGTTTATTTGCAACTATTTATTTTGATAATTTTACATTATTATACCTTGTAAAACTAATGTAAAAAAATAATATGAAAAGATTTTAGAACAAATTCGTCAATTTCTTAAAGGAAAAAAATAAAAAAACATTTTATTTTAAAAATAAAAGATATATTAACAAAAAATAATAAGAACCTCCTAAAATTTATTGCACAAATGCTCCTTTCTTTTCAATAACTCTTAGCAGACTATTGTCAACATCTGATGTTAGATTTGCAATTTTAGCGGCTGGTAAGTTTTTTGCAGCAACTTTAATTGCCTCCCAGAGGTCACACTTTCTGTTGAATTGCCTTCCATTAGAATAAATATCTCTCTTGAGGATGCTCCACAGGTTCTCAATGGGATTCAAGTCACAGCTATTTGAAGGCCAGTCCATAAGAGAATCTTCAACAAATCCCTTTTCTTTCAACCAGGATTTAATAAACTTTGATGCATGGCTTGGTGCGTTGTCTTACATAAAGATCATAGATCTACGCTTGGCTAAAGACTGGTTATCAAGCCATTCAAAGAAATATTGCTCTAGAAAATCACAGTAACTTTTGGAATTCATGTAAACCCCATCATTCAGTTTAAATGGACCCACGAGCTCATTACCAATAATCCCAGCCCATATCATGATCCCACCGCCGCCTTGTTGGCGTTTAAAAGTTTTTCTTGAGTCCTGTTGCTTGCAAACCGATCCTCGGGCCCATCGAGGGTGATCCTTGATTCATCTGTAAAAAGCACTGAAATCAGTTTTCATGTATTTTTTTGCCCACTGCAATCTTCTTTCCTTATGTTTTTTTGTTAAAATGGGTTTCTTTATTTGATGTTTTACATCAGCAAACTTCCTTAATGCTTTACACCTTGTTTCCCTTGACACCATAGGAACTCCAGCGGCCTCAAATATGAAAGCACTTGACGCATTTGGGTTTCTTATTAATTCTCTTCGGGTATGTGATATATCTCGCTTTGTTAAATTCCTGAATTCAGCCTGAGACTTTTTTCCTTGGTTGAATTCCAATTTGACATATTTTCTTGATTGTTCAATTGTCCCTTTTCAAATCCTTAGAAATTTGAAGCGAAGACTTTCCTTTGCTAATTTCTTTGATTATATAGTTCTTTTCATTCATTGTTAATTCTTTTTTACGAGCCATAATACTAAATTCTAGTTCTTGCAAATAATCTCTTGACACTGCAAATTTCTATAATTACTGAAAAAATACAAAATATCAATCTGAAATTGAAAATTGGGATTTAATTGCTTTCATACTTACTCGCTATACATAATAGTACAAATTATTTCATTGGATAACACATAACTATGAATTTTACATAAAATATTTGACAATACCTCTTTTGCATATAATCTCTAGACGCAGTTTATATAGAAATTACCTATATATATATATATATATATATATATATATATATATATATATATATATATATGATTAATGTATATTTGGGAAGTAGCCTTTCTTTTAAACATCTTAGTAATTTTTTATTTAGTTTTTTCCGGCGTTCTTCTTTAGCCATTTTCAAGCGAGGCGATTTTAGTTTAGTTAGTTTATTTTCATGTTTTGACTGTGTGAATATATTGTTTGTGAATTATACTGGAAGCGATTCTGAGTCATCTTGTATTGGGCATGGCTGGAATTCGGCTCTATATTTCCAAAGGACTTTCATCACTGCGTTACCATAGTTAAACAAGGTAAGGTTGATACTGTGGGAGATCTGTTTGATGCATAAGGCACCTCTTATAACAAAGTATTTTCTGAAATTTGATTTACAAATCACTCTAGTTTTATCGACTAATATCATTCTTAAGGACTCTTGCAGATTATGCGTTAATAAGTGCTTTTCTTTTCATAGAGCTCTGCTCTCTAATTGACATGCAAGAAGTCTACTCAAGGTGGTGGTTGTATGCCCGATATAAGTAATTGTTTTATGACAAGAAACACAGTTTTGTACTGGGCAGTGAAATTGATACACTATTTTTGTGATGCCAACGAACACTCGTTTGACACTTATGTGATGCCAACAAATACTCATTGTCACTTTTGTAATTCTCGTTGTAGTAGAGACTTTGTAATCGCAGATACAACTATAGTACGCCGTTGAACAATACTAGTGTCAGACGTCTTCCAATAACAATCGCACTAATAGTACTTGTTCGATAATACTCGCTCGTACAGTAATCCGTAGATTAATCCGAATAGCGAAATAGTAATAGTATAGAGATTAGTGATCCGTATAGTAATAGAGGATAGACTAGAAATAGCGATCCGAATACTAATAAAGGATAGACTAGAATTGCAGATCAATCTAGACGTCATTTTTAAAAAATTAAAAAAAGACGCTCCTGTGTAAGCCTCTTTCTGAATACTGGTAACTTTTTAAACATTTTTGCTAAGAGTTTGTTTTTGATTTCCATGTCGACAAATTTCTCATAATAATTCTGAAAATAAGATAAGAGATGATAAATAAAAGCGAAATGTTGTCTTATCTTGCGAATTATTCTTGCCTTGATAAAGTCGAATGACGAAACGCGTCGGCAAGGACAATATTTAACAATTGGTTTTGACATCTTGTTGAAGAGCAGGACTCAGCGTACGTCCTGCTCTTCCCTACTACTGTGACAATGACTACTTATAAATATTGCAAGTAGCAACATTAGAGAAGGATTTGAGTAGTATTTGATTTACTCAAATTATTCC
Organism: Acanthosepion esculentum; assembly: GCA_964036315.1. Lineage (NCBI taxonomy): Eukaryota > Metazoa > Mollusca > Cephalopoda > Sepiida > Sepiidae > Acanthosepion > Acanthosepion esculentum. The sequence continues at coordinate 54,767,162 of OZ038500.1, forward strand.
ATCTAATATATGAGTATTTAATAAATCTTTTCTTCTTTGTTTCCTCTACCTAGTCTTCTATTTATTCGATACTCTCTCTAACTACGGCCTTCCTACGTCTCGGCTATTTTGAACAAAGACAACATTACAACATATCTCCAATTCGTAGTTCTTATATTGGGCCTTTTCTCTAGATAACAACTACAATCGATGGTTAGTCCTTTCTTCTCGCTTTCCTTCACTACTTTTCCATCCATTGTTAAAACATTTTCCAGATAGTTCAATTTTAGGACTTGTTTGATTTTGGCATCCCTACTTCGTGATTTCAATATATTTCTGTAGGGAATGCTTATTTTATTAAACAACTATATGATTAACCAAATCTAAAGATTTGCTCTATTTGAGTATTGGTTGACTACTATCATTTCCATGGGGCCTTTACTTGGTGTCCATAAATATTAGCCTTGTGCCAGAGTAAGGTTAGCTTAGTAGAAAGAGCTGTATCCCATGGGAGAATGGATAGCAAGATCAACCTGAAACTTATCACTATTGTGTAGTCGCTTCGATTCTCATTATTTGTACTCAGTTTTCAGCCTCGTGCCAGACGATTAAAAGCACAATAACTGAGCATTATTTAAAGATTTTGAAAAATGTCTGGCGTCGAGTCAAGGAAAGATGTACAAAATTTACTGAAAAAAAATCTTCAAATTTACAATGTCGGGAGGAAAATAAGAAAAAAGAAATAAAGAAAAAATACAAAAAAACCCCAAAAGAACGAATAAATTGATTGCAAGGATTAGAATCTTTGATTATGTTCCTATCACTGATTAAAAATGATTTTCTTAAAAATCTAGAGGAATTTATATCGATTAAAATCTATGTATGTTTGTGTCTTGTTTTCTGCTTCATCTTATCTTAAACACCAACCTGAATGTTCGCCTATCGCGATGAACGGGTGTTCTCTCAAGGAGGCCCCGTGCCTGGAGCACCTGCGTGGGTGAGCTTAATTGTTCATCGGATGTCTATGAAGGAATGATGCTAGAGCTGTGAAATCTTGCATGCATTAATTTCATCTATTCTTATTAATAACTGCATTGTTTCTTTCCGGGTACGAGGTTAGCCTGAAAAGTTTATAGGTTGGTTACAAAAGAATGATGCTAGAGCTGTGACATCTTGCATGCATTAATTTCAACTCTTCTTATCAATAACTGTATTGTTTCTTTCCATTGTACGCGGGTGGGCAGAAAAGTTCATAGGCTGATTATAGAGGATTGATGCTAGAGCCGTGAAATTGTGCATGCATTAATTTCAACTCTTATTAATAACTGCATTGTTTCTTTTCGGGTATGAGTGTGGGTCGAAAAGCTCACAGGCTGACTATGAAGGAGTTATGCTACAGCTGTGAAATCTTGCATGCATTAATTTCAACATTTCTTATTGATAATTGCATTGTTTCTTTCCACCTAAGCTGACATCTCTCTGTTCAAAGAAAATTTAAATAGTTACAAGCAGCGTCTTCCCTTGAAGATTCTCAAAATTTGGCATCGTGGTGTTATCAAGTACCCGCAGAAAAACAGGTTTTATCCCCTAAGTACATTAATGCTGACATGGTTGCTATTAGGTTGGTACAAAAATAATGTCGTTTTCTCACATGAAGTTGAACGTCAAAAAACGACATTATTTTTGCACCCACCTAATACATTCAGGGATGACGCCTCAACTTTATCAACCGTGAAAACGTGGGCAGCTGAAATTAGGAGGGGAATTGAAAGTCATGAAGATGCTCCAAGTTCTGGACGTCCTGTAACTTCCACCACCGAGGGAAACATTGATCGCGTTCGCCACATATGATGGGTGGCAGGCGATTGACTATAAATCAAATAGTCAATGCTATTATCATATTCTATGAGAGAGTTGAGAATATTTTGCACAATGAACTTGACATGACGTGGGTTTCTATTCGATGGGTGTCACGTCTTCTGACACATGATCAAAAGTGCCCCGGGATGATAACATCACGGGAAAAAAATCTGACATTGTCTGAGGCAGACCCAGCTGGTTTCCTTGAATGTTTCCTAATCCGGGGTGAGTCTTGGGTTCATCACTTTGAACCAGAGACAGTCCATGCAGTGAAAACACCCCTCCTCACCTGCTCCAAAAAAAGCTATGGTCCTTTCATCTACAGGAAAGATGATGGCTCTAGATCTTTGGAAAGAAAAAAGGCATTGTATTTATTAACTATCTTCAAAAGGGCAAGATCATTAATAGAGATGCCTACTGAATGAAGCAGTTACGAAAGGCTGTCTACAGCAAATGTCATGGAAAATCAACGAAAGTGGTTTTGTTTCATCAGGACATTGTTCCAGCCTACAACCCCTTTGTTTCAATGGCTTCTCTGCATGAACTGGTTGGTCTTCTTTATATGGTGTGTCCCTTCAGGACGTAGGTGATAATAGCTCTCCATAATTTCCTGTCCTTTGTAGATTTTAATACATTTTGTCTTTTTGTTATTTCTTCTAAACCCTATTCCGCCATTCATTTACTCAAGCTCACTAAATATGTTGTAGTTGTTTCCCTTTATTCCACTTGGCTTCAATCTGTCGTGTGAGTATCAGATTTTCCAAGCCTCTCTCTCTTTATATATATATATATATATATATATATATATATATATATATATATATATATATATATATAGTTTACGAAAAACTTGGTAATCCATATGATTTAATGTGTCAATGTCTTGACTTCCTCAAACAATTTAAATTTGAAAGCATAGACATTTTACATCTAGCTCAATCATCTCTCTCTCCCCCTCACTTCGTTAATTTACATATGCTTAGTACTGCCCGTCAAAAATGTGTAAATTGTTTTTCATTTTTCGTTTCAACCTTTGGAAGTAAAGTCTGATGATCCGCGGTCCTTTAAAAGGGCTGTGGTGAAATAATTTATTACATGGAGCCTTAAAGTGGTCTGTCTTTATATATATATATATATATATATATATATATATATGAAATATGTATGAAGTATGTATTGGTTAATATTTGTCACTTTTTCCCATCTGTTTATATCTATCTATCTATCTATCTATCTATCTATCTATCTATCTATCTATCTATCTATCTATCTATCTCGTTCTGTTAATGTATCTCTTTCTATATTTCTCTGTCTCTTTCTACCTCTCTATCCATGCCTGGAACCAATTCTACAGAAGAGAATCTGAATATTAAACCGAATTCGCCGTTTGAATTAAGACGAAAACTGTAACGACAATAATGACAATAGGAATAAACATACGAATGAATCAATCAAACAATTTCATCAAAGGTTAGAATTAATCAACGGAAAAAGGCCATTTTTCGTAAATTCGCAAAAAGAGAAGAATTTTATTCGTTTGCTTAACATTATTTTATTTTTTGTTATAATTCGGTTTCAAGAATCCAGTGAAATAAATAACAAAGATACGAGACAAAAAATCATTTCCCATTAGACGAGATGACAACCGACCGTTTCGTACGCGGTAAACCATATTCGATAATGAATTGGAGGAAAGAAATTATCAATAAAAGACGTTCAAGTCTTTTTTCGTTTTCTTTTAAATCTTTTCACATGAGATCTATGGGAAAATTTTAGAGTAAAGACTTTCAGGATAGATGAATATATATGAACTGACTGAGAATAGATCGGGCGGTTGTTAGATATGAACTGAGATAGATAGATAGATAGATAGATAGACAGGTAGAGAGATAGACAGACAGATAAATACATAAATAGATAGATAAATATGAACATATTCGAGACAGGCAGATGAATATAAACAGACACGAACCTTCGAGCACACACACATATATACATATATATATATTATAATATTATATATATTATATTATAACGATATATAATTTTGTATAATTTTACATATCAACAGTTTGTCACACACACACACACACACACACACACACACACACACACACACACACACACACACACACACACACATATATATATATATATATATATATATATTCCGGGCAAAACAGCAAAATTGTCCAAATCCTGTAACATGCTATAATTATCCATCCCACAAAATGTTTAATATCTAAAAAAAAAGACTAAACTCATTGCGTTTCTTTTTCCAGTTTTTCATATAAGAGGCTTAGCCATCTTGACACCATTTGTCGTAAGAATCACTGAAAAACGCTTTGAGTTATTCAGCTAGAAAGAGAACAGGTTAAAATAATTTTATATCAGACCCACGGTCTTCCCAAAGGAGTAATGGTGTGAGAGAATGATAAGACGGGCCCTCAGGAACGGTACCAACATTCATACTCTAGTGTCTATCTTCAAAGTACATTCAAGAACCATCAAGAGAACAGTGAATCAATGTAAAAAGAAAGAGGGAACGGTAGAGAGGAAAATTGGTTTAGCAGGTCACAACAGGAAGAGGGGTCATCATCTCAACTTAGAGCTAAAGAGATCAATTAGAAAAGATCCAACTCAATCCATAAGAAGTTTGGCACATAAGAGAGGAGTTTCAGCTATGACAGTCCAAAGAACAGTGAAAAAAACTTGAAAATGATATCGTACGTGAAACATGTGAGGCACCTTATTACTCCAAGACAGAGAGTTTGAAGGTTAGAGAGGGCGGAGATCATTTTGAATAAATTGAAAAATAATCCTGGAATAATATATATATATATGTTATGGTAATTTACTCACGCACGCATGAACTCTCCCAGCTATAAATAGGAGCAGGTACTGCCTTTTTGAGAAGGAAGTTTCCAGCAGTCAGCTCTGAAAGTCGGACCGAACATTCTTGCCGTAACACTCTCGTTTGTATATGTTTGTATTACTGTTTCCCGTTAATATATTTGTTTAACTCAATTCCTTTCTTGTGTATTTATTTCTGGCCCTAACAAGGCCACATCGACTTGGCGACGAGGGCCCTTAAGGACCCTTGAGGACTCCAAAAGGACTATGTGGAAATTGTGAATATTGGTTTTACTCAACAGTACTTGGCAATCCAGAAAAGAAAACCGAAAAGTGTAACTAACTTACACTAAACTTTCTGAGTATTCATGACTTTCAGAGAAAAATAGCACTCGTGATGAGGACACTTGAGGGCCCCAAAAAGGACTACATGGAAATTGTCAATATTGGTTCTACTCAACAAGGCCACAACAATATATATGAATTTATTTTAATACTTGATGAGCTTCCGATATTTAGCTATGATTGATTAATGATGAATATATCATATTCGTTTATGATTGATTTCATCACAATTATTCTGTTAAGTTTGGAGAGAAATTATACATTCTTATCGCTCAAATTAGAGTCCAATAGCGATATAAAAAATTCGGAGAATTCCAGTAAGATATCTTTAATCATTTGTAGGGTTCAACGGTTCAGTGTTTAATGTAACAAATGAACAGTTTTGCTTTTACATGCTTTTGACAATTTTGCTGTTACACTTGTTGTATATATATATATATATATATATGTGTGTGTGTGTGTGTGTGTGTGTGTGTGTGTGTGTGTGTGTGTGAACAGATTGAGATAGATGGTTTTGAACCGACTAAGACTGATAGTTATGCATACAAACACAGATTGGTGGCAACAAAATGGAGTCAAATTTTAAGGCTGTGCAGATGCACGTGAATTCAGTGATTTCTATGCGGTAACGAAACAACTATTTGGACCAGTACGAACATCAACTGGATCTCTTCTAGCAGCTGATAATACAAGCACATTGGCCGTTCTGCGAGACAGACTACTCCTACACGTTAAGGAACAGTTTACCGCCCTCCTACATAGAAACTCGATCAGAGTAGAAGAACCCCTGAGAAACGTCCCAAATCATCCTCGTCAGCTATAGATGAATATGAGGCATACTTTTCAAGAATTCAAGCAAGTTACGATGCAAAACAAATCAAGGAAATTCATAGGCTCAGACAATATCCATATCGACCTGATCAAAGGTCTTTGATAGCGTTCCAAGAGCTGCTATGAGGATAGTTCTTCATCGTTTTGAATGTCCCGACTACTTTATCTCTCTGGTTCAATTAATACATAACAATATGTCTGGACGCCTATTCCACCAAAACATGCTTTGAGAAGAATTTCCAAGGATGCATCTTGGCAGCTATGTCATTCTCCTTGGATCTGGTTGCAATGCTTCACAAACTTCCTTCAAAAAATCCAGAAGTTGATGGAGGACTTTCCGATCTAAACATCTAATGCACACACAACAACTCTCAGAATTTCAATATACTGATGACAACGCTGCTCTCTGTCATTAAAAAGAAGAACTCCAACAGTCTGTGAACAACTTTGGTATGGCCTACCATTGTTTTGGCCTTACAGTAAACATCAATAAAACCTCAGGTCTTTGAACAGGTAGCCCCAAATACCATTTTACCAGATTCTGATTTTACCATCTGTGATACAATTCTAGAACAAGTAGAGCATGTTTCATATCTAGGCAGCCTTTTATCAAATAAGTACACCCCAGAAAAGGATGTGGAACACAGAATTGGAGCTGCATATGGGGCATTTGAAAAGTTAATCAAATGCATCTTCAACAACAAAGAACTGAACTTAACAACAAAAATTATGATCTATAATGCTTTTGTCATTTTATCTTTGCTATATGGTTGTGAAACCTGAACTCTGTATTGTTGTGATATCCAAAAATTAGGCAGCTTTCAATCTTGAATATCAAATGGAACTACTTTGACCAACACCAAAGTCCTGGAAAGAGACAACAGTCAAAGCATTGAATCAGTGATCATTAAACTCTGTCTTTGATGGTCAGGACATCTAGCAAGGATGGAAGAGTCAAGGTTTCCACATTTTCTTATTCAGTGAGTTCACTTCAGGGAAGAGATCACAGGGTTGCCCTCTTTAATGATACAAGGACCAAATCAAAACAACACTGAAAGCCACTGGACCTGTGCCCAAATCATTTGAAACCCAAGTACAAGACCATACTAACTGGCGATGTTCCATCACCATTGGAACCAAAAACTTTGAAGCCACCGGAAGAGAAAAGGAAGAAGTTAAACAATAAAAGAACAGCTTGACAAAATCGACCAACATTTCTATGTAATCAATTTCTTCAACTCTTCCATGCAAGAATTGGTCTACTTAGTCATAAACGCCATCATCATAAAGGAAGCGATCAGAAAAGAAGAAATTAAATTCTTGGATACGAGATAAGCCAACGACAAGAGAGATAGATACAGGGTTCGATGGGTAAATTGTCGCCATTTGATATTTTTAATTTTGCGCATGCCCGTTTTTTTTTATTTTGTCAAGTACAAAGTATAGTAGAGTCAGTTGAGCAATGTTTGTGATAAAAAGAGCACCATGACGCCATTCATTCTGCCAGAAAATCTCTAATACAAACATGTAAGTGTTCGGGTGTCAATCTGAGGACAGTGCAGAGGTTTCGGAAAGAGTTGGATGAGTCTAATGGTGATTACAAAGCTGTTTGGAGTGAATACTAGTGATGGTGTTGCTATGCCTCCATTCATCTTCCCACAGTGTCTCAGACCCAAAACAGAGGTCTACATCAATTGCATTGGGGAGGTAGTGCTGCCCTGGGTCAAGAGGGTAGCTGCTGGAAGACCCTATGTCTGCCACCCATACCACACAATCAGGAGAACCCAGTCACGGGTGTCAGGCCAATTCTGCGAACACATCACCTCTTACATCTGGCCACTTAACTCCCTAGACTTCAACCACCTTCATTATTATGTGTGGGGCGCAGTTGAGCGAGAGACGAACAAAACTCCTTCTAACACGAAAGATGAGCTGAAGATATATATATATATATATATATATATATATATATATATATATATATATATATATATATATATATATATATATATATATATATATATATATATATATATATAGAGAGAGAGAGAGAGAGAGAGAGAGAGAGAGAGAGAGAGAGAGGCAGGCAGGCAGGCAGGCAGGCAGGCAGGCAGGCAGGCAGGCACGGTGGAGTAATGGATAACGGCTTGGATTGAGGAATCGGAGAGCCGAGTTCGAATTCCAGTCGAATCCATTACATTCACTTACGTGCTAATACCCTTGGGAAAGGTGTGAATCCTCTTCTTCTCCCTCCAACTATGGGTAAATAGCAGGACAGACTGGGTTCTATAGCCTTGGATGCCAACTGGTCTAGGAGAAGGACAACTCTGAATTCAAAACCTGCGGAGGGTCGTTTGGGGACCTTGTGGCACTCGCTGCACCAGGTCCCTGTATTCGTCCCTCCAAAAAGTGTGGATGGCCCTGCACAAAGCCTTCACCACTATAATCAAATCTCATGTGTCGGTGTCGGCCTCTCAGTTTCTAGGAACTGATCCGGGAGAGTCGATCATATATATATATATATATATATATATATATATAAGTAAAAGTTTTGTTAAAAGTTTAGCTCTTTGATGTTACCCGACTCCAGAATTTCGTAGACGAATCCGAACAAGACAAGCACGCTCAAACCCTTGTTCTCGATGACTTGTGACTTCGTGCTAGCACAGCTATCGACGGCCCTTAAGTGTTCCGTCTACTCAATTTCACACACAACGCTTTGGTCACCCTGTGGTATGGTTCCCAGGCAATATCCAAACGTGCCGCATGCTTGGATCACCCACTCCAGACTGATAACATCAGGAAGTCTCCTTCCTGACAAATGTTCGTATAAACTACCGCTTAACTTAACGATCTACTTCGAGTGGCTTCCAGGCCTTCTGCGGGGTGAGCATTACTGTAAAAATCAAAAGATTTGAAATGAGTTTAGCTATGTTTTTCTGTTTCTGCTACTAAGACAGAACATTACTGCCATCGCACGAATAATTTTTATTACACTTGCTGCGTGAGCATCAGACACATTTTATTAACACTAAGCGCAGTCTTCAAAAACAATTTTTCTTATGATACGGAATTGCCTTATTTACTGAACAAGTGTGTATTTTTGTACGTCATGGGACATGGACTAAACTCACAAAGCATCGCTTTTCATTCTTCCCTAACCAGTTTAACCGAACTGTACTACATGTCAGAGAATTTTAAACTCTTCATATGAGTTTTAGGTGTGCCTTTTACCACGAGATCATATGCTAATTTTAGTTGGTTTCGTTTATTTTATTTTACAGCAGATTAACCTTAATGGGTTAATTAACGCCGACAAGATGTTTAGAATAGGTTCGTATGTATAGAATGTATTCTTTGTAAGAAATCAGTTTTTAGATCAGGTTTCACTGATGTATTTTTATAAAGAGGTTTTTTGGCGAGAGTCAAGTGTATTGATGGTAATATATTTTTTTCCAAAAATGTATTGTTGGTAATAATTTTTTCCAAAAATGACTTGCTGGCATTTTTACAATAACATTTTTTTTTTACACTTTCATAGTGTTTTGACCCCAGTTTGGACGTTTCACTGTTTGCCCATAGCTAGGACTATAACAGTGGACCTGGGAACAACGGCAATTAAAAGGTTTCATGCTCCCCAAAACCACCTGATCAGCGGCCTACCGTATGCTAGTATATCGTCATACCTAGCACGTGCTAATTTTAAGATCTTAATTCTTACGTCTATTCTTTCTTAATAAGTAGGTACTATATGGTGTTAACTTTTCTGTTTGGATTACTGATTAGCTGACTTTATCAACCGAAACATTTTGGTTACTATATCAATTCTGAGATGAGGTTTAGCTACTCTTAATCAATGAACCATTTGGACCAGATTTTCGTTTTCTTTGTTGTATTGTCTTATTTGTTGCATTTCTGAGATGAGGTGCTGATACCGTTCTTTTTTAAATGCCATGTTCATTTAGAGCTAACACGATCATTGTTCTCCATAGACTCTTTCTCTTAATTATCTGCGAATTGGCGAAATAGAGTGATTTCTCATTGCCGTCTCCATAGTTTTCCAATCAGACTTCAAGACTGGTTGATATTCAAGGCTAGCGAGACAAGTATAGACTGCAATTTAAGCAATAACTGGAGGGAGAAGAAGTGGATTCATGGTTTTCCTAAGGGTATAAGGGTGAAAGTGAACACCAAAGTCTAGCGCGGAACTTGAACTCAGCCCGCTGATTTCGTTTTCTGCACCAGTAACCGTTACGTCGTAAACACCTTCTTTCCATTGAATCGGTTTCTTTGGTATTCTTCTCGCATTACTGCAACAGTACCCACCTTGAGTTTGTTTCGTTTGGAAGGTTTCATTTATTTCACAGGGGAATCCTGCTACCTTCACTATTCCTGTTATTTCCATTACCATTTTGAAGAAAATATTCTTTAGAAATCTTACCCCCCACCGTTGAGTAAGGGTACATTTTGAAACGACCCATCATCAAACTCGTGACTACCAGGGAGATAATACAATATTCCCAGCACTTTTATCCCCTAATAAAGTTGAGAATTCGGAAGCCTTAAATCTAAATCTGTTCTTTATGAATTAGTGACACGGGGCAATACTCTAGGAGATTAGAGCGTTGCTGCTTGAATTTGGTTTCATAATAATTGCGAGTTCAATCCCTAGGCTGGGCAGTGTGTACAGTGAGTTCCCCCATATTCGCGGGGGTTAGCGAATAGTTAGAATCCGCGAATAATTGTCTAAAAGTGCTTATAAGTACCTATTTTGATTGTTAAAACCCCACATGCCTTAATCTTTCATCCTAAACACTTTAGAAACATTTCAGAGCCTTTTAAAAATATTTTTCAACAATAGTATTGGTGACCATATACTTAGCGTAAATTTTCTTTCATACGTACAATAACCGTTTTTAATTACGCATAGATCGATACAACCATTGAAAATACTGCATAAAATATGCGTAAAAAGATATAAAATATAAAGTTTAAAACATTTTCTAAAAAAAGAACTGTGATGATGCATAAGCCATTTTAAGACTCCAGCCGCAGCCCCTAACAGTGAACAAAGACCAAGAACTACGCATGATTTTGCGTTTGGTTTTACAATAAAGATGTACAATTCTGCCAATTTATACCATTAAAATGGACCGTTATATGTTTTAAATCACTTAAATAAAAGGAAAATAATAAAATAATAATTTAAATATGTTCTATCGAAAAAAATACGCAAATCGAGGGAGTTCTCAGCGAATAATTTGTACATATGTTCTTCAGAAAAACACGTGAATATTCGGGGTTTCCGCGAATAACAAGTACATATTTTCTAAAGAAAAATCCGCGAATGTGTGAAACCGCGAATGCTGAAACGCGGATAGGCGGGGGCTCACTATACTTGGAATCAGTAGAAACCAGGTGAGCAATAACTGAACAATGCTGAATAAGAACTAGATGAAATATCCCTGGACAAGGACAAGAGGACAAGACTAATTTACGGAGATCAAATAAAGATTCTGCTGGAAATTCCCAGAAGGTTATTCGAATCGGCAATCCTCTGATGAAGGCCGGAGGTCACAACGGCCTAAACGTTGTGATAACAACTAGAAAACAGTTGCGAGTAAATAAGGACATTATTTTTACATTTTAAAAAAGGAAACCGTACACCTTGAGATTACTAGTCCAAAGCGTTAATAATGTCTTTTGGTTGTATCTTCATAAAGATACTAGTTTCGATGTTAGAAAATCTTGGAGACAAAAGCAAGTTCTGTGTTTGAAATTTCATTCTGACTTTAGTTAAAGATGTTACTTCTGCGTCTATTGCAGACGAGTAAAAATATCGCCACGACCTGATTTTCAGAGTTAATAGTCTCTCCACCTGCATTCGCAGTCATCTTAAGCGTAAAAAATGATAATTCAATAATCCTTACACAGCCATACTGGTAATTTTCTTCATTATGAACTTAGATTTTCCATTATTTTAAAAATGTATCTCGTCATGACAAAAAAAAGTATGTATCTGTTAATCGATCGCCGTCTATGTACATGAATAAATGGATCAATATCAGCCGGAAATCTATCTATCTATCTATCTATCTATCTATCTATCTATCTATCTATCTAACTTTATAGTCTTCTCTTTCTTATCTAAGTCTTCTCCTTATCTATCTATCTATCTATCTATCTATCTATCTATCTATCTATCTATCTATCTTTATAGTCTTCTCCTTCTTATCTAAGTCTTCTCCTTATCTATCTATCTATCTATCTATCTATCTATCTATCTATCTATCTATCTTTATAGTCTTCTCCTTCTTATCTAAGTCTTCTCCTTATCTATCTATCTATCTATCTATCTATCTTTATAGTCTTCTCCTTCTTATCTAAGTCTTCTTATCTATCTATCTATTTATCTATCTATCTAGTCTTCTTCTTATCTATCTAAGTCTTCTTCTTATCTATCTAATTCTTCTTCTTCTTATCTATCTATGTCTTCTGCTTATCTAAGTCGTCTTCTTCTTCTTATCTATCTATCTATCTATCTATCTATCTATCTATCTATCTATCTATCTATCTATCTATCTATCTATCTATCTAAGTCTTCTTCTTATCTATCTATCTATCTATCTATCTATCTATCTATCTATCCGCATGCATATTACTAGATATATAGCATACTTTAGAATACGTTTCCATCTTTTTTCCGGATTCAAATTGACAGGGACGGTCTGTCTTAATTACATCTCCTTTCATGTTATTATTTATTCATTTAATGGCTCAGATGTTCATATGTGCGATGACTAAGCTTTTTGTACAAGAAAGAAATTAGTTCTAAGAAAATTAAAAGTTATGTAAAACTGACAATGACATTGATTCCTATAATCAGTGGAGCACTTGGCAACGGATCATAAAAAGTGATGTAGGTATCGTGGTAGTAAAGGGTGGGTGTGGGGGTTAATGTAAATATCAGAGAAAAATCCTAGCAAAGAAAGTTACAAGAAAGTTAAATTCGGCAGTATTATTTTCATTTGTTTTTATTTGACTTTTTTTTTTAGCGATTGGACAAAAAAGTTTCAATGAAGAAAGGAAATGAACAGGAGGAGGAGAAATAGAAAGAAAGAGTATAGAAAGGACAGAAGGTAAATGAAAGAGAGAGAGAGAGAGAGAGAGAGAGAGAAGAGAGAGAGAGAATAGAAAGAGAAGTGAAAATAACGACAGGAAAAAGAAAGAAAGAAAAGAGTAGGCGGAGGGGAGAAAGAGAGGAAGGAGAAGAAGTAAGCGTAGAGGAAGGACTGAAAAAGGTAGATGAAAGAGAAAGAACAAAAGAGAGAGAGAGAGAGAGAGAGTGAGTGAGAGAAGTGAAAATAATGACAGGAAAAAGAAAGAAATAAGGTAGGAGGAGAAGGTGAGAAATAGAGGAAGACGAGGAAGTAAAAGTGAAGAAAAGAGGAATAGGAGGGCAGAAAATGCAGATGAAAAAGAGGAAAATGAAATAGGAGGGCGAGAAACGAAAAAGATGAGCAAAGCATTTGAAAAATGGTGTGGAACAACGAAAGAGAAAAGATAGGAATGGAAGAATGTAAAAGAACGGGGAAGAGAAGAGGAAAGAAACGGTGGAGGAAGGACAGACAAATGTTAAATGAAAGAGAGAAGGAAATGTTAGAAGAGTGAGAGAGACAAATACAAAGGAGAGCAAGGCGTGTAAAAAATGATGAGGAAGAAAAGAGAGAAAGTAAAAGGAGGAGGGAAGAAGAAAAAAGAAGAAGAAGATAGATGAAAGCAATGAAGAAATGAAAGAGGAGAAATAGAGAAAGAAAAGGAAGAGCAAAGAAAGATGACAAGTAAGAACAAGAAAAAAAGAAAAAGAAGGAAAGAAAATAGAAGGAGGAGGCCAGAAGAAGAGGAAGAAGAAGAAGAAAAAGAAGAAGAAAGGGAGGTCAAAAGAAAAGGTTGATGAAAGCGAGGAAGAATGAAAGAGGAGATAGACAGAAAGAAAAAGAAGAGCAAGGAAAGATGACAAGTAAAAACTAGAAAAAAGAAGAAGTAGGAGAGAAAGAAAGTAGAAGGAGGCGGGCAGAAGAAGAAGAAGAAGAAGAAGAAGAAGAAGAAGAAGAAGAAGAAGAAGAAGAAGAAAAATAGGAGAAAAAAGACAAAGAAGAAGAAAAATAGGAGAAAAAAGACAAAGAAGAAGAAAAAGTTAAGGGTGAGAAGAAGGGAAGCAGGAAAAGAACCCTTCTTTTCCCGCCCCCATCCTTCCGCTCTTTTCTTCTTCTCACCCTTCTTCTTTTACACCTTTCACAAAGAAACAAGCTCTATGTCAACGAAAGAAAGAAACGAAAAATCAAGTTTGGGACAAAAAAGGAAGAAGAAAAAGAAAATATGTGAAAGATGAAGTAAAGAAATGGGAAGGCGAGGAAGACGACGTGTAGGGGAGAGAGAGACGAAAAAACGAAAGAGAAGGAGAGGCAGAGCAAGAATCAATATGAAGAAGAAAGAGAAAAGAGAGGAATCGAATGGGGGAGAGTGAAAGGAAAGTAGGGAAAACAAAGAGGAAACATGAGGAATAAGAAGCAAAGTAAGAGGAAGAAGAGGAAACGGAGTGGGGAGGAGGCTTGGAAAAATAAAAAAAGGACAGATGAGAAAGAAGTAGTAGTAGTAAAAAAAGAGGAAGGAGAAGAGGTAGATAGAGAAAGATGAAAGGAAGAAAAGGAAGAGAAGAGGAATAATATAAGAAAAATGAGAAGGAGTAAGTAAAGAAACGGGAACGAGAGGAGGCGGTGGTGGAGGCAGAGAAAACGGAAAAGAAAAGAAAAATTGCAAAGAACAATAAGTTAGGAAAGAAAGAGGAAGCAACTGAAGAAAAATGAGAGGAAGAAAAGAAAAAGAAGGAGAGGAAGAACAAAAAGAAAAGATAAGAAGGAAGAAAAAAGAAATAAAGTAACTGAACGGAAAGCAAACGAAAGGAGGAGGAGGAGGAGGAGGAGGAGAAGAGTAAGAAGAGTAAAGGGGAGGAGAGGAAAAACAAAAAGAACGGATGAGAAAGAAGAAAAGAAACACGAAAGAGAGGAACTGGGCGGAGGAGAAGTGGAAGAAAAAGAAGGAAAGAAGAGGGAGGAAATGAAGTGTAAGGAAGGAAAGAATAATTAAGAGAGTGAATGAAATTTATGAAGTAGGAGGAAGAGCAAGAAAATATTTAGGGAGGAAAATGTAATGAAGAAAAGAAGATAAAGGAAAGTAAAGCTAGGAAAATATGAAAAAAAGAAAGAAAGAAAAGAGAAGAAAAAGAGAAGGTAGGAAAATAGAGAAATGGCAAAAACTGATGAGGATGAAGTAAAGATATAAGGAAGAGAGAAGAATAACTACATGGAAGGAGATGGGGGATGACTAGAAAAGAGAGGGTGAATAGATTTGAAAACGGAAGCAGAAAAAAAAAAGATGGCGAAGGACATAGTCTAACCAACGCTAATTTTTTTTTTTACAGAATGTCAGAATATTCTACTACCCAGCAGAGATTTCAATTTGACTTCGCTTTAATCATGGTTATCGAACCGCAGCATAACCTTTTAACTTTGATCTGATCGAAACTGACAATCGATCGCGGATTCTCGCGATCAGCTAAGTACTGTTTTGGAATCTAAAAGAGGCTCCCATCTTGTCTATTCTAAAGTGACATGCCAGAATTCTTGAAGAACTCGCTATTTATAAAAAAGAAAAGAAAGTGTAACGACATCTTCATCTGGCCGAAGTCAAGTAGCATTGTTATCAAAAGATAGTGGGGGTTGAATTTTTAGAATTTTTTTTCATTTGTTATTGCAAATATTTCTTTTTTTTTTGGCATGGAAAATGTCAATATTCACTGCATCATAGATATAACTTCCGGCAAAGAAAGGCTGTCTTGTTGAAATTTGTTTTCGAGATAAAAGCTTTTTGTCTGGTCCATTTCAAAAGATAAGGGTTAAATATCAAAAGCATTGTTTCAGATATATATCTCCAAGTATTACGTATGTACAACATATCGCTGTTACTAAAATTAGTCGAATACAAGGCCTTATATGCCGGCCATCCAGTGAGGGCTAAAATCATCACAGTAACTGCTAGATTAGCTGGCTATCAGCATTACTGTTGGTCACGTCCAGGTGAATACTCAATTACGCCTTCTCGATCTAATATTTGCCGCTGATAAATTGGAACAATTATAGCCAATCAAACCTGTGTGATGCGACATTTTTTTTAAAAAAAGAAGATAACTACACAAGAGGTGAGGTATCTACTCATTTGGACATTGACTGAAGAAACCTACATGAAATCATCAGTTAAACATCCACAATTGGTTGTCGATTTATGTCACAGCCGCGCAGCCGATTCCCCAGATATTCGACTTTATATATATATATATATATATATATATATATATATATATATATATATATATATATATATATATTGTATAATTTAAATAAAAATAAAAACAGACCACTTTAAGGCTCCATGTAATAAATTATCTCACCACAGCCTTTTTAAAGGACCGCGGATAATCAGACTTTACTTCCAAAGGTTGAAACGAAAAATGAAATTTTGAAATGAAAAATGATTCATTTTTCGTTTCAACCTTTGGAAGTAAAGTCTGATGATCGGCGGCTCTTTAAAAGGCCTGTGGTGAAATAATTTATTTCATGGAACCTTAAAGTGGTCTGTTTTTATTTTTATTTAAATTATTAGCTCTGATTTATATTGAGCTCTCTGGATTTTATCCTCCTTGGGTCTACCCATACGGATTACCTACTTTTTCGTAAACTATATATATATATATATATATATATATATATATATATATATATATATATATATATAAATATAAAAATTAACATAGAAGTCAACACTTAGAGGCGACAGTCTGTTTCATGCTAGATGCAATCATCGGACCACGAGTGCTGTTATTTTTCTCGGCTATTTATATATACGGGTCAGTGGTGCATTGTGGGTAGTCATTTTTGGCAGGTGTTTTACCGGAAGTCGTTTATTTATTTATTTGTGTCAAATTATTTTGCTTGTTTTTATTTAATTTTATTTTTATTTTTTATCCTTTATATTTTTTTTATTTTTATTTATTTATTTTTTATTTATTTTGATCGGTGTTTTTATTAACGTAGTAAAAATTTGTTTATATAGCTTATTGTGGGTGGTCTATTATTTTACTGAAAGGCGTTTATTTATTTATTTGGGTCAAGTTATTTCGCTTGTTATATTTTATTTTTGTTTTTATTTTTTATCTTATATATTATTTATTTATTATTTTTATTTTGATCGGTGTTTTTATTAACGTAATACAAATTTGTTTATATAGCTTATTTAACAGTTTTGTTTTTGTTTGGGAAGATAAAGGTATTTGTTGAATTTTTGGGTTGATTGTTGTGGTTTGTTCTGACTATTATTTTTTGGCGGGAACAGTTTTTAATTTATTTATTTGGATTGATTATTTTTATTATTTTCTTCTAAACGGCTAGTTTATCGGTATCGGTTGTTAGTTTATTTATATATTTGGATGTATTTAGATTAATTTATTATACTTGTAGTTATTTATTTATTACACTGTATATTTTCTCTGTTTAGTTTTCGATTTTTAAGTAACGCAGTATATTATTTTTATTCATTTTTTTCATCGTTATATAACAGTTATAGCTATTTTTCGTCCGATTTTTTGTTTTGATTTTTTATAGTCTAATATTTTGTTTATTATTTACTTTATTTATTGATTTTGTTCCTTATTTTTTATTCTATTTCGTCTATTCTAACAGGTGTCATTTGGTAATTTGTTTGGATTAATTTATTTTGCTTATTTTATTTATTTTGGTCTGGGAAGGTAATGATAGCTATTTTTTCCTCCAAGCAAAGTTTGCAAGTTTTTGATAGGTTGTTGCAGGCTGATGATTTTTTCCTTATTTACCAAGTTATTTTTGGTGTGCATTTTGTTTTTTTGGTGGGTAGTCTATTATGGCCGTTATTTTACCGGAAGTCGTTTATTTGTTTATTCATTTGGGCCAAATTTTTTTTCTTGTTTTTATTCATTTTAATTTTAATTTTTTATCTTATATATTTATTTATTTATTATTTTTGTTATTTTCGTCGGTGTTTTTATTAACGTAATAAAAATTTGTTTATATAGTTTATTGAATAGTTTTGTTTTTGTTTGGGAAGATAATTAAAGCTATTTGTTGAATTTTGGGGTTGATTGTTGTGGTTTGTTTTGGAGGGAACGGTTTTTAATTTATTTATTTGGATTGATTATCTTTATTTGTTTTTTTCTAAACGGCTAGTTTATCGGTTGTTAGTTTATTTATATATTTGGATCTATTTAGATCAATTTATTATACTTGTTATTTATTTGTAACACTGTATATTTTCTCTTTTTTTGGTTTTCGATTTTTAAGTAACGCAGTATATTATTTTTTATTCATTTTTTATCATTATATAACAGTTATAGCTATTTTTCGTCCGATTTTTTGTTTTGATTTTTTAAAGTCTAATTTTTTGGTCATAATAATTTGATAATTTGTTTATTATTTACTTTATTTATTGATTTTCTTCCTTATTTTTTATTCTATTTCGTCTATTCTAACAGGTGTGATTTGGTAATTTGTTTGGATTAATTTATTAATTTATTTTGCTTATTTTATTGTCATTTTGTTTGTTTATGTATTTATTTATTTTTTTCCGTTTTCGATTTTTAAGTTACGTAGTAAAAATTTGTTTTCATGTCTGCATTTTGAGATTAGCTCGGATATCTCCTCTGACCTAGCTCTAACAGCTCAAATGGAGGGAAAGACTGGCTGGTATCATTCACTACATCCAAAACTAAACACGTAACATTTCACACAGCACAAACCCTAAACATGCACAAATCCTGATGAGTGGTTATACCCTCAAAGAGGCTCCTTGCCTCTAACGCTTACTGAGGATAAATCCGACCCCCTGACTTCAAATAGTACGGGTATTTAAGTGCTATTTTAGAAGATGCTCGAAGAATGATCGGTTTTGTATCGCTCCAGACATTACCTAACTCCTGCTGCTATGCTCTCTCTTTAAAAGAGTCAGATCAGACCAAGACTGGGTTATTGCTCCTATATCTCTACCTTTGACCTTTATTCCACAGACGAAACGTTACCAGATTTTCACTACTATATCGCTATTAATGTGGCGAGCGAGTTATATTATTTAGTTCGACCAGGTCAGACCTTCACAGCTAGGCCCCACGGTGCTATATTCATGTTGGCAAATCATCCCCATTCCATTCGTGTTGTTTTGATAAAAAGCAAATTCCAAGCGGAGAGGTTCTTCTTCAGTACAGTTACTTTGCAGAACAAAGTCCCGAGGGAATGCTTCCTTGATAACTACAATCTTGGTCTCTTTAAGTCCAGGGTTAACCAATATCTATCTTACTCGTCTCTTATTTTTCTTCTTTTATATAATCTCACGTCCTCTTCCTTGAATGGCTATTGGGTCTTGTATTGGGTAAACTAACAGTAAAAAAAGAACAACAGATAATATAATAATCGTACATCGGTGTTCTGCTAATTTCAGTATGGGGCCACACGAGAGCTTCAGGTCTTTATTCACAGCACTCAAAGACAAAAAAAAAAGAAGATAAACTTACTGATTATAAAACTTTTAAACAGAATAGAATCATCCTTGTTGGTGGAACTCGTTGCTGAGTATTGAGGTGCTCATCATTTTCTTCTGCGTGAAATGAGTCTTATGTTGGATCTGAAGAGATGTCCGAAGCCACTGCATGGCAGGATAGAAGTATTCAGGAGATGGCGAGCTCTGTCTTTTCTTTTGGGCTCTCTCCGTCTCTTCTATTTGTCTTCTGGTATTTTTGAAGGATGTTGGGTTTTTTTTTGTGAATTCCTCTTCTCCAATTTAAGCATTTTACAGTCAATATTTCAGATCAAAATTCAAGCTATGGACTAAAAGCAAATAAATTTCCTAATAGAGGCAATATATGATATACTGTCTTTATTATGGAACTTATTCCCATTGGGTCCGGCCGTTTAAATGCAAATGGTTTCCCTTTGATGTTTTCTCCATTTGATCCATGGGTCAGGATTCAAATGTCAGACACCTCAATAGAGCAAATTTCTTCTGTATCTAAATTAATTCCATTTAATATAGTCTCCCTTGATCATGCATATAGTAACTCAAATGAGATCCACCAGCTGCCACAACACCAACCACTTCCTCAATACTAAGGAGAGGGGATTCCTCATTCTTTACATTTTTGACATTCCATTTCCATCCAGTTATGACAGATGGTCCGGTACTTTCAGTGGCCATCATCATCGGCAGAACTCGTTGCTGAGTATTGAGGTGCTCATCATTTCCTTCTGCGTGAAATGAGTCTTATGTTGGATCTGAAGAGATGTCCGAAGCCACTGCTTGGTAGGATAGAAGTATTCAGGAGATGGCGAGCTCTGGCTTTTCTTTTGGGCTCTCTCTGTCTCTTCTATTTGTCTTCTGGTATTTTTGAAGGATGTTGTTTTTTTTTGTTGTGAATTGCTCTTCTCCAATTTAAACATTTTACAGTCAATATTTCAGATCAAAATTCAACTAAGTATCAAGCTATGGACTAGAAGAAAATACATTTCCTAATAGAAGCAATATATGATATACTGTCTTCTTGCTTTCCTGGCTCCTATAATCTTCAAATTTTAAATGCAAAGTCAATCGTCATCTTATGTCTTACTGAAAAGTGTTTTTCATTGCCCTTTCACCTCAGTAAAGTTTTCTCGTTCTCATTCATTCTCAGTAACTCCTTGCGTCTTCGTAGCATTATCGCCTTGCTGGGATGAAAGCATATATATATATATATATATATATATATATATATATATATATATATATATATATATGGACACTGGGATCAACGCAGATTGTCGCCACTCGATGTTGCCCTCAGTATCTAATTTTGTATTTAGATAAACTCTATCACTGATATTGAGCATTTTACCGACAAATATAGTATATCTGAAAACTATATTTTTTCATATATATGTGTGTTTAAAATAGGATATAGAATCCCGACAAAGTTTTAAGAAATTTGACAAATTGAAAATAGATGTGATTACGCGTTTCGCCTTTCTAGGCTTCATCAGATCCAAAAACGAAAGAAATCATTCGTTATTTAAGTATACACACAAATACGCACACACATTTCTTTCTTTCGTTTTTGGATCTGATGAAGCCTACAAAGGCGAAACGCTTAATCAAATCTAGTTTCAATGAAACGTTTTCCCTTTGTCAAATGTTTTATCATATATATATACATATATTGTGTGTTTGTCAAACCAACTATATCAGTAGTCCTCAAAATGCCGTTGTCGAATATTGAGGTGCTCATCGACATTTCCTTCTGTGTGAAATGAGTTCTATGTTGGATCTGAAGAGAGGTCCGTGGCCCCGGCATGTTAGGTAGAAAAGTTCAAGAGATGGCGAGCTCTGTCTTTTCTTTTGGGCTCTCTTTGTCTCTTCTATTTGTCTTCTGGTGTTTTCGAAGGATGTTGTTTTTTCGTGGATTGCTCTTCTGCAATTGGTTCTTTAAATGTGAGAAGAAAAGTCTGAGCATGAAAGCTTTGTCCTCAAATTGTTTGAAGTGGTCAATGGGTTACCACTCCATGACACACACAAACTTCTGCTGACAACGTCCGCTGCGGCAAACAAGGATTTGACAGGCAGGTTCATGTTGACAGCTTGTATCGGGCTGATGACTTGTTCTCGTACGCACAATGTCGCCTTGACCGCCTACCTGTCTGGAGTCGGTTCATAGTCTGGTCCTTTCCCTGAATCCTTACATCCATGGGTGACCATATCAGGAGACGGAACTCCCGACGGCATTGCATTCAGGTTATTCGTGACGCGCAAGCTCCTCCATACCATCTAGATACTTAACCATATCGATACCAAGGACAACGATAGCGCCGATTCGACAGCCAAAAATAAACATCAACCTCCAAAGATAGTTCAAGCAAAAAGATTTCCTACACAGACCCCAGATCAACCATTAACACATTTATCAAAGAATGGCAGAGACTATGGACCGGCTACCCATACAAGAAATTATACAGCATCAAGCCTAGCATAGAAGAGTGTCATCAAATACTAAAAACAAGGAATATATGTATTTTTATACTTTCATAGTGTTTTGTTTTTGGGTTCACTATTTAGCCATAGCTGGGACCCTAACAACTGCTACCACACCCGGGTAAGGATCGACCTGGGAACAGTAACAATTAAGAGGTGGTTCCACGCTGCTGATACCACCAAACTCCCGATCAGAGGACTAAATGTTCGGAAAATTGTGACCTTATTCCAGTTTAAAGTAAGATTGCTAAATACGTTAAATGCAGTACTTTGCCATCGGTTAATGATTAAAATTTTATATTATTGTTAACACAATATAAGGTCTAAGAGCCACTCAAAGTAGAGGGTTACTGAACGCGCTTGTTGTAAGGACGCAGAGAGAGAGAGAGAGAGAGAGAGAGAGAGGGAGAGAAATATATATATATATATATATATATATATATATATATATATATGTATAACATAATACAACATAATATAATATGAAGCATTACTTTCGGAGCAATATTCGTATGGATACCTATATAATTATGTGTGTTTGCGCGCGCACACACACACACACATGAGTATTTGTTTGCTTGCTTCAGTCTCTCGTATATATTATCTTGGCGAAAGATTCCCAGAATAGCGACACCTATTGGTCGTTACTAAACTTATGGAACTGAAACGCGAAACGGTGCTTGACATCGTGAACTGCTTTTTCTAACACGTTGAAACACAGGTTCTCGTACAATCACTGACATTAAGCAACGTAGAGCCTGGTCAGTACCAAAAAGGTGTTATCGCTTGTGAATATCAGGTGCTGTAAACTTGGATGTGCGGGTGGTATAATAGATAATAGGTCGTAATTGTTGATCGAAGAGTCGAGTTCCAATTCCAGTCGGGTTCGTTATATACCCTTACGCGCAAATGCCCTTCAGAAAGATGTTCATTTCTTCAGGCTATGGGTTTACTTAGTAGAACTAGTATTAGTAAAAACCATTATTATCTCAAAAAACATTTTTTTTTCAATCTAAAAATATTTTCTTCCTTTAATCAAACTAGACATTGCTCATAAACCGTAAAAAACAAATTAATCAATCAATCGATTATTGATTTTCTACTGCTCAGTTATTGTTCGTTCTGTTTCCACTGAGTTCAAGTACATAGTGCCCTGCCCAGAGATTGAACTCACATTAATTATGACACCAAATTCAGACAACTTCGATTGATTACATATAATGGATGTTTCAAATCGCCCTTTTTACTTTTATTTCAAAGTCCATACAAATAGATTCAGTCCCCAAGCGATTGCATTATGAAATAACTAATGCTTAGTGCTATTTTCAAATCACCTTGGACCCTTTAGCGCAAAAATATTTGGTCCCAGTCGCCCACTGTTAAAACGATGGGATTTAATTTTCATGGCTACCCTGATTAAAAAGGCTGGTCTTCTCTCTGATTTAAATGGCGATTAGTAGGTGTCCTTTAGATTAATATCTACTGCAGAATATTCGATCGAAATGATAATTTGCTAGCGTCCTGGAGAAATCACCGCCAGGTTCTTGATATCGATTTATTTCCAGTTAATGGCAATTTTCCTATTATCCTAAAATATGCCAGCACAGCCAAGCAACAACGCGAGCACAAAGCAGCTGTGAAAGTGGTGCTTAATTTGACACGCCCGTCATACGCAACTGCATATTAATAGTTTATCTATGTACTTATCAATATACATTACACTAATTGCCATTGGTCTCACGAACGATGATCTATGTAGGCGTCGCATTTCTTGTGTTGACCTTTTTATGTGCCATGACCTTCCAGGTCGTAGGCGATCATGGCTCTCCACCTCCCTCTATCCCTTGCAGCTCTCAACAAGTTCCTTCCCTCTACTTCCTTCCTAAGAACACGTTCTGTCATCCACTTGCTTAAGCCCGCCAGGTATGTCACGCGTTGTTTTCCCTTGTCTCTCTTTCCCTCTGTTCGACCCGTGAGTATCAGGAGCTGTTCTTTCTCGTTACATGGCCCAGAAACTTCAGGTGCCTCTTCCTGATATTAAGTATAAGCCTCCTCCGTGTTTGCAACCTCTCTAA
This sequence comes from Acanthosepion esculentum, assembly GCA_964036315.1. NCBI lineage: Eukaryota > Metazoa > Mollusca > Cephalopoda > Sepiida > Sepiidae > Acanthosepion > Acanthosepion esculentum. Next base: position 54,791,239 of record OZ038500.1, read on the forward strand.
TATCTCATCGTTGCTCACACGCTCAGTCCATATCTTTAGCATCCTTCTGTAGAACCACATCTCTGTCGCCTAGAGTCTTTTCTTCATCTTCGAGGAAATCGCCCAACATTCACTGCAGTAAAGAAAGATAAATATATTATTTACATTATTCGGATTATTGTCCCCATCTTTGTTGCCATATGTATTACAACGTTTCGGCTGTTGTACGCTCCGGCCTTCTTCAGTTAGTTGGAATGTCGAACTAAACCCTTTATTTCGGTCACTGGGGTAGACTATTCTAGTTCCACGTGCCATTTTTAATGGATGTTAGTTATCAGTTATCTCCTGTTAATTTCCCTCTTAGCCTCTTGCCTTAACCGGGTATTGAACTCACACTCTTTGGGTTCTATCACTGGATCTAACCAACGCCTTTATCCACTGTGCCATGTGTCCTTGAGGACATGGCACAGTGGATAAACATGGCATATGGAACTAAAACAGTCTACCCCAGTGAGCGAAATATACGGTTCAGTTCGACATTCCAACCACCTGAAAAAGCCGGAGCGTACAACGGCCGAAACGTTGTAATAAATATGGCGACAAAGATGAGGACAATAGTCCGAATAATGTAAATAGTGTACATAATACCTGATCTCAGAAATATAGGCAGATACAGAAGGATAGATGTTACGTAACATTTCAGTATTCTTTTCTTTGTTACTAAAGATATCCTTCTGTCTCGCAATTCTCTGCCCAGCTTTTGGGATGCGTCCTCGGCCATCCCAATACGTCTACGGATCTCAGTGTCGCATTTACCGTCCTCTGTCAAGACGTTTCCCAGATATTTAAACTTCCGCGTCTGCTTGATTCTAGTGTTCCCGACCTCCTTCAAATCGCATTTCGGGCTCATCCTCTTACTGACGAATTGCTAACAACTCAGATAATGCGAAGCCTAACGGTGTTAACCGCTGTTGAGATCAATGAGATAGACCTGCCCGAGCATAGTGGCTGCAGGGGTAACGTGTAGAAATTCTTCATACGTTTCAGAATTTGAGGGTAAAATGCATGTTACTGTCCTCATGGTTAAAACCCAAGGGTCTAAAGTCAGATTCTGTAAGATAGGAAAATAAATCTATCTATCTATCTATCTATCTATCTATCTATCTATCTATCTATCTATCTATCTATCTATCTATCTCAGTCTGTTCATTATCTATCTATCTATCTATCTATTTATCTATCTATCTATCTATCTGTTGAGTCTTGACTCATTGTTGAATCTCGCCTAATGCATGGAATAATAATGCAACACAAAATGTACTTAGAACAAGAATGTATTATAACAAGAAAGTGTACACAATAAGTACATATAGTATTTCTGTATATTTCTGGGAAGACGTTCCTGGAGAATGTGTTGACGAGTCGCAGTCGATCAGAGTGTCTAGTTGGATCTCGTGATTCCACTCCGTCTTCCGGTACCAACCACTATTTATATAGTTGGTAGTCACCTATGCAGATTAGGTGGATCCCACCACAACACTATTTCAGTCTGTTCATTATCTATCTATCTATCTATCTATCTATCTATCTATCTATCTATTTATCTATCTATCTATCTATCTCAGTCTGTTCATTATCTATCTATCTATCTATCTATCTATCTATCTATCTATCTATCTATCTATCTATCTATCTATCTATCTATCTATCTATCTGAGTCTGTTCATTATCTATCTATCTATCTATCTATCTATCTATCTATCTATCTATCTATCTATCTATCTATCTCAGTCTGTTCATTATCTATCTATCTATCTATCTATCTATCTATCTATCTATCTATCTATCTACCTCAGTCTGTTCATTATCTATCTATCTATCTATCTATCTATCTATCTATCTATCTATCTATCTATCTATCTCAGTCTGTTCATTATCTATCTATCAATCTATCTATCTATCTATCTATCTATCTATCTTAGTCTGTTCATTATCTATCTATCTATCTCAGTCTGTTCATTATCTATCTATCTATCTATCTATCTATCTATCTATCTATCTATCTATCTATCTATCTATCTATCTCAGTCTGTTCATTATCTATCTATCTCAGTCTGTTCAATATATATCTATCTATCTATCTATCTATCTATCTATCTATCTCAGTCTATTCATTATCTATCTATCTATCTATCTATCTATCTATCTATCTATCTATCTATCTATCTATCTATCTCAGTCTGTTCATTATCTATCTATCTATCTATCTATCTATCTATCTATCTATCTATCTATCTATCTATCTATCTATCTCAGTCTGTTCATTATCTATCTATCTATCTATCTATTTATCTATCTATCTATCTATCTGTTGAGTCTTGACTCATTGTTGAATCTCGCCTAATGCATGGAATAATAATGCAACACAAAATGTACTTAGAACAAGAATGTATTATAACAAGAAAGTGTACACAATAAGTACATATAGTATTTCTGTATATTTCTGGGAAGACGTTCCTGGAGAATGTGTTGACGAGTCGCAGTCGATCAGAGTGTCTAGTTGGATCTCGTGATTCCACTCCGTCTTCCGGTACCAACCACTATTTATATAGTTGGTAGTCACCTATGCAGATTAGGTGGATCCCACCACAACACTATTTCAGTCTGTTCATTATCTATCTATCTATCTATCTATCTATCTATCTATCTATCTATCTATCTATCTATCTATCTATCTATCTCAGTCTGTTCATTATCTATCTATCTATCTATCTATCTATCTATCTATCTATCTATCTATCTATCTATCTATCTATCTGAGTCTGTTCATTATCTATCTATCTATCTATCTATCTATCTATCTATCTATCTATCTATCTATCTATCTCAGTCTGTTCATTATCTATCTATCTATCTATCTATCTATCTATCTATCTATCTATCTACCTCAGTCTGTTCATTATCTATCTATCTATCTATCTATCTATCTATCTATCTATCTATCTATCTATCTATCTATCTATCTCAGTCTGTTCATTATCTATCTATCTATCTATCTATCTATCTATCTATCTATCTATCTATCTATCTATCTATCTCAGTCTGTTCATTATCTATCTATCTATCTATCTATCTATCTATCTATCTATCTATCTATCTATCTATCTTAGTCTGTTCATTATCTATCTATCTATCTCAGTCTGTTCATTATCTATCTATCTATCTATCTATCTCAGTCTGTTCATTATCTATCTATCTCAGTCTGTTCATTATCTATCTATCTATCTATCTATCTATCTATCTATCTATCTATCTATCTATCTATCTATCTATCTCAGTCTATTCATTATCTATCTATCTATCTATCTATCTATCTATCTATCTATCTATCTATCTATCTCAGTCTGTTCATTATCTATCTATCTATCTATCTATCTATCTATCTATCTCAGTCTGTTCATTATCTATCTATCTATCTATCTATCTATCTATCTATCTATCTCAGTCTGTTCATTATCTATCTATCTATCTATCTATCTATCTATCTATCTCAGTCTGTTCATTATCTATCTATCTATCTATCTATCTATCTATCTATCTATCTCAGTCTGTTCATTATCTATCTATCTATCTATCTATCTCAGTCTGTTCATTATCTATCTATCTATCTATCTATCTATCTATCTATCTATCTATCTATCTATCTATCTATCTATGGAATAACGAGATATACATTTTGTATATATCAAGAACACTTTTGTTATTAGATATCTCACACTGTGATAATAGAAGAGCATGGTGAAACGTTGTGTAAGGACCTGAATGCAAACTTACTGCGGATGATCTATATTTTCGTCATAGTGAATTCTTTTCTCTTTAAATTACAGTAGCATTATTTATATAAAAATTACGGTCAGTCTCGTTACGGTGAGCAACTAATGCATTTAATGTTTTGTTTTGTAAAATATCCCTTTTGTGTTCATATAATATTTTACTAAATTCCTCAATGTATTCCTTGTGGCAATTATTACTGGCAAGAGAGTAAATTCCGCCTTCTGGTTTTAGCTCATTGTTTTCTCTTGTATTAATTAAGTCTCTTATTGTTTTAGACAGAGTTGTGACAAATTTTATATTGAGTTTACGTCATTTTTTCCAACTGTAGTTATGATACAGTTAGTGCGTAGAACAATATATTTTTTTGATACTTTCGGTTTGTTAGGCTGGGCAACTTTTCTATTTTGGAATATTTTATAAGCTTTTTGTTTTGCATTAAATATGAAATAGTTAAGATATTTGGGGAGCTTGAAAGTATTTTCAGCATATTTTCCCTCTTCGTGTAAATATTGAGGGCTGCAAATTCTGAGTGTTCTTAAGTAGAATCCGATGATTATTCCGGAATTTCTTTTGTTATTATGTAGGGGAATAAACATTTATACGGTCATTTTATTAGTTGATTTTCGGTAGACACTAAGTTTTAACTGATGCTATAGCGGTGTAACATGATATTAAGGGAAAGTAATTTAAGTTATCTGTCTATGAAGAAACAGTTTCTTTCCTTTTAAAACACAGTATTATGTTTATGTACATCAGCTCATATATCGAGAGATTAATCATCTATCGGTCATGACAGAACCGCTGAACAAAGCGAATTAAAATTATTATTAATATGAACATTTACTTGAAGTTAGTGCATATATATATCTCGCCATGCAGCGATGGGCTAGAGGTAAGATGTCTGACTGATGTCAAATCAGTGAGATTTGAAGCAATCGGGCATCTAGCCACACTGAGGAGTTGTGATACAGCGAAACAGTCTGTCTGTGGATGATTATATATATATATATATATATATATATATATATATATATATATATATATAATTATATATATATATATATATATATATATATATATATATATATATATACACTAATATAATAGCATCATCCACATATATATACACTAATATAATAGCATCATCCACTTGCAAAAAAAGGCTAAAAATAATGGAAGCCTTACTTATAAAATTAAACAAACCAACCCTTAATAATATTAACTTTGAACATGGACATAATATCTTGACCGTGTTTTGAAACAAAAAAAAAAAAAAAAAAATGAATCACTTTATAAAACACACACAAACTATTTCTAATTCTAACAGTTGAAATACAATCCTTGATAATGGCTAAAAGTATAGACGAAAGCGCTCGGAAAAGAACATTCGGACAATTTTTATATAATTTATCCTCTGAAAAGAAAAACTTTATTAGATCGCACGAGAAATTATATAAAAAACTAAATAAAAGCACCTTGTCAGTCGTTTTTAATGAAATGTGCTTGAAAGAAGGATTGCTGCCTAAATACACACATATATATATATATATATAATTTCTCAGAGGTAACCTGTAGAAAAAGACAATATGTATAAAGGTAAAAGACAATAGGAAAACTGTATTATTAGCCGTCGTGTTACAACTGAATTGATAGTACTTGACGTATTTTTCAGTTGACAATATGAATACAGTAGCGTTTTTCTAAATTCTTCTAGTTGCTAATGACATTTTGTTTGTTGGCAATAGTTACTTTGTTTTTAATAAATTCATCTCGTTTTTGCCCCGGGAAAAGTTTATAATGGACGAAACGTGCCGGGTAATAATACAGTTTTCCTATTGTCTTTTACCTTCACACACACACACACACACACACACACACACACACACACACACACACACACACACACACACACACACACACACACACACATATATATATATATATATATATATATACCCAAGTTTAGGATTGGTGTATACAGACTAAATTTTAATCAATAACCAAAAATACTATTCTTAAAAAAGTTCCCAATACAGAGTTGAACAAAAATAATTTACAAAATCACTACAAAAATAGCCATTTTGTTTAAACACTTCTGGTGTCTTATCAAGTGATGGTGTTGAATGTAGAATAAATACTTTCAATACCATCACTTGATGAGACCCCGGAAGTGTTGAAACAAAATGGTTACTTTTTAATGATTTTATAACATGTTTATGTTATAATTTTCGAATAAATTATATATATATATATATATATATATATATATATATATATATATATATGCAGAAATATAGTCTTAAAGTGTGCTATATTTATGGGGTAACGTGCTCAATATCAGAGATAGAGCGTGTGTAAATATAAAAGTGGACATGGAAGTCAGCACTTAGAGGCGACAGTCTGTTTCATGCTAGTGCAATCGTCAGGCGACTAGTGCTGTTATTTTTCTCGGCTATTTATATAAGGGTCAGTGGTGCATTATGGGTAGTCTATTTTGGCGGTTACTTTTACCGGAAGTGGCTTATTTGTTTATTTATTTATGTCAAATTGTTTTGCTTGTTTTTTGTTTGTTTTTTTATTTTTATTTTTATTTTTTATCTTATATATTTATTTATTTATTCTTTTATTTTGATCGGTGTTTTTGGTTAACGTAGTAAAAATTTGTTTATATGGCTTATTGTTGGTAGTCTATAATGGCCGTCATTACCGGAAATCGCTTGTTCGCTTATTTATTTGGGTCAAATTGTTTTGCTTGTTTTTATTTATTTTCATTTTTATTTTTTATCTTATATATTTGTTTATTTGTCATTGATTAAATCTGTTTGTTGAATTTGTGGTTTTTTCTGACTATTATATAGGTGGGAACAGTTTTTAATTTATCTATTTAGGTTGGTTATCTTTATTTGTTTTTGTTTTGTTTTTTAAACGGCTAGTTTATCGTAATCGGTTGTTAGTTTATTTATATATTTGGATGTATTTAGATCGATTTATTATACTTGTTGTTATTTATTTGTTACACTATATCTTTTTGGCTTTCGGTTTTTAAGTAACGTAGTATATTATCTTTTATTAATGTTTTTTTTTTTTTTTTTTTTTTTATTATTATTTTTATTTGTATAACAGTTATAACTTTCGTCCGTTCTTTTGTTTTGATTTTGTTTCGTATATTCTAACAGGTGTGGTTTTATGATTTGTTTGGAGTAATTTATTTTGCTTATTTTATTGTTGTTTGTTTATATATTTATTTATTTTTCTATTTTAAGTTACGTAGTAAAAATTTGTTTTCATGTCTACATTTTGAGATTAGCTCGGATCTTTTATTTAATAATTTATTTTCATCTGGGAAGGTAATGATAGCTATTTTTTCCTCCAAGCAAAGTTTGCAGGTTTTTGATAGGTTGTTGTAGGCTGATGATTTTTTCCTTATTTTCCAAGATATTTTTGGTGTGGTGTGTGTTTTGTTTTTTATTTCCCAGATATACTTAGAAAGCATTGTGCTGTTCGCATATTTACTATTTGTGAAAGACATTTTGTGTACATAATTTCTTTGTTTCCATGGTCCTTCGGTTACTCCTATATATACTTTTTCTTCATTATCTGCTGATTTTGTCGTGGCTTGGTAGATTACGTTGTTTTGTAAACAATTACCGTTTAAGGGACATTCGTTTTTTATTCTGCAGTTGCACGTGGGTTTAATTTGTTCGTGTGGTTTGTTAATAATTTTTCTGTTGTGCTTTTTTATTATTTGTGCCATGTTCTCGGTGCAACTGTAGCTGATTTTTACTGTGTTTTTGTTGAATATTTTGTGTAGGGTGCTTGATTCCGGGAAGTGTTTGTGTAAAAGCTTGAAGAATATTTTTCCTATGTTTGTTTTTACGTTTTTGCTGTACGGTGGGTTGAACCATATGATATTTCTTTTTCTGTTGGTCTTTTTTGTGTTCTGTGGTGAGTATGTGAGTGTTGCTGGGAATCCGCTATCTTTTAGGGCTGTTTCGTAGTCTTTCTTGGCCTTGTTAAATATAGATTCATCGGAAGAATTGTCGGAAAGCCTGCGGTTAATCGATTTAGGTATCTGTTTGATTATAGAAGGCGGGTGGTTGGAGTATATATGTATGTACTGTGGTTTATCATTCGGTTTTCTGTATGGTTTGTGTGTGCCTTTTCTTAGGTTGAAGGTGACATCTAGAAAATCTACTTCGTTTAGGTTAGTTTTTATATCTATCTCGAATCCGTTATTTTTGAAAATTTTAATTATTGCTTTTCTAGTTTTATCAGTCTTTTGTTTGTTGCAGTTTCTTAAGATTATGAGACCGTCATCTCTGTAGAGCCCTGTGTCATTTCTATCTATTATTTTGCTTAGTTCGTGTAGTAAGTAAATGCCTACGATTTCGCATGTCTCTGCACCGTCAAAGCTTCCCATTGTAGTGTCAAATATCCCATCTTTCTTTATCCATGCTTCTTCATGGTGAAATAATAATGATTTACGTGAGTGCTTAATGATGTCGATTTCGTTTGGTTTTATTATTATTTGTTCCTGAGCTAAGTTGATGGCCTTATCTAGTGTACGTTCTGTTATGGATGGGTAAAATTCTTTTATGTCTAATTGTAGGAAGTGGCAATTTTGTTTGTTATTTATGCTGTTGAACCAGTCAATGGTTGTTTTTGTGTTTTTCCACTGGTTTACTCCTAACTTCTTCCTAAGTTCAGAATTAATTCTTTCTAGTATTGTTTTACTTATTTTACCTAGTTCGCTTTTGGCTGGGTTTATGAGTCTGCATGCCTCTTTGGATAAATACAATTGTTTGAAAATAGATATATATATATCCTTTTCTCTTGTTTTTAGATCAATAAGTAAAGGTTGTTATTTGAAATTCGAGACGACTATTTAATTTGTCACGCCTTTGTAGATTATAGGATAAAGGCTCCGGTTTCGTAAATGAAACGTGTTTACTTTTGTCATACCTCTGTAGATTTTTGATTAAGTGCTCTTTCAGAAGAGAGGCTGTTATTTTTTTGTCTTTCTGTAAATCATTGTATAAGGTTTCTTATTTAAAAAGAGACATGTTTACTTTTCTCATGCTTCAAGTGAGTATGGGACTTTCAACCTATACGGACACTTCAGAATCTAGAAAATAGGCAATTTTCTAGCTTCTTAATTCTCCATATAGGTTGAAAATGATGACATTCAACTAATACACGAGAAATAATGAGACGAGGGAACGTCACATTTTTCAGCTAAATTTATTGTTTGATTCGTTCATTTTTTTAAAAACCCTTTTCAGCTTATTTAAAACCGGAAATATTTTTAGATTGTAATAATTTGTTTTCCGAGATAATAATTATTTAGGAATACAAGTTTTACTAATTAAGCCATAGCTGGCGAACAAGAGTTGGATTCATACATTTCCCAAGGTTATTTGTGCGTCAGTGAATATAACGAACCCAACGGGAATTAGAACTCGGCTCTCCGATTAACAATTCCTAGCTGTTATCCATTACATCACCCGCACGTCTAATCTTACTACACCTGGTTTCCCCAAAGGATAACCCATCTAGGTACTAACCAGGCTCGACTTTGCTTAACATTGTTGATCCTACGGGAAGCGGTGTTTCAACGTGATGTGGCCGTAAACCCTCAATGGAAAATCTGCAACTTGCTTAGCATTTTAAAAAAAAGAAAAGAAGTTATATCAAACTTTTCATAGGCAAGTGACTTCTACAATCAAAAGAATAAAGAATTATTATTCTGTAATCAATTTATCAAAGGCTGTATTAGAATCAAGTGTTTCGCTCTGACATCCCGAAAATATTTATGAATATAATACCTCCTAAATATGTCCAATATATCTAAATTGAGTAATGTGTTTTTTAGGGGTTGTTCTTTTGGAGAAAAAGACTCGCTTTAGATAGTATTAAATGGGAATATATTTTTCAACTTTATTTCCTTTGTTTTGAATTCTCATAAACTATTCTCTTCAATACGAAATTGTATGAAGGTATTTAGAAGAGAGAAAAACAGTTCAGCTCATTCCTCTTTACTGACGATAGGAACACTGCACAAATACTTAACTGATATCCGGTTGGGGAGGTCATTCGCAACCGGTTGTTGAAGGCTAATTACCGAAACAGATGTTTTATTTCTTTCTAGCGCTCTGTTCAATGTCTTTATTTCTTTCTTTCTTTCTTTCTTTCTAATATGATTTTCTTTCTTCTTTTTTTATTCTTTCCTTCCCATATGATTTTCTTTCTTTCCATTTTTTCTTTCTCATTTTTCTTTTTTCTATCTTTGATCTTCATAAGACTGTCTTTCTTTTTTCTTTCTTTATTCCCATATGATTTTCTTTTTTTCTTTCTTTCTTTCTTTCTTTCTTATTTTTCCCATACAATTTTCTTTCTTTCTATCTTTTTCCTTTTTCTCATACAATTTTCTTTCTTTCTTTCTTTCTTTCTTTCTTTCTTTCTTTCTTTCTTTCTTTCTTTCTTTCTTTCTCATATGATATAAATTCATTCTCCTTCTTTCATTCCCATAATTTTTCTTTCGCTTTTCATGATTTTTTCTTTCTTTTTTCCCATATGATCTTTCTTTTTCTTTCTTTTTTTTTTCTCAAATATATTTTTAATCATTTCACTCCGGGCAAGGCGATAACGTCACTAAGATGCAACAGGCTTTTGGGGAGTGAAAGAGAACGACATTACTCTAGTGAGGGGAAAGGGCAATAAAAATTACGTTTGAAGAAGACCTAAGAAGACGCGTTAAACATGTTAACACAATTGCAAGTTCAGAAAACCGATGTACGAAACTAAGGTTTTTTTTTATTGAAGCATAGCCCCGCCTTATATGTGATACAAATGTTCGGATATTTTCAACATATAAATTGTATTTTTATAGGAAAAAAAAGCGTTCAAATTCTTTCTCATTTGATCCCAAGAACTCGTTTGTTTCTTTAAATAATAGCTGAAAAATATCTCCTGATTTTCATATTCGACATTACGTGATCTGATCTACTAATGTTTACCCAGTTACTCTAAGCTAGACGTAATAATAATTAACCAAACATCATATTACTGCAGTATTATATATAAATTGGGTGGAGCTCATATGTTATCAAATATAGTACTTTCAGTTGATCGATTAAATCTTTTTTCTTACATGAAATTAAATATGTGGTGATATTTATTTTTAGTATTCAGAACACACACACACACACACACACACACACACGCACACACACACACACACACACATATATATATTTATAATGTATTTAGGTATATAATGTACACTACCTTTCAAAAGTTTGAGGCCTCCCCTGGTAGTTTTTTAAAAATTGGCCCAAAAGTAGTTGTTTTGTACTTTAAATAAGAGAAAATTATTATACATAGGTAAAAAAAAACAAGTGGGACATGATTTTTATTAGAAATTATATTATGATAAAAAGAAAAAAAAATACGATTAAATTTTATTCGCGTCAAAAATATCTTCCTTTAGCCTTGGTTACTGCATCACAAATCACCAGATGATGATAATGACAGACTTGGAAATGAATGAAAGACGAAGTTGGAATCAATGCAACATGGAAAGATATTACGACTGTGTTTAATTCATGAAAGTAATGAAGGCAGTCCGATACTGGCACTGATTTTTCCTACATGCAGTCACATAAGAACTAACACAAGGTGCATTCGATAACTGCAACAGGGAGGCATCTCGGAAGCGATATTGAGATTCTCTGAAGACCATCGTCTCCTGTGGTACTGATGACAATATTTGGAAGAAGAAGGTTTTAATAGGCTTTCTTGGCACTACAAGATATTCTAATTAAACGCTCTCACTGAATCCAACAGCAAACTCCGAAGAGGGGAGGACATTCTGTGAAATGGGCCAACTTACAAATCCAGCTTTGCATGCGTTGCAGAAAATAATCCGGTCTTGCAAGTTTTATCAGTTACGGGTATTCTTGTGACAAACGTAATGTCAAGTTTCAGAATCCATATTCACGAAATAAAGCAATGGTCATATACATAAAATATGTTATTTAAACAGAATTTTTTTTCTTAATGCAAGCGTGAAGAATAGCGATGGACAGGGAATATTTTTTGTATTTGAAAACTATCCTTATTTATATGCAGACCGACATATGTCTAGATCCAAAGAATGTAAATACTATCCAAACATCCAGGATCTTTTAAATTCTGGTGATTATTAAGATCCAAGAAAAGAGAAATGGTATTCATGTTTTAACATATATGGCAAGTCTTCTTCTTCTATATAACCGTGTCCCTTCAGGACATGGGCATCCACAATTTCCTACACTTAGCAATATTTGTATTTTTACTATCCTTGCCACTCCCTGTTCTGTCATCCATTTACACAAGCTTATTCGCACATTCTCTCTTGCCTTTGATATGTCGGTGTCAAATTCGCTAAGTCATCTTTCCTCATTCAATCAGCAACTTAAGTGCCACACGTGATACACGCTTAGGCGATCATGTCTCTTTCGATTAATGACTGACTAGGCGGAAAATTTTCCCGCAGTAGGTTACCGTTTTTTTTTTTGCTCATGACTGCTTGCCAACGATGGATATAGGACCCTATCTGTCTGCTGTTCAAACCATAGCTGGGTGAGAAGAGATGAATTCATACCTTTCTCAAAGGTATTTGTACGCAAGTGGATATAACGAAGCCGACTTTAATTCGAACACGGCTCTCCGATTTTCATTTCAATCTGTTATCCATTATACCACCCGCACATCGTCATTATGTGTCCAAAAACATTTCAATAGTCTATTTGTTATCGCAAATGTAAGTGTCCATTTTGCTTCCATTTTCCTTAAAAACTTCGTCGTTGCTAACACACTTGTCCGTGGTTATTCTCTGTATCTATACGTAGAACCACATCCCTGTGGCCCCAAGTCTCCTCTTTATCTGTTAGGAGATTGTCGAGGATATATATATATATATATATATATATATATATATATATATATATATATATATATACACAGACACACAAAAACACTATATATATATATATATATATATATATATATATATATATATATATATATACAGACACACAAAAACACTATGTATATATGTATATATATATATATATATATATATATATATATATATATATATATATATATATATACAGACACACAAAAACACTATATATATATATATATATATATATATATATATATATATATATATATATATATATATATATATGTATGTATAAATATAAAAGTGTTTGGACATTGAACTCAACACCCGGAGGCAACAGTGTGTTTCATGTGTGTCGCCTTTGGGTGTTGACTTCAATATCCACATTTGATAAACATACGCTCTATCCCTGATAATCAGCACTTCAACCTACAAAATATAGCTTACCTTAAAACTGTATTTTATCATATATATATATATATATATATATATATATATATATATATATATGTAAATATATATATAATCCCATCAATAGGAATATTTTATTTTTAATATAATTTTAATGTAGTTCGCCTTATCTATAATTATTTCCAACGTGTAATTGCATTACTCACCGTACACACAGACACACAAAAACCCGCACACAAGCACCCCCCATATATATATATATATATATATATATATATATATATATATATATATATATATATATATATATACCCAAGTTTAGGATTGGTATTTTGTCGTGATTTTATAACATATTTATTTTTGTCGTGATTTTATAACATATTTATGTTTTAATATTCAAATAAATAATTATATATATATATATATATATATATATATATATATATATATATATATATATATATATATATATATATATATATATGCAGTTGGGTGGCGAATAAATATTCGTATACAGAAATTTTTAATTTATTGTATTTCCAACTTAATATTACATATTACATAAGAGTGTAGCACTGTTTTCCTTGTTTCTAACGAAATCTTTTTCTGTTTCTTAATAATTTCTTTAGCGTTTGGAAGGCATCTTTCGCTATGACAATGAGTCTTCGGATTTTGGTGTTACATTTTCCATCATCTATTAAAATACTTATACGAGAAAGACCATTCATATATACCTGCATTGATAGACACATCAGATTCGAGTCTGTGTACCGTAAACCCCCTTTCACGAGTTTATATATCCGCTGGGATTCGTTTTGTCCCAAGCAATTGAATAACATTTCCTTCAGGCCGTGGTCTATCGTGACCTGTTAATTTGTTGAAAGACCAAATTTAATTCAGAAATTGAATTCATTAAGAAGTTTTGGGTGATAATGGATAACCCTTCGATAATATTTGTGCAATCTAGCATTCATGTTAAAAGCTGCATAATTCAATAAACCTAAACTAAACTGTTTAGTAAAAATGTCTCGTGTATTTGTCCATAGTAGGGTTTGGTGATGTTAGACAGAGATTTGCTGAAGATATCTCTAACAGCGAACAACATTTTTGTTTATCTGCCGATCTCCGCATTGCCTTTTCTGCTTAAGCTATGTTAGGACCAATCCGTAAGGATGTTCTGTCTTCTGATCATATTAATTCGGTCACTTACAGATTTAAAATTTACTTTTGTTTGGTGTTTTTGTCAAGTTTTTCCATCACGGATCTATAATGATATATATTTTTTTATATATTAAGAACGGTATTTCCCAATATTGTTCTTGATATATAAAATATAGATCGCTATCTCATATATATATTTACGCTACAAATAGAAATTGAAAGACAACTTGAAACGTCTCAAATTTAATCTGAAAACCTGGGAAGCTCAAGCATCAAACCGAAGGGAGTGGTGTAAGACATGTTTCATTAAGTTAAAGGCTTTTGAAGTCAGTAGACTAAAGCACCTTGATCAGCTTCGTCAAGCTCTGAAGCAGAGACGCCATCAAAATCCTACTTTAAAAAATTTCATCTGTCAATGTGGCTTTGTCGCCCGCAGGAAGGATGGGCTAGTATGACACTTAAGAAAGCACAAATGAAATATGTCTTTCCCTTGCCTGATTTTCTCCTGCTAACACGCATAAGTGTAAAACAAAAGGCACCATCCAATGCTGACCCTGACACGATAGGAGAGTCCACCATATATATATATATATATATATATATATATATATATATATATATATATATATATATATATATATATATATATAGAGAGAGAGAGAGAGAGAGAGAGAGAGACAATATTAGTGGTGAATATACACATACATATACAATTATATATGCACATACATATATGTATAAAATTAATTCCAAGAGGATATGATCCAGGTAGAACTCAATGTCCAGGACAGAGTAAGGATATAATAAAAAGACTTAAACACTAATATTTCATGGTCTTCTTTTCTTCTAGTTTCTATTTTCTTCGGGGAAGATAGTTGCCTCGTACACTACATTTTTATACATGCACTTACCCCCGATAGGACAAAGGTCTTTATTCCTACAACTGCAGGTAGGGTAACTAGCTTCAGTTACATTATTGTGGTAGTTTCTAAGTATTCTACAATTATGGGAAGATATAATTTTCTCTATCTTACTCACGCACGAGTAACTAATTTTCAGTGTCTTCCTATTGTAAATTTTATGTAATGGATGTTTACTATGAAAGTGTTTATCTACTAATCTAAGAGTGTTTAAATCTTTTTATTATATATATATATATATATATAATTAAACTTGTAGCGAAGAAAACTGCGAATTACCTCGTCAAACCAAGCGACAGCGTGTCGCATGTATCCTTCGACGGAAAATGTGGCGAAAAAAAAGTTACTTGCTGAAAAAAGGGCACGTATTCTGCATGATATACTGAAAACGGAATAAAGACAAAATTCGGGTATTTGGCTACCGCCTTCGTCGGTGAGTGAGCCATTTTCTGACTGGTTACGTACATTGTGATTTGTGACATAGTCCCTGTGAATCGAGATTTTGACATTTCTTTCTGACCCTGACATTCGAGTTTGGACTTGCGATTTGTTCTCTTCGTCGTGGAATTAATTTGCGACAAATATTAGCTTTGCAATCCAAGAACTCTTACAAAACTACATATCGGACTAATGTTCATACTATATTTCACTTTCCTTAACCAAAAATCCTGCTATTACTGCTATCCTGCTATCACAATGTTGTATGTTTAAAAACATGGATAAAAACAAAAGAACATGGAAGCTAACTGTCCAGACACGTGAGACGCCAGAGATTTCAGGATTAAATTTAAAGCTTACCATATCGTTTCATAAATATAGCCGATGATTTGTTTATATTTTCATCCCCTCCAGCCACACACACACACACATTGAGCACTTTATCCCATAAATATAGCACACCTTAAAACTATAGTTCTTTATATATATATATATATATAT
The DNA here is from genome assembly GCA_964036315.1 of Acanthosepion esculentum. NCBI lineage: Eukaryota > Metazoa > Mollusca > Cephalopoda > Sepiida > Sepiidae > Acanthosepion > Acanthosepion esculentum. Next base: position 54,807,433 of record OZ038500.1, read on the forward strand.
ATATATATATATATATATATATATATATATATATATCAATTACGTGCTAACACCCTTGGAAAGGTGTGAATCCTCTTCTTCTCCCTCCAACTATGGGTAAATAGCAGGGCAGACTGGGTTCTATAGCCTTGGACGGCAACTGGTCTAGGAGAAGGACAACTCTGAATTCAAAACCTGCGGAGGGTCGTTTGGGGACCTTGTGGCATTCGTTGCACCAGGTCCCTGTATTCGTCCCTCCAAAAAGTGTGGATGGCCCTACACAAAGCGTTCACCACTATAATCAAATCTTGTGTGGGTGTCCGGCTTTCAGTTTCTGGGAATTGATCTCTTTGGCCCTCATACGTCGAGTTCGACGGGAGAGTCCATCATATATATATATATTCATACACACACACGCATATATATATATATATATATATATATATATATATATATATATATATATATATATATATATATATATAACATATTTCCACAAATCCTTCGATTTTAAGCTATTAAGTTTAAATGAAGTTCACGGTAGATTTCGCTGTCTTGCGATGTAGACAAGGTTACATATTAGTATGTCATTCGTGTACATTTTTGGCTAGTTTCTCTTCGACGTTTAACGTGTTTGTAGTTAACTGAAAAGTGTTTCGTTTAACAATGACAAGATATTCATTTCGTGAGCAGGCAGATATATTTTTTTACATACGGCCACGCAAATGCTATTGGACGCGAGGCTGCACGGCTGCATCAGATTGCATTTCCAGACCGAAGGCAACCGAGTCATACAACATTTGCTGATGTTTATCATCGCGTTTCTGGGGTAGGATCCGTGGCATCACAATCTATGGTAATAAGTACATTTGGATTGTATCTTTGATTGTACATTTAAAAGCGTCTACTTTAAACTCTAAACTTAATAACTCAAAACGAAGGATTTGCGGACATATATCTGTTTGGGACCAGGTTAGGACCAAGGAAAAACAACACGAACACAAGAGTAAAAATAACGAAGATATATTACACGGAATAATAATATAAGATGTGGAAGGTGTTAGTATGACTGTCAGTCTGGTTTGGAATGAACTACTATCGGCTCGACTCGATTGGTCCCTCTCTCTTGAGAGGCGTAGTATACATAGTGTTAGGAAGAGTTCATTCTGTAGTTATAGGTAAGGACCTATAACAATATCTATATGGATTTTTGTCCTTGCCTTAGTGTGAGGAACCCGCCCCAAAGTTTGTCAAATTTTTTTTGATACACCCTGTGAATATATATATATATATATATATATATATATATATATATATATATATATATATATATATATACACATACGTATAATGAACTTTTGATATTTGCTGTATAGAATCGCATTGTGGCAGTGAATATATTTTTGACAAGCTTGTAAATGCCAGGCTGAGTAGATCCTAAGTATGTTTCTTCAGACAAACTTCATGTTCATCAAAGATTCACAATGTCTTGTTTGTTCTTTAATCTCCCGAGCAGATGAAAATGTTAAAAAGGAAAAAAGAAAGAATAAATAAAAAGTAAGAGTCGTTCATTGTCATACATTTCATAAGTTCGCAGAAATCATTAACATTTTCTGGAGTTCAGTTCAACTGATTTTGATTTTGACGTAAGATCTTGTTACGTTGGTCTGAAGAGAAAAAGGCAGGTGTCTGATAACAGAAAAAACAAACTATAATAACCGTTTGATCTACTCAGTAGAATGCCGCTCAGAATTCTGCCTCACCAAGCTATACGGAAACGTTACCTTGACGCTTAATGATTAAATCATATCGACGGATTTTTCTTCTGTGGATATACATCAATAAACACACACACACACACACACACACACACACACACACACACACACACACACACACACACATATATATATATATATATATATATATATTATAATTATTTTCTATTTTAAATATATGGTTCCATCGTTTACCATGTTTTAAAAAAGAGGCGAAAATTTTAAATTTAATTATAAAATTAAAATTAAAATCTATAGCTCCGTTCCATTCTCAAGCGATTTTTAGAATAACCTATTATAAATGAAATAAATTTCTTAATTGTTTTGAAACATGGTAATTCCTGTGTAGCGATGGAACCATATTTTTAAAATAGAAAATAATTGTAATAATTAAGCTCTACTGTTTTGTATAGAGCACTGTTTTTTAAGAATAAAGATAATTACTATGAACACCGGATGGTAACTCTTACTGTTATTATACTATTCTATTATATATATGTATATATATATATATATATATATATATATATATATATATATATATATATATATAATATTGCCTTCAAATATTACTCCATCTTAATTTAAAATCTAAATTTTAAGTAAAAAAGAATTACCCATCTAAAAATAGTCACAAATTACATTCATGAATTAGATTCAAACTGATAGAGATGTTACCTTAACAATCATTTACAATATTAAAAGATTACTATCAGTAAACTGTTATATTTTAAATAATTTTTTTAATATACTTTTCTATGAATGTGTTTTTAAATATACTATTTAATTCATATTAAATCCCTAAATTATTTGTAAAAGAGTTAAATATTTAAATTGCTAGCAAACATCAAATTAATTTCTTCGTAGATTTTTAAACATTTAAATTACTATGAAACATTAAAATCTGTTTTTTACATAAATTGCTAAAAATTATCACCCCTCCTCTTCCTTCGTAAAACCTAATTACAGTGTCTTTCTCTTTACTTCCCCCTTCTTTCTTTCTTTTTTTTCTATTTATTTTTTCTCTCTCTTCTCCCCTTCCCTTTCAATATATCACTTCCGTTAAGTTAACTGGTTAAATAGGTCAATGTTTGGCTCCTCCTTCCCTAATACTAAGTATGATAGATAGAAATATTAAAATAAACCCTCTCTAAACTTGGTCATGTCTCTCACACCACTCCTCACTACTCTCTCTCTTAAATTACATAAACTTAATACGACACGTAAAAAAGTGTAAATTTTCATTTCATTTTTCGTTTCACCATTTGGAAGTGATGCTTGATGATCCAGCGTCCTTTAAAAGGTCTATGGTGAAATAAATTATTACATGGAGCCTTAAAGTGGTCTGTTTTTCTTTAAATTATTAGCTCTGAATTTACATTGAGCTCTCAGGATTTCATCCTCCTTGGGACTACCCATACGGATAACCAAGTTTTTCGTTGTTAGATTATTGTGGGCACTTAAGTAACTAGTGAGGCAATCCAAATGACTTGACTCACTTTATGGTTCCCCAAGAGAAGGTTAACCAATCAGGAGACGTGAAATATTCAATCCGTCGTGTATAAAGGCGGCCGTTTTGATTACTCTCTCCGAATATCCAGTGCCAACCTGTCAGGCGAAAGAACAGAAGGAAGAACTACGCTCTGCTACTTTATCGGGATATCCACTACTAACCTAAACTACGCTTCTCTACTGTCTTCGAAATATTCACTGCCAACGTCTGGATTCTATACTCAAAGACTACCGTCATCATGAACAACATTCGTAACTTATATATATATATATATATATATATATATATATATATATATATATATATATATATATATATATATATATATGTGTGTTATGGGAACTTACCCATAAGAATAATGGACTATTCCGGACATCTTAAATACTGCGCCTCAAGAGAAAGCAGCAGACAGAGTGAGTTCAGAGTCGTTCAGAGTCAGAGTCAGTCAGAGACAGAGTCGCGTCAGACGATTACTGTAAGACATTGGAATAGTGATACTGGTCGAGACAATATAGTTCTCTCTACTAAACATGATTGTCATGACTCACACTTCTACTTCTTTGTACATAGTTCTGTTTGTAATATATCTGTGTTATTCCATACCTGTGTTCGAGTTATTCTTCATTGGTTTTACCTTGGACCATCACTTGGACCATAACAATATATATATATATATATATATATATATATATATATATATATATATATATGAGACAAAAGAAAAACCTTAATTAACAATACGTTTAGACCCCCGCGGGACATTTTCAAGTTAAATGTGGAGAATTTATTTTGTAACTTTCGTTAAGTTTTCAATTTTTTTTAATTTAAGAACTCTCCTAGTTATTTTTAAAGCTGTATAAGAAGAGGTAAACCATGGAGGGGGCTAAGTGGCGTAATTTATTGCCTAATAATCGAAAGTGAGTGAATGTTGTCATTGCTGTTGTTGATTTTATATAATTGTGTATTTGGGCAGCAATCCATCTGTTATTGAAGATGACCTTTAAGGTACAACGATTAAGATTCGTATCATATTTTGATTGCATTCTTTTTCCTACACACTTTTTCTCACACAGTTTATGTCGAAAACAGAAATCTCTTTTACAAATGCATGAAAGATTCAATAAAAGGCTTAATCGCTTGGCTGTCGTTTTCAATGAAACCAATATATATATATATATATATATATATATATATATATATATATATATATATATATGACATTCTGGGATCCCAAAATTTTTTTAAGCAAAAAATCTGAAATTTTAAGTCCTTGCCCTCACATAATATTTTTTTACTAAGTAAATATGAAGCCGGTGGAAAAAAATCTAATTTAAAACCACACTGTTACTCTTATGACACGCTAGCCTCCACGCCCTACATAACAATTAAGTTACATATTTGCTTTCTCTCTTTACTGTATACATCTACAATAAACTTGCATTCCTTTTCCTTTCCATTCTTTTCTTCTTTTTTTATACAGCCTTCTGTTCGCCTTCCTTTCCATTACACTAAATGTCCTGCCTTTCAATCATCGTTCGCCTGTTATATTTTTTGAAAGATAATTATGTAGCGTTCTTTGTGTTTTTTAAAAAAATATAGTGTTAAAGTATTCATTTTAAAAGTATCACCTGAAGATACCATCAGGTCGAAACCATGGTCGCGTATTTTAATTGACCTTCTGATTTTTAAAGTGTATATATATATATATATATATATATATATATATATATATATATATATATATATATATATATATATATATATTTACGGACAGTGTTTTATATTTTTAAGATATTAAATCACTCTACAAGTTTGATTTTCTTACTTGAAATTGAGAACTCTTTTAATGTGTACGATTTTAACAAATATTATTTTGTTTGTTTGGCGTACCTTAACCTTTTGGGCCATAGAGGATCGTTCGGTTAGCAAGGTAAATTTTACTGTTTTTAAACTTCAATCTTCCATGATTCTCTCACGTACATTCATATCTGCTCAATGCGTATCCAAATGTAGACAAATGACGTCACGCATTATGAAATGGACAAAGTCCGACAATTATTTTAAGACATTTTTATGTTTATGCATTCTTTTTATAGATACAAATATTTAGGGCATGTCAGGTTATATGACGGTTCCGTATAGGATACAGGTTCGATTCCTGTCGGAGGACGAATATTTTCTATGAAAATTTCTCGGACATTCAGGCCGGTAAATGTTGTTAATACTGTTTATTATAAACAGAGCATTTGCTTAAATATTTGTATCTGTAAAAAGAATGTATAAACATAAAAATGTCTTAAAATATATATATGTATATATATATAATGAAATATTATTTCGGTTGACACCCAACAATAGAGAGTAAGCTGAAAGTTGGTACAGTGAAGAAGCAACTGTTCTAAATTAAGGAAAACAATTTTAGAGCTTTCATGCGCAGAAAGTAAATTTGGGTTACATTTTCAACACTATTGTCAATGATGCAATATTTGCAAAGAAAGTATGACTCAATTTTAAAAATGTCATGTAGGTTTCGAACCGGTCTGGTGGATATTTTCCGTGTCCAGAGGATGTTGATTTTCTGTTCAAGAATGATATTCCACAGAAACTCAACATCCTCTACAAAGCAATTCCAAGAAATAGGAATTAAAATAAACCTTTCCAAAGCAGAAACTATAATATGGAATTGGAATTAAAAGAAGTGATAGCATTATCAAAATTCAGGATGTCGAATTAGTAAATACTAAACACTTTAGATACCGCAGTATAGGAATGAGTTATGAGAAAAATAGCATAGCAAATAAGAAAACTGAACATAGAATAGGCTGTGCTCGAGATAGTTTCGCTAACTCCGCAAATTGCTACAAAAAGCAAAACATTAAACTGAAAACTCGAGTCACGTTCTTAAATAGTTATGTCAGATCGAGGCTTTCATATTAATGTCAAGCATGGCGCCAAACATGTCCAGAATATCCTAACTGTCAGCTCTATACAAGCGGTTTCTAAGATCAATGGGTAAAATGACTTTGAGTCGTTGGAGCCTATGGGTCTTGGTGAAGGCTACACTTTCTTCGAACCTCTTGAAGCGGCGTTACAGAATCACAAACAAAGAAACAAACGTCACTTGAGGACTTTCAACAGCGACAGCAGCTAAAAGGGATAGCACACATAACTCGAAGAGAAAATAATGACATAATCATAATGTTGACATTCCACACTACTTCAAACAAAAGGTTGGGAAGGAAACCCCATCAGTACTGAAAAGAGCGATAACAGATACTGGACTTGAGAAACCTATTTTCCTGAAAAAGTGTTTATAGAGAAGGATTTCATAAATTTCAAATGACAGCAGTACTGGCTGCTCGGTCAGTGTTTCCTTATAAGGAAACGGATAATATTAACATTACCATAAAATAGAACTGCATGAGAAAATCTGCATGAGAATAAGCAATCAAAAATAAACTCACACACAACAACCAATGAACATTGATCTTTGACATCGAGGCAGGCAATGAAACAAAATTATTTTCATAGATCTGAGACTGGTCAAAGTTTTTCGCATATGAATTTTCTTCTCCATAGTCTTGAACATTCAGCCAAAGGTATCGGTCTCCATGTTCACTCAGATAAAACAGAATACATGAGCTTAAATCAAAAGGGAACAATAATAACAGTATCTGTCACACCTCTCAACTGTATAGAAGAATTTACTTATCTAGAATGCAAAATCTCCAGCAGCAAAAGCAATGTAAACACGCATTAGTAAAGGCCGAGGTGCCGTTGACAAGTTATCTATTGGGTTGGTGCATAATTATCAGGCGTTTTTAAACAATCTTTATTATGAAAAAGAAACAACAATTCAGTAATAAATGTTTTAAATGATTATTCCGGAGCGTATGATTATCGACACGAATTTTTATAACCTGAAAATAAAATAATATTTTTATTAAAAAAAAAAGTAATCAAAACTCGCCTACAAAAACGCCAGATAATTAAGCACTAACTCAATATGGGTGTCTGGACTTCCAAACAACATGAAAAAGAGTCTCTTTCAATCAACTGTTAACCTGTTCTAGAGTATGGTTGTCAGCATAGACCCTTACCTCAAAACTAGAAAGAAGATTAGATGGAGCCGACGCTCTCATACTGTGGCTTTGAATGTCACTTGGATAGATCGTTTGACCAATGAGCGAGTGTATGGGAACCTTCATCCATTACCAGACATCGTCAAAGAGCGTGGTGTCAGATTCGCAGGGCATTGCCGGAGAGAGCTAAAGACGAGATTATTAGTGAAGTCCTTTTGTGTGAGTCTACACAAGGAAGAGCTGAGAGAGGACGACAAGCCCAAACCCATATCAAATAGATATGTGACGACATAAACTACAAACCCTCTGACCTGCCGAATATGATGAACAATAGAATTAGATGGCGACATAGGGTCAAGGGAATCCATGTAAGCCGCGCGACCGGGTGACGATGTATTAAGTATAATCGCTTCTTCGAAGGTCGCCATTTCGGATATCGTGAAAAGTCATAATGTAGGTTTTTCCCCTAAAACGAAATGGAATAAAGCGGTTTCTCAGCATCTATATTTTCATCATAATTATTGTATATAACGGTGAAAAATCGTATTTTATCGATGGGGTAGGTGTCGGATAATGACGACAATCCTCATCACCTTACGCTCAAATTGGCAACGCTAACAAAAAAAAAACAACAAAAAACAAAAAAAAAAAAACAAGAGAAATTCTACCTTTGTATAAGAAATACCCAAATAATAGCGCCACTGAATAAATTACTAAATAAAGAAGCTTATGCTAGAAAATCCGTTACTTACCTTTAAAAAGGGCTAGCCACGTGAAAATCGGTAAAATCCAAGTGTGTATATTCATCGTGTGCTCGAAGCGGGGATCTGTATTCGCACAACTGCGGTGTCTGCGTTACTGGACTATTTGGTTTGAGGACACCAGCGGCCGACAGCGCCACCTGGGGGAACTAACCAAGCTGAAGGCAGAATGGGTGAAAGAAAAATAAAAAAAAAAACCGTTAGTTACATCTAATAAGTGTACGCTTAAATAACAGCAACAACAACAAAATCAAAAACAAAATCAACAGAAAACACACACCCATTATTTATATAAAACTAGTGATTATATGTGGTAGGAATACGTATATGTTGCTGTGTATACGTGGACGTGTGTGGTAAAACAAAAGGAGAGAAACACAATAAAGAAAGATGGGGAAAAGTGTAGAACAAATCAATTAAACAAATATGTGGTCTCTGAAAATTATATGGCAAACAGTTGCGCCTAGAATGAGATTCGTTTGTAAATTATGAAAGAACATTTCCGTTACAATCTGTTACTCAGCAAAGCCATGAGATAACTTACTGGGATGATGGACGGACCTTGAAAGGAATATGGTTCAAATTCCAGCAACGAGAAAAGCTTAAATAACACCAATAACAACAATACTAATATATAAAATTTAAAATTAATGTTAAAACGTGAAAATATTTTTGAAAGTTTTATTTTAGGTTAATCAGAAGCTAATAGATTAAATGAAAATACTTTACTGTATTTCAAAACTAATAATTTAAATTAGTTTTGAAATACAGTAAAGTATTTTCATTTAATCTATTAGCTAATAGATTAAATGAAAATACTTTACTGTATTTCAAAACTAATAATTTAAATTAGTTTTGAAATACAGTAAAGTATTTTCATTTAATCTATTAGCTTCTGATTAACCTAAAATAAAACTTTCAAAAATATTTTCACGTTTTAACATTAATTTAAAATTTTATATATTAGTATTGTTGTTATTGGTGTTATTTAAGCTTTTCTCGTTGCTGGAATTTGAAAGTTCTTTTTTTTAATCGCTAAAAATCTTAAAGCTTAGATTTTAACCTTTTTAAGACATCAGTGAGTAAAATGCAATTCTCTTTATTAAAAACATCTTTCAAAAATAAAATATACTTTTCTGTAACTTTATTTAAGGAACATTAGTTAATTTAAAATTTAATGAACCCGATTTGAAACAAAATATTTTAACATGGAGGTAGGTGTTAAAATAATTTGTAAAAGTTATCTAAAAGGGTTTAAAGAAAAAATAAAAAAAACACACAAAAGTTTTAAAGAAACATTTAAAAAATAATTGCATTCATCTGTAAATATGCCCTGAACGTTTTATTAAAATCTGGAAATTATATGATTTTTGCAAAAATTTCCAGATCAATTAAACTTTCCCCATACTACTTTATTGTCACCAGCTGATGCAAGAAAAACAACATTTTTATCCAAAATTTTCAAGATTCAAAAAATTATGAAAAAATATAAAATAGTAAAAAAAATCTTTTGTTTTTTTTTCTTAATAATAACAAATATTTTGACGATAAAACTTTTTAGGAAGATTGGGTCTATCTTTGGCGGTACCTATATATATATATATATATATATATATATATATATATATATATATATATATATATATATGTATAGTAATTGTTTCAGGTTATCTGCTGTAAACTTTGTCTTTTAGAAAGCCGTTCTGTTCAATACAATTTTCATATCTTGAAGAAATAAACCTACAAACATCCAGTATCATTTCCTCTGGTATTTGAGCACATTCTTCTTCAATTGCTACTCTTATTTCAGCAATTGTTTCAGGCTTCCTGCTGTAAACTTTGTCTTTTAGAAACCCCCACAAAAAGAAATCCAAGGGTGTCAAATCCGGTGATCTAGGTGGGGATTCAAATGTCCCTCTTCTTCCAATCCATCTGTTTGGCATATTTTCATCCATATAAGTTCTCACATCACGGTAATGTATTATTAACTATTAATATTTAAACAGTGTATACATTATTTTGGGATGCCCTATATATATATATATATATATATATATATATATATATATATATATATATATATATATATATATATATATATATATACATGCACACATACAGTAAGTGCCTTCGGTAATAAGACAGTAGCAGAGGTATAATTATAGCGTTAAAACCGAGCCTGACGACTGTCACGTGTATGAAACTCAGCGTTATATCAAACGGTGAGCAACGAAACGTATATTTCACACACACACACACACACACACACACACACACACACACACACACACACACACACACACATATATATATATATATATGTAAAACAAGAGTAACCGGTCATTATATATATATATATGTATATATATTAAGAGTAGCCCGTAATTATTTAAACATACACACAAACAGACATACACACATACCTTCCTTTTGTTTTGGGATCCGATGAAGCCTTGAAACGCGAAATGCATTATCAAATGTATTTTCAATCAAATCTATTTTTAGGAAACGATATCCTAATTTAAAAACATTGTCGACACGGAAAATGCATAGATGGCACAAAACCCAAATCTTTTACTTTCAACCCATTCTGAAGGATTGTATCAGGATTTGGATTAGAAAACGCTAAATGAACTTCTGATAATGAGAATTTTGCCTTTAATTCGATATAATAAAAACAAAAAATAAAACTGGGAAAATACATGAACAACTTTCGGAACTAAGAATTGTAAAGAGAAGATACCAGAATAAATATTACTGATTTTTTAATAAAAAGTCATTCATTTTCTTTCTGTAACCACTTATGCTGAGTACTAAAATTCATTATTTAAACCTACACATAATACACGTATTTACCTTTTTCGTTTTCAGATCTGATGAAGCTTTGAATGGAGAAATGCATTATCAAATCTATTTTTAATCGAATATATATATATATATATATATATATATATTTGTGTATTTAGACAGCAAGCCTTCTTTCATGCACATTTCATTAAAAACGACTGACAAGGTGCTTTTATTTAGTTTTTTTATATAATTTCTCATGCGATCTAATAAAGTTTTTCTTTTCAGAGGATAAATTATATAAAAACTGTCCGAATGTTCTTTTTATCCGTGTGCTTTCGGCTATACATTTAGCCATTTTCAAGGATTATATTTCAACTGTTAGAGTTAGAAATAGAAATAGTTTGTTATATGTATGTTTTATAAAGTTATAAAATATTATACAGGTTAATAAACTGTATATATATATATATATATATATATATATATATATATATATATATATATATATATATATATATATATATATATATGTACTAGAATAATCCTAAGGATCGGATCCAGGCAAACCTAGGTAGGTTTCACCTAAACGGATCTTCAGGGCGAAACTTGCTAAAAAGAAAAAACAGAACAGTATTCATTGATAAAAAACAAATAAAACCATAACCACGTGACAAAAAACAACAACAAACAAACAAACAAAAAGGTATGTTACTTTATTGATAAGCCAATAACGAGACAAAACCACTACCACTGTGTGTATCTATCTATCTATCTATCTATCTATCTATCTATCTATATATATATATATATATATATATATATATATATATATGTATACAGTGGTAGGAAACAAATATTCGTACACATACACATTTTTAAATTATTGTATTTCCAACAAAATGAATAAACATACTTTTCATATAATTAACTGTACACAGACGCATAATAAGTAAATATGCATAGAAAACAGAAGAAAAATTTATTCGTACAATACAAAAATGAATACATAATCTTCCTTCAGTAATTTGTAGAATAGCCTTAATTTACTTCTACAGAACCCAACCTCTTCCTGTAGTTCTCGATTAATGATTTCCAAATTTTAGTTGGTATTTGTTCCATTCTTCTTTGCATATAGTCTTCAGATCCGGAATGTTTGTTAGAGCTCTCCATTGGATTTGAATATTTTTTGAATAGTGCCACATATTCTCGATTGCGTTTAAATCTGGGGACTGACTTGGCCATTTCAGGATATTTACATTATTTTCAGCAAGCCATTTCTTCATAGATTTTGCAATGTGCTTTGGATCATTATCTTGTTGGAAAATCCAATCAGGAGGAAGTTCAAGATTTTCAACTGAAATCATTAAATTTTCTTCCAAAATAGTTTGATATATTGCGGCATTCATTCTACCATCTATTACTGATATGTTGCCCGTACCTTTTGCAGAAAAACATCCCAAGCCATGATGCTGCCACCACCAAATTTCACTGTTGGAACTGTGTTCTTTTGTTTGAAGACATCGCCATCTTTCCTCCATACATGATTTTTAGAATTACGTCCAAACAACTCAACTTTGGTTTCGTCTGTCCGTAATATTCTTTCCCAGTACGATTTTTCTTTATCCTTATGTTCACTAACGAATTTCAACTTGACATCTCTGTGTCTTTTCAATAGCAGTGTTTTTTCTTCCGAGGGGAGCGTGAATTTAGAGTGTTCCTATGAATTTCATTGCTTATTGTCCGTTTAGTGACACATATTCCTGATGAAAGCAAATCGTCCTGCAACTCTTGACGAGTAACCATTGTATTTTGTTTAATTTGACGAATTAATTTCATGGAAGATCTTGAAGAAATCTTCTGTGGAGCACCTGTTCTTTGTTTTGTAACAGTCATGAGATTTTTATACCTTGCAATAAATGAACTAATGCTAGTCAATGGAATATTCAGATTGTCTAAAATTTTCCTGTAACTTTTACCATCTTTCCAGAGCTTAACAATCAGTTTTGTTTGCGAATTTTTCATTTGTTTACCTCTTGCCATGAAGATAAACTTCTTGCACGAATATCAATTACAGAATCTTCCGTTTGTGTTTTTTTAGGTTAACATAACTACTACTAATATTATTGACACATTCTAGAATATTCCACTTGAATAATCTAGAGCAACTTAAAAGGTTTTAAGATCGGAAATTTGCATTGTACGAATACTTTTTAACTCATTAAATGGATAAATGGGATTTATTTCTATTAAATTACTTTCTTCTGTTTTGTACGCATATTTAGTTAGTATGCATCTGTGTACAGTTATTTATACGAAAAGTATGTTTATTCATTAGTCGGAAATACAATACATTAAAAATTTGTATATGCTCGAATATTGGTTTTCTACCCCTGCTTAATATATATATATATATATATATATATATATATATATATATATATATATATATATATATATATATATAAATATATATAATACAAAAGACTCAAACACTATTATTAATATTAATGTTTGAGCCTTTTATATTCTTACTCTGTCCTGGACAATGAGTTCTACCTGGATTCTATCCTCTTGGCAATTTATATATATATATATATATATATATATATATATATATATATATATATATATATATATATATATATATATATATATATATATATATATGTATATATATATATATATATATATATATATATATATATACACGTTGACCACTAATATTATCTATCTATCTATCTATCTATCTATCTATGTATATATATATATATATATATATATATATATATATATATATATATATATATATATATATATATATATATATATATATATATATATTACCAGTCAAAATACAACAATATCCCTGTGATCTGCAGAAAACTTGTCAGAAGACCTCTATACTTGGTCTGTCTGAAAAAAATACAGGACTTATCTTTTTAGATGTGAGAGGCATCGTCCACTGTTAGTTTTTGCCACATGGATAGACGATCAATCAGCAAGTCTACAAAGAGATCCTGCAGTGTTTGCTTCGTTCAGTGCGCGGGAAGAGACAAGAGTTGCAGCAGGACAAATCGTGTCTGCTTCACCACGACAATGCATCTGTTCACAACGTGCTGAGCATCCGGCAGTTCCTGGCTGTGTTGAACATTTGCCGTACTGGGACAACTTCTCTATTCATCTGATCTTGCTCCATACGACTCTTTCTTTTCCCAAGGCTCAAGGGGATGAACAAGGGGACCCGTTTTGAAGGCGTTGAGGTCATTTAGAAGGATGTAACGAAGGATTTGAGGGGCAGCCAAGATGAATCCTTCCAGTAGTGCATAGAAAGGTGTTTGGTAAGAATGGAAAAGTGCATTAGACTAGATGGCGATTACTTTGAAGTAGAAACCATGTAGTTCGTTGTTTGGAATTGAAATAAATTGTGTTTAACACCAGTCCCCTTACTTTTCAGACAGACAGCGTATATTACTTAAGCCTTTATATTTAGTGGATACCCGTATTTGAATAGACGTTCCGTTTATTTATTAAACAGTATATTTATTTATTTTCACCTACCGGTCAGAATATTTGAGAAATCTTATCACAAAAATATGAGCTATCCAGTAATTTTTTCGCTGAAATATAATGAAAACTTATAAAATTTTCATCTGAATTAAAAAATTTTTTCAAGTATAAGGAAAATAAGCATAATATCTGGAGAAAAATATCGTGAAAAAAGTGTCAGTTTCAGTTGGCGTCACGACCATATCAGTATTGAAATACCGGTTCTCCTACGATCCCCGAAGTTAAGCTACGTCATCTTTGGTCAGTACCTATATGGGTGACCGCTTGGGAATATCAAGTGCTGTAAACTGGGATGTGTGGATAGTGTAAAGGATAAAAGCTCGGAATTGGAAATCAGAGAGTCGAGTTTCAATTCTAGTTGGGTTCGTTATATTCACTTACGCGCAGATACCATTGAGAAAGGTATAAATCCATCTCTTCTCCCTCCAGCTTTGGGTTAATTAGTAAGACTTTTATTAATAAATCTTTATTATTTCCCATAAGAATGATTACAATCTAAATATATTTCCTGTCTTTAAATAACCTGAAAAGGGTCTATAAGTCATAAAATAACGAATCGGTCATTCCATTGGCACCAGGAGTATATAGATTAAGCGAAATGTACCAAATATACAGAAAGTGTACGTATATCGGAGCAGAAATTGAAATCGTCAAACCGAGTTCAAATTTAACCTTTGTATGAATCTCTACTTCCTCCAGCTATGTGCTAAACAGACTGGGCTCTCGAGGCTTATGTAGTAATCTGTCTAATAAAAGGAAACGTTGAATTTCAAACTCTAAAGCAGGTAACAGGAAAGTACTACACAAGAATACATGGAAATCTGCAAGTAATGAAGACACGCCGTACCTGGAGCGGCACGATTGCCTACATCCGAGATTTACCTTGCTCTCCCCCCCCCATTGAGTCAGGTTGTGTCACAAGTTGGGCCGCTGGTTTAAGCTGGTCAGAGCTAGTCTAAGCTGGTCAGAGCTTGTCTAAGCAGGTCATAGCTTGTCTAAGCAGGTCCGAACTTGTCTAAGCAGGTCACCGCTTGTCAAAGCTGGTCTTAGCTTGTCTAAGCTGATCTTAGTTTTTCTAAGCTGGTCAGACATTGTCTAAGTTGGTCAGAGCTTGTCTAAGCTAGTCATACCACCGCTACGTAACAGATGTTACGCAACGAAGGGGGACACAAGGGAGGAGAAAAGGACCACGGACGGGGAAAAACACCCATCTCTTACTCGGCCAATCCACTCCGGAAAAAATCCGGGGGGAGAGTCCCAACATTGCCTACGCCCTGAACCTACATAGCATTTGAGGTTAAATAGCGGGGTAGACTGGACTCTTTAGACTTGTGTAGCAACCAGTCTAGGAGAAGGAATTCTAAACCGTAGAGAAGCTAACAGGAGAACGTTTCACTCTCTTTTCGATGATCGATTGATTAATTGATTTGTTTAACGGCATATCAACTCCTTCATGAGTCATTTAATGCCGAAATTTAAACTTTCTTGAAAGCTTTGAAGTAATAAAAACATGATACGTTATTCTGCTTTCACAATTGAATACATGGTAGATGATACTCAGCTTTTGTGCATATACATGTTTGTGTGGACATAATCACTAGAGGCGGTGATAGGTGTGTTTTATGTTGTAGTTTTCTGCGAATTATATTTTGGAATACTGTTTTGATATAAGAAATTGTCAGATATTTTTGGTTGTTGGGTTTGGTTAAGCAGCATATCAACATCTCTCTGGGTTATTCAATGCCGAAATCTAAGTAATCTAAACACAATTTTATGTTTTCAACTAAATATATTTTGATTGCAATTGAACTGGTTCTGGTTCTTTTGCCTTAATAATGTATTGTTGGCCATTTTACTATAAATTTGAATTATTGGTTGTTTTTATATATAAAATGTATTGGTCTTTTTTTTTTTTACTATAAAAACTGAATTTTTATACTTTCATAGTGTTTTATTTGATGGTTCACCATTTGCCCATAGCTGAGACCCTGAAAGATGCTACCACTCCGGGTCAAGTTGGACCTGGGAACAACAGCAATTAAGAGGTAGTTCCACGCTCCTGAAAATGTCCAATCTCCCGATTAGAGGCGTTGCTGCCGGATGTAGTTCATCGTCGTACCCAGGACATTCTTTCTCATGAAGCGATGGCAATCCAGAAAAAAATAATAATGAAAAGGAGTCTGTGGAGAACCGTTATTGTCGACGCTCTGAAGAGACATGGCATGTTACAAAGTATTTGCTTTAAACCAGATGCAGAAAGCTAAGTTTAGTTTGGTCTGGCATATAAATTGAAAATCTCACGAAGATCGAACTCAGTGGAATCAAGAATTGGATAGAGTTACGAGATTTGTACGATCACGCTTCGGTAGGAGTCTATTTAAGCATTGATATCATACGACTTTTAGCAGCCGTTATGTTATGTCTTGTTTCCATTAGAGCCAATATTTAAGTGTCTTAGAGTAAATAAAGCAAATACGAGGAACCTTAATGGTGTTTGGGAGAAGATAACCAAAGTACACTTGTCTGCAAAATAGCTTATTACCAATGGGGATGTGTATGTGGATCTTGTTAAAATCAGTGACGCTCGCAGACGCGTAATTGTCTGTTGAACAGAATGAAAACTTCGATATCAGATGTAAAAGCATCTCCTTTTTCTTGGAATCTATTTATCAGTTGGAAAATTTAAAATGGTCAAGCGTGAACTTATAAGCGATACACGCCCTTGACAGTGAAGTGCAGTAGATACCAAATTGAATTTCAGTCTGATGTCTTCTACTAGCAGCTGAGATGCTGGTTCTCGTGATTGCTAGCTTATCTTTGGAAAAATAAAGTTGGCCTATCAAGTCTCTTCAGCTCTTTTTCTTTAGTGACTAGTTTAATGCTAGTAAAATCAGCGATACCCACTGAAAAAAATATTACGAAAGAAAATAACGATCAAAAGAAAAAAATAAATAAACACCACAAATCTTCTTCTTTGATGTGTAATAGCATTTCGGGATGTTGGCGATCGTGGCCCTCCACGATTTCTCATCATATGTAACCCGTAGTAAAAGTTTGTCTTTTCCCCATCACTCCCTGCCCTTGTCCTGCTATTAATTCACTGAAGTTTGAGATCTAGGCTTCTTGTTTCTCCTCTATGTTCCTCTTTGCTTTCATTATATCCTGCGAGTGTCTAATTCTCCAAGTCGTCTTTTCTCATTATTTGTCCGAGACATTTTGACTGTCTCTGTCTGATGCTACGTATAGGCGCCCTTTTTGTTGCCATTTTTCTTAAAACTCGCTCGTCACACAAAAGGTGTTCAGTCCATGCTATTCCCGACATCCTTCAGTAGAGCGATTCTTGACAAAATCCAAAGAAGGATCTGTAATGTAATCGATCCTGGTCAGACATTTCTACTTTAATCACTTTCTCGCCGACGTGACGAGGCTTCCCTCTGTTTTTTCTACAAATATTTTCATGGCGGCGGCACTGACGAGCATTTATCCTTGTGCCCCGACGATATGAACTTAAGCGTAGTACTAGGACTCACTCTTTTACTGTTGAAATATCTAAATGCAACCGCCACCTTTACTCTAACAGTTTTTTTCTCGCACTCCCCACGCGATTACTGGACTAGTCGAGAAGAAAATCTGCTGCACATATCGAATTTTAAAGAAAACCCCATATCCATTTCTTGTAAAAATATAGTTAATAAATAAATTATAACTATTTTAAAATGGGGAAATACTTTTCAATCAACCTGCAGATTAAAAAGGTATATATTAATCCGGTTTACATTAGTGCCAAAAAGATAGACATTAGTCCGGCTTACACAAGTCAACAATTTGGTTTGTTTTGTTTTACGGCATATCAACCTCAATGGGTCATTTAATGCCGACAACTATTTTTTTTCCTGGTAATATTTTTGTTTTGTCAAAAATCTATTTCTGTTAATATTTTTTTTCTTAAAAATATATAGCTGGTAATAATATTTTTTCAAAAATGTATAGCTGGCAACAGCATGCTTTCAATAACGTATAGCTGGTAATATTATTTTTTCAGAAACGTACAGCTAGCAACATTATTTTTCAAAAACGCATTATCAGAGGCCTTGCCGTTGGACGTAGTTTATCGTCTTACCCAGGACCCGGATGTAGTTCATCGTCATACCCAGGACGAGATCTGGGTTTGGGGGTTAACTATTTGACCATAGCTGGGACCCTAACAGGTGCTACCACCCCGGGTCAGGGCGGACCTGGGAACACCAGCAATTAAGAGGTGGTTATACACTCCTCAAAACCTCCTTATCAGAGGCCTTACTATTGGACGTAGTTTATCGTCTTACCCAGGACGGACAGGTCAACAAGCTAAACATTCGTCCGGTTTACACTAGTGTCAAATAGATAAACATTTGTCCTGTTTACACTAAAGTAAATATAAGTCTGGTTTACTTTTTCTTTATGTGCTATGTCCTTTCAGGACAAAGGCGAACATGGCTCTCCACAACGTCCTGTCTTTTGTAGCTCTTAATAAACTCTCTCATGCATTTACTCAATCTCAGTAAATATGATATGCTTATTTTCCTCTGTCCTTCTGGCCTTCAATATATCCTGTGATTTTTAAATTTTCTACGCCCTCTTTCCTCATCATGTGCCCTAGAAATTTCAAATGTCTCTTCGAAATGTTAAATATAAATTTCCTTTTTGTTTCCATTCTCTCAAAAACTTCGTCTTTCTTCACAGGTTCGGGCCATGGTATCCTCAGTATGCTATAGAGCCACATTTATGTTGCTTCAAGTCTCTTTGGTGAGATTTTCCAGCATTAACTGTCATATAGAGGAACAGATATCACTTAAATAGTTAAGTACTCTTTTACTTGTTTCCAGTGACATTAGAGTAAAAAGATGGAGACACTTATCCGTTTGATACTTGAGTAATAAGTTTAGACATTAGTCCGGTTTAGAGTAGAGTGAAAAAGGTAGACATTTGTCTGGTTCACACTAGGTGGACATTTACCCGCTTTATACTAAATTAAAACACGTAGATATTTATCTGATTTACACTTGAGTCAAAAAGGTAGACATTTTGTTTGGTTTACACTAGAGTCAGAAAGGTGGACAGTACTCCGGTTGACACTGTAGTCATCGAAAAAGAAAGGTTGACACAGAACTATTTTATACTAGTGTAAAAAAGGGAAGATATTAATCGAGATAATATTCGAGACTGTAAGTATCCACTCAGAATGGGGCTCATTTGGCCGGAGCTGGGTTCTTGCCCTCTCTAGTCGACGTCGTCGTCGAATTATTGGCCACATCCTACAGCGAAAACATCACGTTTGGTTGCTTAGTGTATTTTGAATTTCTGTGATGAAATATGTTCTTAGCTTTGGGTAAAGTTATTATGGCATTTATACTTTTAAAAAAATTATTAACTTTGGGTAAAATTATTATGGCATTTATCATTTTTAAATTATTAGCTTTGAGTATAGTTATAATGGCATTTATCCTTTTTTAACTTATTACCTTTGGGTAAAGTTATTATGGCATTTATCCTTTTTTAAGTTATTAGCGCTTTGGGTAAAATTATTATGGCATTTATCCTTTTATAAAAGTTATTAACTTTGAGTATTTATCCTTTTTAAATTTATTATCTTTGGGTAAATTATTATGGAATTTATCCTTATTTAAGTTATTAACTTTGAGTAAAGTTATTATGACATTTATACTTTTAAAAAAGTTATTACCTCTGAGTAAAGTTATTATGGCACTTATCCTTTTTTAAGTTATTAGATTTAGGTAAAATTATTGCGGCATTTATTCATTTTTTAAGTAATTAGCTTTGAGTAAAGTTAGTATGGCATTTATCCTTTTTTAAGTTTGAGCAAAGTTATTATGGCATTAAACCTTTTTTTAAAAAGTTATTAACGTTGAGTCACTAGCATTGCTTATTTTCCTTTTTGTTTATTATTACATTGGCCTCGCTCGTTTATTCTTTTTGTATTTGCCTTTCGTAATCTACACGGTCATTTCGTGACGTTTTTGTAGCTCTTTGCAATGTTTGACTTTATACAGTCTCTCTCCTAATCTCGATTCTACCAACCATTTACACGAGCTCGTTAGGTATGTTATTTTCTGCTTTCCTCTGCCTATCTTGCATTCAAAATGTCTTGTGAGTGTCAAATTTTCCATGTCCTCTTTCCTCATTATGCGCCCCCCAAATTACAACTGTCTGTTTCTGCTGTTGAATCTTTGATCACATATTCAGTCCATGGTATTCTCAGCATCCTTCTGTAAAACCACATTTCTGTTGTCTCAAGTCTCTTCTTCATCTGTGATGAGATTGCCCAGCATTCACTGCTATATAGGAGGACCGATAGCATATAACAGTCCAGTAACCTTTTCTTTGTTTCTTACGAGATTTTCCTGTTTCTTAATACTTTGCTTAACATTTGGAAGGCATTTTTCCGTCATCTGTTAATACGCTTCCTAGATATTTAATTTTTGTTCTGGTTTGATTGTGGTGTCTCCAATTCATAGTTTTCATCTTGAGTTGTCTCTTTTCTGACAAGCAAACATTCTGCCGTCTTGCAATTGATGGTTAGTCTTCTTGCTTTCCTTTAGCAGTAGCAGTGACTGTAGTTTAGATTTCGTGCCTGCTACCAACACTGTCATCTGCATATTTTATAATGTTAAGATTGCCGCCGCCAACAATGAATCCTAGTAGGTTTTCAGAATAGGTCCACAACGGAAGTTATTTATTAATCTTATATTCGTCCAGTGTAGTGAATAACTCTTCAAGAATGGGATGTTGTATACTAGCGAGCACTAAGCAAGGTTGCAAACCATCACGTTATAGAAGCTTTCTAACAGTTTATGTACTTATATATGATGACTATCTGGAAAAGTCCCAGATATTTTATGTTAATTGTAAAGCTGAAAATACGCGTTTCCATACAGGAATTATTTGGCATTCCTTGACCGAAAAGATAGCGTTATTGTTCGTCGAAATTTATTAAATATTCGTATTACTTAAAACCGTTTTTCAGAAAAATGGCTTTCCCAAGTTCCCTATTTTCGATATTGGCAAAAGAGGTCAAACAATTTTCAAGACCGAAATTGCACCAAAGGATGATTAAGGTAACTGTCTGGTGAATCACCATTAGCGTTAACCATTACATCTTTCTGGAATCGAACCAGGACTTTCTTACAAAAATTTATGACCAGCATCAGGATGTAATCCCAATTCAGTAAAGCAAAATGCTATCGGCACTGGTTAATCGACATTCTGCTTCAGGACAATGCTCGGACACATATTACCAGAATGACATTGCAGAAGCTCATCGACTTGGGATACGAGACTTTGCCACACCCATCATATTCCCCTGATCATTCAACTACTGACGACCGCTTCTTCAATCATCTTGACAATTTTTAAAACAAAATGAGATTCCGTTACAAAGAAGATACAGAAACGGTATTCAAAGAGTTCCTGCTGTCCAAACGCATAGAATTTTATCGTAAAGCCATAAATAACCTTGTAACTCGATGACAGAAATGTCTACGTTTCCTATTTAGATTGATTAAAACACTGTTTAAATGCATTAATTTAGAAATAAAAGTTGATTCTGATATGGGACATTATTTTCCGAACGATCTAATAATATGCGTATAATATTAACAAAACCTCATCCCAGAAACTCAGACGATAAAAACAAAAAACAAATTAAATGCAAAATAAAGAAGCAACAACAGAATAAAATGCTTTATTTTCTTACTTATCCTCGTAATATCTGCTGTTGTGCTAAAGATATTAACCTCGTAACTAAACATGATAACTTGTATTGTAAGTTATCATTTTTTATTTCTGAACGAGTAATGGCGTTTTAGAAAATACTTAAGATTTTTTATTTGCGTGGCGGCGATGGATAGATTTTCTTCCAGTGTTAATAGGCAGGAATCCTTAATATCTTTGATGTAACTAAATGTTTATCATTATAGTTTTCATTGTTAGCGTGACGTCAGCCAATACTTACACTCGTAATGGCTCGGTAAAATCAAATACAGATGAAAGGCTTGTTAATTTCCTGTTAGTGTGCCGATCCAATTTTTTTTTAAATAATTGAAGCTTGTTATGTGAAAATCTATAAATAGTGATTTGTTTTGCTAGCAGTCATATTTTACAAGCAGTATATTTTATGTAATGCTATTTGCTTAAAAATATATTATTTTTCGTAGACAAATAACGAATGCTGTATCGCTAAGTTTTATCAGATAAAATATCCTCCTGATTCCCAAAACGAATCGGATTAATATCCTAATGTTAGCTGCTTCAATCATTGCTTTTCAGCCGTTGTGTTTTTTGGCCTTCTTAATATTGTCTGCAGTTTTGAGATCAAGTGTTTTCATTATTCGCAGGATGGATCAGACTAGGATCCTCATCTTTGTTGCATCGATCGTTATTTTGCAGCCGCTGTGTTCTTTGGCCTTCTTAATATTATCCGCAGTTTTGAGGTCAATTGTTTTCATTATTCGCAAAATGGATTAGACGTGTATCCTCATCTTTGTTGCATCGATTGCTATTTTGGTCTCTTCATAATCTATCTATCTATCTATCTATCTATCTATCTATCTATCTATCTATCTTTTATTTCTAGTTAATGCCCTTGGAAAATGCATGGATTTATCTCTCTCAAGCTATGTGTTAAATTGAAGGCCAGATTGGGCACTCTTACCTTGATTGACATCAAGTCTAGGGGGCGAAATTCAAACCTATGGAGACTTCGTGACTCACGGTTCAACGTATCTCTGCTCTGCTATCAGTTCTTGCCATTGTGAAGCTGGTTCTACAGAAGCCATCAAATAGTCGTTGCGAGGAGTTTAAACAGAAGGAGTCGGCCCTCATACACTGAAATCGATGGGTGAGACCAACACACACACACACACACACACACACACACACACACATATATATATATATATATATATATATATATATATATATATATATTGCAGTCAACACCGAGTGTCTATATCATGTTTGAATGCAATATTGCAAGCATGGAACAGTATCGTCAGTATCAACACTTTTCACATTTAAACATGTTCGATCCCGTATATTGAACACTTTTAACCTATAAATATAACATAGCTAAAAACTATAAGTATCATATCGTCCTGTTCACGCTCCTCCCTTGTCTTTTGAAAAAAGTAGAAGTCTCTCTCGCCATATATATATATATGTCGAGAGAGAGAGAGAGAGAGAGAGAGAGAGAGAGAGAGAGAGAGTAGATAAAGTGGAAAATGTTTTTATTGCTTGATTTCTCTGCTTATGTTCGGATTGTGTAACCTGCTAACACGCATCTGGTTTCGATCCCAGCTTGACGCCACCGGATCTCTAGCCACACTGATGATACGGCAAAACAATCCTGTATGTGCATGACCATAGATATATATGGTGGACTCACCTGTCGTATTCGACGTATGAGGGTCAAGCAGATCAGCCCGACACCAGCACCTATGATTTGATTATAGTGGTGATGGCTTCGTGCAGAACCAACCACACTTTTTGAAGGGCCGAATACACAGACCTGGTGCACTACGTGCCACAAGGTCCCCAAACAACCCTCCGCAGGTTTTGAATTCAGAGTTGTCCTTCTCCTAGACAAGCAGCCATCCATAGAACCCAGTCTGGATGGAGAAGAAGAGGATTAATACCTTTCCCAAGAGTATTTTAGCAAGTATGTGAATGCAATGTATATATATATATATATATATATATATATATATATATATATATATATATATATATATATAAACAAGTTTGTTTACAAAGAATCCAAAAGATGTGTCGGTTTAATTTTTATTGAATTTTTTCCAATTTTAGAATAAAGTGTTGAATATTGTACTCAGTCTAAGCAAAATACTCAACACATTAGAAGTTTCGTTAAAGACGACTGACAACATTCTGCGATCAATCTATTTAATTTTTCTTGTGTTTCAGTATAAGAAGAAAAGTGTTTTCTTTTCTAGACATAACGTGTGTTTAAATGTTCTGTATATGTGAGACCTTTCGGCTATTCCGTTAGCCATTATCAGGGATGTTTTTTTATAATTTTTAAAAATTTTAACTGAATGTGTAGATTTTATTTATATGTTGATAGGGTGGCAGGAATGTTTTATTATTTTCCAAACACGGTGAGCAAATTGTGGCCGTGTTCATAATTGATGCTACTGAGTGTTGGCTTTTTCTTTTTTATTATTAGGGCTTCTATTATTTTTAGACTTTTTTTACAAGGATGTTGCGGATGGAGTTTTGTAGGTTTCCGTGTGTTTTTAATGAGTCCTAATTGAGCTGTGGTCAGAGAGGTGTAACGTCAGTCTTCGTGAAAGGCATGTAGTGGTAGATCCAATCTAATTCTTAATGAATTTGGTTTGTCAGGAACGCAGTTCCTAAAGGGACATGTGAATTCATAATATTGGTTGTCGGTAATTTAGATCTTGCGGTCTCTGTTGCTATTGTTGATGATAAGGTTAGCTGTTTTAAATATTTTATAGTCGATAATTCAATTCACTTGTTCTGGGTGACTAGGGTTGTGTATTTCTTTATAATACTTCTAAGGTAAAATTCATTTTGCTTATAGTGAACGTGTACTTGGCTTTTATCAGAAAAGTGTTAGTGTTACTGTTTTTGTCTGTATGTTTAGAATTGCTATTGGTTACCTGAGACAGAAATAGTCTAATCTGGCGATTGTTGCGGTAGTTCTGAAAACCAAACATTTTTTAGTTTAAAAATATATGTTGCATATAAAATAGACAGGACTGTTATATATATATATATATATATATATATATATATATATATATATATATATATATATATATATATATATATATATAACGGTTAGTCTCTACACAGCACCGGAAAATTGCATTGTGCATGAAACTCCACGTCTTAATAGCTCTGTTATATTACATCGAGCACTCTTTTATTAAGACCAACACTGTATGTGCAATATGATATATGCGATGGGTAAATTGTCGCCATTTTATATTTTTTATTTCGCACATGCGCGTTGTTTGTTTTTGATTTTGTTAACTGCACAATATAGTAGGGTTAGTTGGGCTACGTATGTGAGAAAAATAGCACCATGACGCAGTTCACTTCGTCAGAAATTTGGAAACGGTATGCTGTACTGCTTGGTATTCGCTCTGGAAGCTCCAATACGAATATTTCAGAGTGCTTGGGTGTCAATCTGCGGATAGTGCAGAGAATACTGATGATAAAAGAACTCCCGAATTTGTTGGTGAGTGCCTCAGACTTAACATGGAGCGCTACAAGTTGGGGAGGTAGTGCTGCCCTAGGTCAAGAAGGTGGTTGATGGAAGACACACTCTCTGGCAACAGGGCTCTGCATCATGCGACACAAACATGAAAACCTAGTCATGGCTGTCAGACAATTTCTGCGAGCATATTACCCCTTACATCTGGCCACTTAACTCCCTAGACTACACCACGTTGAATATTATGCATGGGCCGCAGTTTAGCGAAAGACCAACAAAATTCCTTGTAATACCAAAGATGAACTGAAAGCAAAGATTATAACACAATTAACAACTTAAACAAGGAGACCGTCCAAAAGAATTTCAGAAGTTTCCGTTGTTGTCTGGAGGCTGTGGTTGAAGCCAATGGCGATTTTATTGAATAAATTTACTCTTTAGTAGTTCCAGATATTTTTGTGTCATTTTGATAAAGGTATCTGTTAAAATGAGATGTAAGTTTTATTTTCATTTTTGAGTAATTTAGACGACAATTCATTTATTGCTTATATATATATATATATATATATATATATATATATATATATATATATGTCTGTAGTTAGGTAAATGAAATAACTAGATATTAGCAACCGTATACGCGCGTACTGGCGTGCACACACTGATATATCTTGTGCCCGACGAGTTGGGTAACCAACGAAACTTAAGTCGCACACCAAGCGTAGGTATATTTGTATTTATTAATATATATATATATATATATATATATATATATATATATATATATATATATATATATATATATATATAAATGAAACCTTGAAAAGCACTTGGTCTAATCCGACAAAGAAAAATACAAAAAATAAGGGCCATTATGACACCTATCTTAAATAAGATAGAAAGTCTTCAATAATCGAAAAATGATATAATAATGATATACAGATGGAATCCATCTTATAAACCTCGACGTGACTTCAAGTCTCACGCTATGAACCAATCCTCAGACAGTTTAGAATGAATTTTTAAATTCTGTAGTTATCTCAGTCTGTTTCTATCTATACATTGATCTAGTATTTTTTTATCATTGAAAAACATCTAGCTTTTGGTAATTTCTACTTAATGAATATTTTCCGGTTTTAAATAACCTGCAAATTGTTGATACGACGTAAATAAACATGAAATCAGTTAATGACTTCAGTAATATTGTGGGAACGTGACCAAGTGTTTAGAACGTTCGCTTTCTGACCATGAGACCCTGGTTCGAATCTCACCATGGTCGGTTTGTCAGGATGTTATAGGAAAGTGCCTAAAGTCTTGTGAATTAAATTGGGTAGACAGAACCCTTGGGACCGTCGATAGTCGCGCTAGTACGAAGTCACAACCATCAATTTGAACAAGGCCAGCTAGCCTTGTTCAAATTGTTGATCACGCTCTTTCCCAGAAACTATAACGAAGGTCTGCTCAGCATAGTTGCAGTATAAACCACAGGTTGGTTCTGTGGGTGGTGAACAAACACAAATGACTGAGCGAGCATCTGCAATAGGGATTGGCTAGTCGCCCTAGAAGACGGGTATCCTCGAACATGTGTGGCCAACTATACATACATACTGTAATATTTTTCTAGCTTTGTATAAAGAACGTCTATCCTTTGCGTATTGTGTGAGAAAATTTGCGCAGAAAATGGAATTCGTACAGAGACCTGGGGTTTTAACTGAGGTCTGTCTTTCACCACTATTTCCCTTAGCAAATGATTGAATATAAGCATCAGCTTTTTGTTCAGTTGCCAAAAAAAAAAATCTTGTTTCTGGTATACCACGGTTTTTGACGGATAAAATATTGGAAGTATTAGGTTGGTGCAAAAATAATGTCGTTTTTTGACGTTCAACTTTATGTGAGAAAACGACATTATTTTTGCACCAACCTAATAATAACAGTAAACAGCTGGTACAACCATTGTGAACCTTGAAAGGTTTTTGTCAAGCCTACAAGCATCTGCACATCTGTCGCCTTCTACGTTATCATATTTGTCTTCATCGAGTGACGCAACATCCTCTCCGCAAGAACCCCACCACTTGCTTATCTCCAAATTACCACGTCACGTGTTCCTTTGATGCTGCTTTTAAAAGTTAACTTGTTGGAATTGGCTATGTGCCAGTGGACACAATGAACGTGTTTTGTGAATCTGAACGACGGACCCTCGTGAAGCTGTCTGGGGTAAGAAGCGCGAATAGGAAGCGATGAGGCTTAAGTACTTTTAGTATTACAGATTGACGATCGTTCAACAAAGACGTCTTCTAAATTTCGACCAACGGCTTTTCTATGTTTATAATTCATATTGGCGGAAGTATCAGCTGGAAACTGTTCCAGGCTTTATTATTTTGTTATATATGTATGTGTCACTAATCAATATATCTATAAAAAAGCAAAAATAAGTATTATCTATCTATCTATCTATCTATCTATCTATCTATATACGTTTTCTTTCTTTATCTATCTATCTATCTATCTATCTATCTATCTATCTATATACGTTTTCTTTCTTTATCTATCTATCTATCTATCTATCTATCTATCTATCTATATACGTTTTCTTTCTTTATCTATCTATCTATCTATCTATATACGTTTTCTTTCTTTATCTATCTATCTATCTATCTATCTATATACGTTTTCTTTCTTTATCTATCTATCTATCTATCTATCTATATACGTTTTCTTTCTTTATCTATCTATCTATCTATCTATCTATATACGTTTTCTTTCTTTATCTATCTATCTATCTATATACGTTTTCTTTCTTTATCTATCTATCTATCTATCTATCTATCTATATACGTTTTCTTTCTTTATCTATCTATCTATCTATCTATCTATATACGTTTTCTTTCTTTATCTATCTATCTATCTATCTATCTATCTATCTATCTATATACGTTTTCTTTCTTTATCTATCTATCTATCTATCTATCTATATACGTTTTCTTTCTTTATCTATCTATCTATCTATCTATCTATATACGTTTTCTTTCTTTATCTATCTATCTATCTATCTATCTATCTATATACGTTTTCTTTCTTTATCTATCTATCTATCTATCTATCTATCTATATACGTTTTCTTTCTTTATCTATCTATCTATCTATCTATATACGTTTTCTTTCTTTATCTATCTATCTATATACGTTTTCTTTCTTTATCTATCTATCTATCTATCTATATACGTTTTCTTTCTTTATCTATCTATCTATCTATATATATATCTATCTATCTATATATATACGTTTTCTTTCTTTATCTATCTATCTATCTATATATATATCTATCTATCTATATATATACGTTTTCTTTCTTTATCTATCTATCTATCTATCTATATATCTATCTATCTATATATATACGTTTTCTTTCTTTATCTATCTATCTATCTATCTATCTATATATCTATCTATCTATATATATACGTTTTCTTTCTTTATCTATCTATCTATCTATCTATATATCTATCTATCTATATATATACGTTTTCTTTCTTTATCTATCTATCTATCTATATATCTATCTATCTATATATATACGTTTTCTTTCTTTATCTATCTATCTATCTATCTATCTATATACGTTTTCTTTCTTTATCTATCTATCTATCTATATATATATATATCTATCTATCTATATACGTTTTCTTTCTTTATCTATCTATCTATCTATATACGTTTTCTTTCTTTATCTATCTATCTATCTATATACGTTTTCTTTCTTTATCTATCTATCTATCTATCTATCTACGTTTTCTTTCTTTATCTATCTATCTATCTATATACGTTTTCTTTCTTTATCTATCTATCTATCTATCTATCTATCTATCTATATACGTTTTCTTTCTTTATCTATCTATCTATCTATCTATATACGTTTTCTTTCTTTATCTATCTATCTATCTATCTATCTATCTATCTATGAAAACACACAAAAATACATTTTATCTATTGGCATCTGTCTATGAAAAACCGCAAATTTACGTATCATCTATGAAGAAAAAAACGCAATAAATACGTTTTATCTGTTGACATCTATCTGTAAAAAACGCGTCTTATCTATCTATCTATCTATCTATCTATCTATGAAAAACCGCAAAATCACGTTTTATCTATTGGCCTCTCTCTCTCTTTTTATATATATATATATATATATATATATATATATATATATATATATATATATATATATATATATATATACATATATATATATATATATATATATATACATATATATATAAAAGAAAATGCGCAAAAATACATTTTATCTATCTATCTATCGATCGATCTATTTATCTCGCCTAATATTTGTCTTGTCAGAACGATACTCAACACTTGAAAGCTAGTATAAGATATATTCGAAGAGGATCTGAAATCGATTCTAACTTACAAATGCCTTAATATTTAATAAAGTAATTTCATTTTTTCTCTTGTCCCATTGAATAACAAATGGATATATCTCACTACAGATCATTCACATAGTTTTTTTTTAATTTATTATCTAAACGTTTCTACTGTTAAATTCCCTCTTTAAGATAATCCTTATTCCTCCAAGATAATCTTTGTCCTAAATTTTATTCTCCCTTCTCTCCAATATTCAAAGACATTCCTTACTCGCCAATATCCTAAGATGTTTGATATATTCTTTTCCGATCTGATGATTTCATTGTTAGGTAGTTAAATTCCTTATGTTGAATCCTGTTTTTCTTGTGGTTGATGAATTATTTTCCACCTTACCACCTCTTTCCCACAGCCTCTTGGTACTCTGCATTTTAATGGCAGATGTTCAGGCAAACTTCCTGGGTTGCACCATTCCAGGCCTTCACAGCTAGGATCCACCATGACACGCGAACTGTATCAAATCATCCTCATTCTCTTTATATTCTAATGGTAAGGAGGGACCACTATTCAGACAGATAATTCCCAAGAACTGTTGCCCAGTGGAACCGACTCTACGGCATGAGCATCATGGGGATTATACTCTGAAGAGTATAAGTAATTCAGGAGTATGAATGATTGAATGAAGCAATGTAGGAATAAACAGATGAATGAATGAATGAATGAAGGGAGGAAGAAAGAAGGAATGAATGAAAAAGATTTTGAATAATGAATGAAAAAGGAATGAATGTTTGAATGAAGCAAAGAGGGGAATAAACGGTGAATAAATAAAGGAAAGAAGGAATGAATGAAAAAGGTTTTGAATAATAAGTGAAAAAGGAACGAATGATTGAATGAAAAAATGTGGGAATAAACGGTGAATGAATGAATGAAAGAAGGAATAAATGAAAAGGATTTTGAATAATGAATGAAAAAGTATGAATGATTGAATGAAGCAAAGTGGAAATAAACGGTGAATGTATGAATGAATAAAAGAAGGAATGAATGAAAATGATTACAAATAATGAATGAAAAAATAATGAATTAATTGAAAGAAGCAAGGTGGGAATAAATAATAAACGGATGCATAAATGAATGAAGCAAGGAATGAAGCAAGGAATGAATAAATCAGGGTAGGAAAAAGCGAGTAAGGAATGAAGTAAGGTGTGAAAAACACGCACACACACACACACACATATATATATATATTGATATATATATATATATATATATATATATATATATATATATATCAAAGAATGAAAAAATGCAAATTAATCAGGAAATGAATGTAACAAAGAAAGAAAGAATAATGCGATAATTGAATGAAGCAGGGAATAAATGAAGCAAAAAAATGGAATGAAATAAAGAATAAAATGTATAAAATAAAAAAAAAACACCGAATAAAGAATGCAAGGACTGAGTGAAGTAAAGAATGAATGAAACAAGGAATGAATGAAAATCGAGAGGAAATGAAGCAAGAATTGAATGTGGTAAAAATTAAAATTAAAAAATTAAAAAAAATAATTAGCTGAAGAAGAAAAAATAAAGTGAAGAAAAGAATAAGTTGAAGGAGCTGAAGAAGAATGCTAGGATTGAATGAAACAAAGAATGAATTACACAAAGATCGAAAGATGCAAGATATCCAATGTCGCAACACTGAATAAATATAAGAATTATAAAAGCAGATAATGACTAACTTACAGAATGAAATAAAGAATGAGTTAAACAGTGATTGAAAAAAAGAAAAAAGAAATTAATAAAGAAATAAAAATAACTGAATGACAAAGCGAAAGAAATAGAGCGGGAAAATGAGACTACCTGTGTCCCATAATGATTATTACTTTTACTTATATATTACATACACAACATGTAGCAACTATTATGGGACAATAATATTACAATATTTCAAGAGAAAGGAATACAGTAGCGTCCAGTAATTATATGCTTATGATGTTCGGATAATGTAACGTATGTTAACGGTATGAAAAATCAGCGAATTATGTTCGAATTCTGGCCTAGTTCATTGCGTTCACTTTTACGTAAATACCATTAGGAAAGTTATGAATACATTCTTTTCTATCCTTAGCTAGGCATTGAATAAGAGGTCAAACTAGACTCTCTTTCTCTCTCTCGCCTTGGCTGGCAACCAGTCTCATAGAAGGACAACTTTGAATTCAAAACCGGCAACGTGACCCCGTGAAAAAAGAGATGCAACGGAAACCACAAGAGTAATATTAGCATGACGAGTAAGTGGTCCGATGTTTCACTGGGTAATCTATAGAAGACAAAGAGAAAGCAAGAATTATAAGCTTAGCTATTCGAACCAGCATGATGACCTTGATTGTAATACTCACAAAATTTCGACCATTATATCTTCTGACCTTCAGTTGCATGTCTTCGTACTTAGTAACATAAGCGGTATTTCAAACAGAACCATTTATTCAATCCAGAGAATAGTTTGTTCGCGTTCCGCTGTTCCTGCCTAGGGGAGATAACTCACATCAATTAATACTTACCAGTTTTATTCACGTTTGCGTCGCTTGTCCGTTTCTTCCACTGAACCAGCGTATGTAATATTTCAGCGCTACCAGACCCAGGGATTGATCACAGACTTTGTCGAGTATAAGAAGCAAGATGAGCATGCACGCCCGAATAGCAATAATGATAATTCCTTATTTCATAAAACTTCCGACAGAAACTGGAATAAGAAATACAATATATATGATAAGAATGATATCAGGGAAAGCAATACAAAACGCAAAGGAATGTATACCTACGACTTCTGTCTGAAAAGTAACGGGCCTGGTGCCCCAAACTGTTTATTTCTATTTCAAACAACAAGCTACATGGCTTCCCTCTTCAACGTAATCGCCATTGTGTCTGATGCACTCTTTCATATTTCTCTTCAACGCTTCTATCCACTGCAGGAAGCATTCTTCTTGGATGCTCCTCAGCTCCAACGTAACGACCCTCTTGACGGCCTCAACACCTTCAAAACGGGTCCCCTTGATGATCCACTTAAGATCGGGGAAAAGAAAAAAAAGTCACATGAAGCAAGATCAGGTGAATAGGAAGGTTGTTCCAGTACGGCGACGTTCTTCTTGACAAGATCTGCCGGATGCTCAGGGCGTTGTGAATAGGGGCATTGTAATGGTGAAGCAGCCACGATTTGTCCTGCCACAAAAACATGCGAAAAAAAATGCAATGCTTTTCAGAAAGCTAAAATTACAGTTAAATACTCCAAAAATATAATGTTAGATGATAGCAATACTCTTAACCCTGTTTCACCAATAGTTCACTCAGTACAGCCAGTACCGTTACTTTTCAGTCAGACTTCGTATGTTTTATAGACTACACAAAAGTATTAGATAACGCACGACACAACGATCTATTTGAATTGCGAGGAAATCTTGGGGAGAATATTAGAAATACCTGAATCCTTCTGTTATCTTCTAACTTTACAAGATCCAGATCAGACCAAAAACTGTCGCCATGTATGGGCAGGAGCGGCTCTATTTTAACTTTCCAGTTTCAATAGAGTTCAAAAGCGTCTCCATGTCTTTCCACCCTACGATCCGTTTCTCATGGATGAAACGTCTCAAGCCTCTCGCTGCTGTATCGCTCTTTCCATGGTAAATATTCAGACGAACTACATTTCTTCGTTTCACCAGTTCTAACCTTGACATCTAAGACCCCCCCCATACTAGGCACATTGTTGTGAATTAACCTCATACCTTTCGTATTCTATTGGTCAGATGTAAGTTCAACTCGAGTAGCTTCTTCCCACGAACCGCTGCTGCGCGGAACCGACTCAAGAAATTGCTTCCCCAATCACTACAATGATAACCAGTTCAAGTCTAGGGTTACCCCTTATCTTCCCCACATATCCGCATAAACTATGCCTTCCGAGTGGTTTCCGGGCCTAGTACAGGGCGAACATCATTGTAATATATATATATATATATATATATATATATATATATAATAGTAAAAAAAGTAAGAACAGTAAGATATATAAGCCGGTGTTCTTATTGATATTTTTATTTTTAAAAAACAGTGCTCACTGTAAATTTACAGAGAATAAATATTATAAATTAACTGATTTAAAAATATGGTTTCATCGCAAAATGGAAGCGAAAAGGACACATACAGTTAAAATCAGAAAGCGACAGTTGGCATTTCTAGGAAGCCTAATGAGTTAAGTGGACTTGGAGAATTTGACATTCACAGTACACTGACAGGCAAGAGAGGCAGGGGAAATAGTAATTAACATGTTTAACAAGTTTGTGTAAATGGATGGGAGAACCGATTGGGATGAGGGATAGTCAAAAAATAACATGACAAAAAAACAGCACAAAAAATTTCTAAGAGCTACAAAGAATAGGAAGTTGCCCTCTACCCGAAGGGACAC
Source organism: Acanthosepion esculentum (assembly GCA_964036315.1). Classification (NCBI taxonomy): domain Eukaryota; kingdom Metazoa; phylum Mollusca; class Cephalopoda; order Sepiida; family Sepiidae; genus Acanthosepion; species Acanthosepion esculentum. Next base: position 54,841,987 of record OZ038500.1, read on the forward strand.
GGCGTATAAAAGAAGACAAAGACATTTAGATAGTTTAATTTATTTCTGAATTTGAATTCACCCCAAGCAAGGTTATTATTCCACTAAGACGCAAGGAATTACTGGGCGTGAAAGAGAACGACAAAAAAAAAAAAAAAAAATTGGAAGGAACCGGAAACACAATCCCAAACAGGAAACTGGGGATAAACCTCTACTCCTGTTTAAAAGACCGGGGAGGATGATGAACCTAAAATAAGCGAACTTCTCTACTCCTATCGAGAAAAAAAATAAATAATTAGTGAGTAAAATGTCAGAGTTCAAGCAGAGACGTTACAAGTTGAAATAAATTGTAAAACAGTGGTTCTCAACAGGGAGCCATATGCATCCCGAGGGTCTATGCAACGTTACCATTAATGGGAGTCCATACAAAAAATAGTAAATTGGGGTCCACTGTAATATGTTAGTCGTCCACAGAGCGATTTTACTTCGGAACGGTTGTTACAACAGAGAATTGGAATTTCTACAATAATCTACGCCATATTAAAATACTAAAAATAAAAACTCTAAAATTAGCAGAAACCGAGATCAAGCGATGTAAGTTAGCGTCCCTTTTACTCTTCTCTGGTCGTAAAATTTGAAAAAAAACTGAAAAGGATATATAAAGGATTATATATATATATAAAGGAAAATTATACAAAGTTATAATTTATTATATAAATTAATTTAATATATTAATAAATATATAAATAATAATATTAATTTTAAATATTAAGAAAATAAAATAAAAATATTAATATAAATTAATATAAACTCGACATTGTGAACATTGGTGATAGCGAATCCAAAAAAGTATATCACCTTTCCTATTCAGGCATATCTATTTTTATATGCTTTTCGCGCCAACTTGTTATATTGGATTATTATCGTCAGTTATGTCTTAATTTATTCATTATATAATTATTTCTTTAAGCATGACTCTCAGCTGCTACTAAAATACATTGGGTTTCCTATGTCAGATGTCCGCCTCGCAACCATGTCGATGTTCTTCATCAGCGGTTTTTAAAATTTTATCTTCTGAAATATCCATTGTCTCGTTTGTCTTCGCATTGTTGGCATAACGCGCTGCAGTTTATCGATTCCCTATACTGATAGTTCTATTGCAAAATTTCGCTGCTCTAACCAGTCTTTTCTTATTTTGCTTTGTGCATTTCTTATGTCCAATGATAGACACTCTTTACGTTTTGACGGACACACTACATCTTCCCCATTTTCTTTTCTGTTGGTTGCATTGTCTTATAATTGTTTTCATTTAATCTAATTTTCTGTTCTTTGCAAATAACTAAAATAAAAACTTCAACGAGTGTGAAAGAATCCAACAGAAAGTGAAAAACAGAAACGTTAGCCTTTAGTCGTTATTGCCGGCAAGTCTTTAAAAAAGAGATCCGATTGAGACGTGACCTTGAACTAACTATGACCATAGAAAAGAGTACAAAAGTGTAATGAAAGCCTCGTAACATTGTTGCTAAGTAATGAATGTAGTCGTAATTAGATCAAAAATTAAGTTAAATGCTTCTTTTACAGAATCATACCAGCTTTTCGATTCAAGTTGCAGATCAGGAAATAATGGAAGCTCTGATCCACATTATCTTTTTCTTTTAGTTTTATCTGTTATCATTCATTCCACCATTTTGTTCTCTGATCAGTTATGTTTTCAGAATTTTTTGTCTGGTTCACTTGGCTTTTAGTTTATCATTTGCAAAGTCACTCTTTTTTATGGGCTTCTCTTTCTCTTACAAAGTTTATGGTTTTAGAATTGTGTCTCAGTTCTGTAGAGACTCGACCAAACCGTCTGTTTTCTTTCATATGAAAGTGAGAAGGAAAAGCGAACATAAGTTTATTATTTTGGGGCTCAACTCTTTCAATTTTTTCCTTTTTATTTTATTTCTGTTTTATATTTCTACAATTCTTTTTTATTAATATTTTAAAACTCTTCTTTCCTCCATCGAGGAAAAAAAATTATTTCTTTCTTTGTATGTTTCGAGACTTTATTTTTCATTTTCCTTCTTTCTTTCTTTCTTTCTTTCTTTCTTTTCAAGATCTTCTTTTTCATTTTCTTTCTTTCTTTCTTTCTTTCTTTCTTTCTTTCTTTCTTTCTTTTCAAGACCGTCTTTTTCATTTACTTTCTTTCTTTCTTTCTTTCTTTCTTTCTTTCTTTCTTTTCAAGATCTTCTTTTTCATTTTCTTTCTTTCTTTCTTTCTTTCTTTTCAAGATCTTCTTTTTCATTTTCTTTCTTTCTTTCTTTCTTTTCAAGATCTTCTTTTTCATTTTCTTTCTTTCTTTCTTTCTTTTCAAGATCTTCTTTTTCATTTTCTTTCTTTCTTTCTTTTCAAGATCTTCTTTTTCATTTTCTTTCTTTCTTTCTTTCTTTCTTTTCAAGATCTTCTTTTTCATTTTCTTTCTTTCTTTCTTTCTTTCTTTTCAAGATCTTCTTTTTCATTTTCTTTCTTTCTTTCTTTCTTTTCAAGATCTTCTTTTTCATTTTCTTTCTTTCTTTCTTTCTTTCTTTCTTTTCAAGATCTTCTTTTTCATTTTCTTTCTTTCTTTCTTTCTTTCTTTTCAAGATCTTCTTTTTCATTTTCTTTCTTTCTTTCTTTCTTTTCAAGATCTTCTTTTTCATTTTCTTTCTTTCTTTCTTTCTTTTCAAGATCTTCTTTTTCATTTTCTTTCTTTCTTTCTTTCTTTCTTTTCAAGATCTTCTTTTTCATTTTCTTTCTTTCTTTCTTTCTTTCTTTTCAAGATCTTCTTTTTCATTTTCTTTCTTTCTTTCTTTCTTTTCAAGACCGTCTTTTTCATTTACTTTCTTTCTTTCTTTCTTTCTTTCTTTTCAAGACCGTCTTTTTCATTTACTTTCTTTCTTTCTTTCTTTCTTTCTTTTCAAGATCTTCTTTTTCATTTTCTTTCTTTCTTTCTTTCTTTTCAAGATCTTCTTTTTCATTTTCTTTCTTTCTTTCTTTCTTTCTTTTCAAGATCTTCTTTTTCATTTCCTTTCTTTCTTTCTTTCTTTCTTTTCAAGATCTTCTTTTTCATTTTCTTTCTTTCTTTCTTTCTTTTCAAGATCTTCTTTTTCATTTTCTTTCTTTCTTTCTTTCTTTCTAACTTTCTCATTTTCTTTTCTTTCTTTCTTTCTATTCGAGACTTTCTTTTTTATTTTCTTTCTTTCTTTCTTTCTTTTTATTCGAAACTGTGTTTTTCGTTTTCTTTCGTTTTTTGTTTTGTTTTGTCTCTTACGCACTTGCTTTCTATCGTAATTTCTTTTTTATAGTATATTATATTTCCAATAGTTTTTACCCAGGTTTCTCATATTCTTTCCTTCTTTCTTTCTTTCTTTCCTACATTTTTTTACATTCTATATTTTCTTTCTATCTATTTTTTCCCTGGTTTATAATTTTCTTCTTTCTTTCTTTGTTAGTTACACACTTTCATTTTATTTATCTACTTCTTTAAACTTCTTTATTCATTAATGTCATTATTTACTTGTATGCATGTCTTTCTTTCATTTTTCTTCCTTTTTTTTCGTTCCTCAAGTCTCTTTTCTATTTCTTTTACCGATGTTTTCCATTCTTTCTTTCTTTCTTTCTTTCTTTGTTGATCCTTTTAAAACTTCCTTTTTTGTACATCATTATTATGAAATTGCCTAATACAAAAAGGGAAATGAAAGAAAAGAATTACTCAAGGTTCACGTCATCTTCATTGGATTTTAATCCAAATTCTTTTGACAGAAAACAGCCAATGCTTTTTACAAACGACGAAGCCCCGCTTGAAAGTGTGCGTGTTTGTATAAAAATGTTTTTTTTTTTCTGACGCCATCTTTCTGTACATATTATTAGCCCAAGACTTGTGATGCATTTTTCTTTCCCTTTTTTTTTTTTAGAGAGATTGGGGAAGAATTTTAAAGTTGTCTTACGTCGAGGGCAGAAATAATGATTGCGTGTTACACCTTCATTTTATTTAAAGTAACTACCAAATCACTATTTTTTGTCATTCGCGTTCGGAACAGAGAGTTATCTCCCTTGTTCATCTAACACCGCAAATCTGTATTTTCCTATATGGCTGAATGTCGTGAGGCGCGATCTGGTATACCTTTTTTTTTACAGAGTGACTCAGAAAAATTTTTGAATGGCTAAAAGCCAGATTATTTTAATGCCTATATATGAGTTGAGTGTTCAAGATAGGCCAAAAGCAACAGGTCTTGTCTTATCAAAGTTAAGCAATATTAAATCTGATCAGTGCTTAAATGGATGGCCTCTAAAGAACACAGAATACTATTAGCAGCTTGTGGCCTGGTGCTAGCCTTATCAAAGGTTACTAAAAAATCAGGGAGATTGTAATGGGGCAACAGTGGAAGCTGAACGTCTTGGAATACGAAATTTAATTAAAATTTTGCGGTGCTGATTAACTATTACTGAATTGAAAATTATTATAAAACTAGTGTACTTGTGCCGTCAAAAATAACGGCAATTATTAGAAAGTTTTTATATTGAGATGCAATAGTTGTGAATCAATGTAGAGAGTTTTAAAAAAAGCGGGAATCCAGAATTCATAAATAAAATAACCCGTTCTTTTTCTTATGCGTTCAATGGTATGCATAATTCATTGATTACTCCTGGCATTATATAAGTCGCTTCTTACTCAATATCTTTTCATATAAAAATGTTGAGTGTTTAATATAACTGTGACTCGAAATAGTTTGTTTTGTTTTACTGCATATCAACCTCAATTGGTTATTTAATGCCGACAAGATTTTTACTTCTGTTAATAATTTTTCAAAAAATGTATTGCTGGTAATATTTCCTCAAAAACGCATTGCTGGTAATATTTTTTCCTTCAAAAATGTATTGCTGGTAATAATGTATTGCTGGTAATATTTTTTCCTTCAAAATTGTATTGCTGGTAATAGTATTGCTGGTAATATTTTTCCTTCAAAAATGTATTGCTGGCAATAATGTATTGCTGGTAATATTTTTTCCTTCAAAAATGTATTGCTGGTAATAATGTATTGCTGGTAATATTTTTCCTTCAAAATTGTATTGCTGGTAATAGTATTGCTGGTAATATTTTTCCTTCAAAAATGTATTGCTGGCAATAATGTATTGCTGGTAATATTTTTTCCTTCAAAAATGTATTGCTGGTAATAATGTATTGCTGGTAATATTTTTCCTTCAAAATTGTATTGCTGGTAATAGTATTGCTGGTAATATTTTTCCTTCAAAAATGTATTGCTGGCAATAATGTATTGCTGGTAATATTTTTTCCTTCAAAAATGTATTGCTGGTAATAATGTATTGCTGGTAATATTTTTCCTTCAAAATTGTATTGCTGGTAATAGTATTGCTGGTAATATTTTTCCTTCAAAAATGTATTGCTGGCAATAATGTATTGCTGGTAATATTTTTTCCTTCAAAATTTCATTGCTAGTATTAATTTTTTACAAAAACGTATTGCTCGTATTAAAACCAATTTTTACACTTTCATAGCGTTTTGACCCCAGTTTTTTTTTGGGGGGGGTTCAACTATTTACCCATAGCTGGGGCCCTAACTGGTGCTACCACCCTGGGTCATGGTGGACCTGGAAACAACAGCAATTAAGAGGTGGTTCCACGTTCCTCAAAACATCCTGATCAGAGGCCTTGCTGTTTGATGTAGTTTATCTTCTTATTTAGGACGCGGATATAGTTTATCGTCTTACCCAGGACGCGGATGTAGTTTATCGTCATACACAGGACGCGACTCGAAACAGGAAGTCCTCTCTAAAGTAAAAGTTTATAACAGAAACACAAAGACGGCGATGACAAAGCCTATTTCAAAATCAAGTTGAAGCAAGACGATCATTTAGTAGACATAGGTATCTGTCATTGCTAGAGCCGAGTCTTACTAGCTGGTGTGAGACATGAATTCGTCATCGCTATTTAGCGATTGCTAGGTACCTCCACGAAATCGCTAAAAAATCCGCCTGCAATGACAAAAAGATGCTTTAAACTTAATAAAAACATAATTTTATCGTTATAATCTTTATGTTATTATTAAGAGGAAGGATCAAAGTATTTTTGAATATTTAATTAATTTTTTTACTCCTTTTTAGACCATTCGAAATTTTGATTACAAAACTTGTTTTTCTTGCGTCAGCGGTTAAACTAACTTTTATTATAGCAAATTTTAGCTTCTTTTTGCGGTGACACACACATTAATTTGAAAATTAAACAGGTCAACGTTAGATGTCCTATCTTGAAGGTTAACTCCACAGATGGCACACAGACAACTTTTATGGAAAACATCCAGCTGGCGTATACGGTACCTGTATGGAGTCCACGACTCTGAGCCGTACAAAAGGATGATCAAGGACAACAGCTCTGTAAACCCGAATTTTCGTATCCAGTCGAATACCCGGCTCATTCCACAAGCGATGGCGAAGTTTGCCGAAAGTACTTGTAGCCTTAGCAATCCGATGCATGATTTCATCATCTAAAGTTCCACTGTAGTTGACTTTGCTACCAAGATAGTTGAAAGACTTTACATAGTTCAGGACTTTGTCTTGTACTTTCAACGGTCTCTCTGGAAATTAGTAGACTGGTGGTTTTTGTTTCTCATCACAAAATTGCTTCGGAGTAGGACAAGGTTGGTGCACTCCTTCAGTTTGCTTTATGCAAAGACCAAAGGTTTTACATGCAGCAGAGAAACGATTTATTAGATGATGGGCCTCCTCAAATGATGTCGCAACAAGAGCAAACAACAAATGACATTAGCAAACAACAAATCACGAATAATTTGTGTAGGAAAGTGGGTTTTGGCTCTGAAGCTCTGATGATTGAAGAGGCCACCAATTGTTCGAAACTGAAACTTGACGCCGCTCTCTGTGTCTGTGAATGCATATTTCAGCAACACCGAGAAGAAAAGTGCAAAAAGGACAGGGGCCAGGACACACCTTTTCTTGATGCCGTTTGCGACATCAACGGATTCAGATATCATACTATCAGATACAATATTAGCTTTCATTCCTTCATGAAAGGAGATGATGACCATTAACATGTTTTCTGGGATGTCGAGTTTCCTCAAGACTTGCCAAAGAGTCTCTCGATTCACAGTGTCAAAGGCCTTCGTCAAGTCCACAAACACCATTTACAACTCCTGGTTTTTCTCGCGAACCTTCTCTGCAACTTGACGAAGAGAAAATATCATGTCAATGGTGCCACGAGCCGATCGAAAATCACACTGCGATTCAGCATAGATGTCGCCAACAAGGTGTATAATGACCCTGTTTAGAATCAGTCTAACTAGGATTTTGCCTGCAATTGAAAGTAGTGATATCCGCCGATGATTATCACAGACACATCTGGAGGCGTCTTTATAATCCTGTGGGACACAGCCTGCCTTCCATATCTCCATGAAAAGTAGATGTAACTT
>OZ038500.1:54854424-54874424 GCA_964036315.1 Acanthosepion esculentum
TATATATATATATATATATATATATATATATATATATATATATATCAATTATGTGGTGCGGGTTCAATTTATATTACGCGAATCATTCATACGAAAAGCAGATAATATAAGTTAATGATATGGCAATAATCATTCTCGCAAACAATTTTTAATAATAAAATACATTAACCGCGAATCCGTTAATGAATGGTATGATCCTTGTTTATAAATTCCGGTTTTATCAGGTCTTCTTTTTACTACTAGCTTAGCTTTCAATCGTTTCAAACGATCATCCTCAGGTAGGGAAATAGGTAAGTTTTTTACATCCAGGTAATAACAGTACATCGAAAGATAAATTGTAATCCGAAAGAAGGGTTTTTTTTTTTAGAAATGTGATATTGTTAACTGTACGAAATACTTTTTGAGCGTGCAGTCACGACACTGAGGTTGAATTTTTTTTAATTTTAAATTTGTGCATTCTTGTACTAATATAGTAATATGAGAATTCTTTTGTAGAAATAGTTGTTTTTAGTAAATGTGGCATCAACTAAATTGTTCAATAAATAGTGTAATGTCACAGTTATTATCAGGAATTCGCACGTCGGATCGGTTATTTTAATATCAATTATGTGGTGCGGGTTCAATTTATATTACGCGAATCATAAATCTGCTTTTCGTATGAATGATTAGCGTAATATATATATATATATATATATATATATATATATATAAAGATTTTATTTTGTCAAAAATTCGATCAAGGAAGTTTGATCCAGGAAGACAAAGCATCCGAGATAAACATTCTTTGCAGACATAAAGTTCAATACCAAAAGATTGAGTAACAATAATTAGGAGTAACTAAAATAAAATAGTTTAGTTATAACATTCAATCAGTGGTACAAGTTTTTATACATTTTGCATACAATTCTGAGCTGATTCTACTCTGAAATCTCTGAACACTAAGTTCTTGAAACTCGCACTAATATCTGTTGAAGATTTTTCTCCAGTCTTAAGCTAACGTAAAAGCTATGTATTTGTGTGATTGTGTTTTTGATTTACTTTCTTCATATTTATTCGTCTCCTTCTAGCCCGTGGAATAAGAGACGAAGAATACGTTCCATTGTTTGTCAAAAATAACAAAATTTGCCTTTAGACATATAGCCATCACCCCACCAATACACACAAGAATATCAGCATTTCTCTCTTCCTCTTACTCTTCATCTTTTGTAAGCGTCCATTTTGAAATTCAGAGACGTAAACTCACAATCATGATTCATAACAGTGTTTGCCATTTATGTTTGCTATGATAATTTTTAAAGAAAAAAAAATGAGATGTTTCAATTTAGGAATCTAAAGTAATTGTATTTTCAAGAAAAAATAATTCTGGAGATTACATTCTTCAATATCTGTGCGTCTCCATCTTATTTATTTTGTACTTCCAATATAGCCTTTTAACTTCTTTCATTTGCGCATGCGTGTGGAAGAAGGTCGTTAAATACACATGCCTATCTACGAAGAACGTCAAATGGATATATAATTTAAAAAGAATTCATAACGAATTTTAAGCATTGGTTCTTGCTACATCATTAGTTGTATTTGTCCTCAGTATGCATTCTACTAAAGAAAGAATCAAAGAGCGATAGTATATCTTTACTTACACAACACATAGAAACAGAGAAACATGCCGCAAATCCAGGCTCAGTTCGATTTCTACTCATATCGATCAATACATCACACGAAAGTGAATATTAATATTCATATTAGACAGGGGTTGATCGATAATACTAAAATAATAGATAGCTCTTGTTATAAAGAAAACAAAATAATTGATATGAAAAAATCAACATTAAAGACAATATATTTCACTTCTGGGAAAGAAGTTTTAAAATGTGTTTAGAATTAGTAGAAAAATGAACATCTTGGTCTTCAGATACAGTTATGTGTGCCTTGGCAGAATTTTTAACATAGATACATATATATATATATATATATATATATATATATACATATATATATGTTTATATATATATATATATATATATGTGTGTGTGTATGTATGTATATATATATATATATATGTATACGTGTGTATATATATATATATATATATATATATATATATATATATATATATTCTGCCAAGGCACACATAACGCTATTGTATCTGAAGACCAAGATGTTCAGTTTTTTACTATACATATATATATGATGATAGACTCTCCCGTCGAACTCGACGTATGAGGGTCAGACAGATCAGTTCCCTGAAACTGAAAGCCCGACACCCACACAGGATTTGATTATAGTGGTGAAGGCTTTGTGCAGGGCCATCCACACTTTTTGGAGGGATGAATACAGGAACCTGGTGCAACGAATGCCACAAGGTCCCTAAACGACCCCCCGCAGGTAGATCCTATTAATATAAAATATTAAAACTGATCCACAGCCACAAAAGAGAGCTCAATATCATTTTTATTATAGACCATATAAGTGAATTATAATTAATGAGATCGAAACGGCTTATCTAATACAGATGACCATTTCATCCATGGGAAAGCAGCTTTTCCCTGGGCTTTTAATTGATAAGTGTTATAGTCCAAGTTCCTTGTACCACGGTGATGGTCCAAGGTAGAACCAATGAAGAATAACTCGAACACAGGTATGGAATAACACAGATATATTACAAACGGAAATATGTACAAACAAGTAGAAGTATTAGTCATGAATATCAGATTTTGTTAGAGAGAACTATGTTGTCTCGACAAGTATTACTATTCCAATGTCTTATAGTAATCGTCTGACTCTACTCTCTCTCTCTCTGACTGACTCTGAAGTATTTAGTGTCCTCCCCACGTAGGACAGATGTGGCACAAGGCCGGGTTTAAAGTGGGGTACCCGAGCCCGTAGGCTCGGCCAAAAAATAGCCCGTAGATCCCGTATAAACGGGATCGGGCCGGTCAATCTCCCCGAACGAGGCTGTGCCCTTCGGCGGAGCCTCGTCCGAGTTCCTCTCTGCCCAGAAGCAGAGAGTTCCCCTCTGCCTCAGAGGCAGAGAGTTCGACCGTCTAGCCGAGTCGTCCAAAAAGGACTGACTCTGAACTGCTGCTCCCTCTTGATGCGCAGTATTTGTAATGTCCGGAATAGTCCATTATTATCATGGGTAAGTTCCCATAACAATAAGTCCAAGGAAAAATTACTTTCCCATGGACGAAATGGTCATCTGTATGAGGTAAATTGTTTGGATATGATTAATTGCAACTGGTGGGGGGGGATTTGAATAATCATTCACAGCAATCCATTGAGTCTAGAAAAATCTAAAACAGAATTCAGAAAGAATCTCAGTAGTAAATGCGCACTCCCGAGGAGACCCAAAATACCCAAAATAGGACCAAATGGTCATCGAGTGCCTTTTGCATTCTGTTGAGGATTCTTCTAGACTCGATGAATATATATATGGTGCAACAGCAAAATTTTCCAAATCCTGTAAAACAAAATTCTCCATTTCTTAGATTAAGCTTTAACCATTGTATCTTAGAAAATTGGACTCTACTTTGAGCAATAAGAATGTATAACTACTCTCCAAGTTTATCAGAAGAATCGTGATTAAATCCATCATAAACGAAAATTACATGTTCATCATTAATTAATCATAGCTAACGATCGAAAGCTCATTATGGTTTGAAATAATGTTCAAATATGTATATATATATATATATATATATATATATATATATATGTGTGTGTGAACATAGAAGTCAACACTTAGAGGCGACAGTCTGTTTCATGCTAGATGCAATCGTCAGGCAACGATTGCTGTTATTTTTCTCGGCTATTTATATATACGGGTTAATGATGTATTGTGGGTAGTCTATTTTGGCGGTTATTTTACCGGAAGTCGTTTGTTTGTTTATTTATTTATTTGGGTTAAATTATTTTGCTTGTTTTTATTTTTTATTTTTATTTTTTATTTTTATTTCTCATCTTATATATAATTTTATTTTTTATTATTATTTTATTTTTATTTTGATCGGTGTTTTAAATAATATTTATGTTGGTCATACCACAAACTCGCTTTCAAGACGCTTAACTCTACATTTAACTGATAATTCTAACATTTTTAGACATTTAAAAAAACATGCCTGCCTGTGGAAAATCGTTGTGGACAACACAATTATACTTAAACATGAAAATAATAAACAAAAATTAAAAATCCTTGAAGCTATATACATAAAACAGTTGAAACCTAACCTGAAAAAAATATGAAATCTCCACAAACATTCTTAAATGCCTATAATCTATAGCAGAAGGCATTGGTTTATACCAATGGATTCCCATACTTAATATTTCTCGTTTTCACTCTCACGTGGTCATGTGTGACGTCACGAGGTACAACGCATTTTTCACTTCCTTGGCTGGTAAATAAGAGTTTGTCGTTACTTTGAGCTTATTCAAACAGCAAGTGCGGGCCATTATTGTGGTTTCGTGTATGTGTTGTTTGATTTATAAAAATTGTCATCTTTGATAATGGCTTATGTAAGCCGAAAGCTTAGATTGGATTCAAACATGTGTCAATATGGTGTTTTCCTTTCGTCTTTCAACGATAATGTGATTAAGCTTATCAGACAATACGAAAGGAACTTACTTAAAATAAATAGACAAAACTTGTCTATATTATTTAATGAAACATGCATTAATGAAAAATTGCTGCCGAAATACACACACAATATATATATATATATATATATATATATATATATATATATATATATATATATATATATATATATATATATATATATTATTCCAGGATTATTTTCGAACTTATTCAAGATGATCTTCTTACTCTATAACCTTGTAACATTCTGTTTTGGAGCAACAATATCCCTCACAGGTTTCACATACGATTTCATTTTTCAAAACTTTTTCACTGCTCTTTGGACTGTCATAGCTGAAACTCCTCTCTCACATGCCAGACTGACTGAGTTGAGTCTTTTCTAATTGATCTCTTTAGCTCTAAGTTGAAAGGATGATACCGCTTCTCGTTGTGACCTCCAGTCTTCTGTTCTAGTGTTCTCTATTGGAACTAGAGTATTAATGCTGGTACCCTTACTGAGGGCCTGAATGATCTTTTTCCTCTCGCTGTTGTTCATTTGGGAAGAAAGTGGGGCTGACGGAAGACGATTAATTTGTTTTTTTTCTAGCTGAATAGCTCAAAGGGCTTTTCAGTGATTCTTATGAAAAATGCTGACAAGGTTGCTAAACGTCATATGTGAAAAATGTCAAAAAGACATTTAATTAGTTTAGTGTTTTGTTAGATATTAGACATTTTGTGGTATGGACAATTGTGGATTTACACGATTTGGACAATTTTACTGTTACACAATATATATATATATATATATATATATATATATATATATATATATATATATATATATATATATATATGTATATATATATAACCTTACTATATACAGCTACAAAAATTTGTAAACATTGTATATATATATATATATATATATATATATATATATATATATATAAAAAATATCAATAAGGACACCGGATTATATATCTTACTGTTCTTTCTTTATATATATATATATATATATATATATATATATATATATATATATATATATATATGTTTACGATTGACCCGATAGTCGGTATGACCCTCTGAATTTCAAGAAATCACATAAATTTTGAAAGTTGCATGCATTTTTCAAAACTAATTGTCAAGCTCACTTTGGGCCAGAGGGATTTTCTCTTGCAGAACGGTTTTATCATATATTGAAGAATAATAAATCAATTAACCTATTTCTGCATAAAGATTGATTAATTGATTTGTTTGTTTGTTTAACGTCATATCAACTCTCTATGGGTCATTTAATGGCTATATTTAATTTTCTTGGGAGCTTTGAAGTAATAAATATGTGATATATTATTCTGCTATCCCAAATGAATACATGGTAGATGATAATCAGCTTTTGTCCGTATAAATGTTTGTGTGGACAGAATTACTAGAATCTGTGATATGTGCGTTTTATGTTGTAGTTTTGTTGAACTTATATTTTGGAATAGCATTGGATTCAAGAAATTATATGGATTAATGCTATAAAAGAGTTCTTTCATGTTGGCTGATTTTGTTTAGCGTCATATCAACATCTATGGATTATTTAATGCCGAAATTTAAATAATCTGAACACAATTTTATGGCGTCAACGAAATATATTTTGAGCGCAATTGTAAACCTTTAACTACACATAAAAGGTATCGTTAGTCATTTTACTATAAATATGTATTGTTGCTCCTATTTTATACAAAAATGTATTGCATTTATTTTTATTATAAAAATGTATTTTTATTCTTTTATGTTGTTTTATTTGGTGTTCACTATTTGCCCATAGCTTGGACTCTAACAGGTGCTACCACCCCGGATCAGATTTGGTTCGGTTTGTTTAACGGCGTATCAAATCCTTATGGGTCATTTGATGACGAAATTCTATTTTCTTGGGAGCGTTGGTAATTCTTTTAAAAAATGCTGGTAATTTTTTTTCCTTTTTGCTATGAAAACGTATTGCTTGTAATTTTTTCTTATATTTTCATATTTTGACCCCAGTTTGGGTGTTCACTATTTGCCCTAGGTCTTACTACCCTAGGTCAGGTGGACCCGAGAACAACAGCGATTAAGAGATGGTTCCACGCTCCTGAAAAGGTCCAATCTCGCGATCAGAGGCGTTGCTGCCGGATGTAGTTTATGTCCAGCACTTTCTGTTCGCATTAAGCGATGGCAATCCAGAAAGGATAATAATGAAAAGGAGTCTGTGGAGAGCCGTCATCGTCGTCGTCTTAAATGGACATGGCACGTTACAAAGAATTTGCTTTAAACCTGATGCAGAAAGCTAAGTTTAGTTTAGTCTGGAATATAAGTTGAGAATCTTGTGAAGATCAAACTCAGTAGAATCGTTAAGTGGGCAGAGAGACGACTATCAGGTTTCCTTAATGCTGCTTCTGCTTATTACTTCGGGCTGGAGTATGTAAAAGTTTGATAATAATGTTGACACCATCCAATCATGGGTTAATTAGGTTCAGAACTCCTAACCTATTTACTTTTTTCTTTTTTTAATAATCTACCTAAGAATATACTCAGGTGGTGTAATGGATATCAGCTCGCATTGAGGAATCGGAGAGCCGAGTTCGACTTCCAGTCGAATCCATTACATTCACTTACGTGCTAATACCCTTGGGAAAGCTATGAATCGTCTTCTTCACTCCCATCTATGGGTACAATAGCAAAACAGACTGGGTTCTATAGCCTTGAATGCCAACTGGTCTAAAGCAGAAAGAAATGGCAACCTACTGTGGGAAAAGTCTGCATTGCCAGGCATGTATCGAAAGATACATGATCGCCTAAGCGTGTATCACGCATTGCACGTAACTGACTGATTCCTTGTATATGCCGAGTTCAAATTCCATTCGAATCCATTACATTCACTTACGTGCTAATACCCTTCAGAAAGTTATGAATCTTCCTCTTCTCCCTCCAGCTATGGGTAAATAGCAGGGCAGACAGGGTTCTATAGCCTTGGATGAAAGAAAGAAATGACAACATAATTCGGGAAATATCTACCTCGTCAGTCATGTATGGAAAGATACATGATCGCTTGTATCTGACTGATTTGTGAATATCTGATTTAGCTTTAACGTCTCAGTATGGGTAAAAAAACTGGCTGGTTACATTCAATGTCTCGAAAACCAAAATAGTTAGGCTTCATCATCCTCGATCGGACCCTGGACTATCACCAGGAACGATGAATAGATGTTTCCTCAGGGAGTCCCCGTGCCTTGAGCTTGTGTTAGGCCACAAAATCGATCTAGACCTCAAGTGGAACACGTACATACTATCAATCGCTAAAAATGCAGGAGAAGTGGTCGGTTCTCTGTGGCGCTCCAGCAAGTACCCGACTCTTTGTGGTATCCTCTACCTTTACAAGAGCAAATGGCGTATTTCTGTCATATTTGGGCAGAAGCTGCACAGTCTTCATTTTCCATTCTCGGTAGAGTTCAAAAGTACCACCGGGTCCTTGTAGGCGACAAATTATTTTCCACCTTGCACACATGTGAACCGCTCACTGCTCTATCGCTATTTCCATGTGCTCAGACGAACTACATTTCTTAGTTCCACCCGTTTCTAACTTTCATGGCTAGGGTCCGCCAGGCTGCGCGAATCATCCGCATTCCCTCCGTATTCCATGGATGTGAACTAAGTTCCACTCAAGCAACTTCTTCCCACGAACAGATTACCAAAAGGATGTTTTCCCGATCAATACAGTTCTAACCTGTTCACGTCTAGGGTTAACCTGTGTGCATAAACTCTGCTTCTTACTCCATAACTCTCTACTTCAAGTGTTTCTCGGGCCTTGTAAAGACTGAACCTCACTGTAAAAAAAAAAAAGAAGCAGCAAAATCCTAGCTTGGCATATGTTAATTGCACCAAAGAAGGCATGAAACTTACTAATTATTAAATCCAGAGGGTGGCCCAAAACATTTGGTCTATAGTGGTATATCAGGAAATCATGCCGGATGAAACGAAATTTAAAAAAAAAATTTAAATTGTTAATTTCCCTTTCATTTTAAGATTATTTTGGGCTAATATTACGAAGAACTCGCGAAAACTTTCTTGTATTTTGGGAGAATTTATTCATTACTACTGCCCTATTCTCCGTCTTTTGCGTCTGTCTTTTCTTTTTCTCTTTGGACATGGAAATAATCCAGCCGCATCAAACCCAGTGTTTGCTGAACGTGATATCTGAAATAAGCCGTTCGTCGATTGAACTGGTAGTTGCGAACGCATGCATGTTATTCATGTCTGACAGGCTATTAGGTCATAAATCGAACTCAGGAATGGATTTCAGTTAAATCCTGAGATTTCATCTACAGGGAAAAGGGTGAATATTTTTCCTGCCCTGTTTAATGTCAAGAGAAAGTTCAGATCCGGCGTAACGACTACCAAGCCGGAAAATGGTATTGCCAAAATTCTTTCTGAGTTTGTGTTTATTTTTCAGAATGGCATAAATCTACCTCGGTCACCTCAACACTTGCCCTCTCTCTAGTAGTACTATCTAACCAAGTGTGACAGAAAAAAATGGCGTTGCTGAATAAACACCATTAAAACGATCACTTACGTCTGAATTTCGAGAATGAGGATTTATCATTATTTATATGATTTACAATTGGACTAATATCCTTGTCTTTGTTGCTGTTATCACAACGCTTCAGCTGTTGGGTTCTTGTTCAGGGACTTTCGCACTTTATTTACTGATCGCGTTCCAATGTTCACGTCTTAGAATATCTCTTATTGTTATTTTTTTAATAGAGCTCAGTTATTACAGCATTTCCACTGAATTTGTGTTTGTGCTACGCAGACCAGGGATCGAAATCACAATTACTATGCTATGAAAGTTTTCGAACCAAAGATTTAATCCACTGGGTTATTGTTTCAATCTCCGACTTTAGAGCCTCACATCTAATATTTTTATTGTTTGCTAGTCTGCTACCCTTTATGAGGTGCTTTACCACCTTTGCCACCGCCACTTTCCTTACTGCTGTTGATACCGCGGCTGAATCTTTGCTGTAATTAATTAATTAATTAATTAATTAATTAATTTTCTTTCTTTCTTTCTTTCTTACCTTTCTTTCTTTCTTTCTCCTATATGGTATTTACTGATATAATAAGAATGCAAATTACAAACTGAAGATACCGAATTCAGATAAAAACAAAATGTAAATATCTGAGAAATGTTTTAACAGGGGACGGAAAATGCGATACTGAAATCCGAAGGCGCATTGGAACAGCAAAAGATGCCTTCCAAAGCTAAGCTAAGTATTGAGAAACAAGAAAAAAATTCTTTAGAAACTAAGAAATGAGTACAAAACCGCTATGTAATATCAGCCATTCTCTATGACAATGAATACTGGACATTCTCCTCACATGAGCGGAGAAGTGAAGCAAAAGAATTATGATTCTACAAAAGACTTCTGAGAATACCATGGGTCGAATATATGAAAAACGATGAAGTTTTAGAGAAGATTCAAGCAAAAAGGACATTTATGCTTAACATCAGGATGAGACAGTTGAAAGGGCAAATATTTAGGAAAGAAGGCTTGGAAAATGTGATACTCAGGGGACAGATTGACGACAAGGGGGACAGAGGAAAACAACCCATAAACTGCCTAGCGAGCTTACGTAAATGGATGACAGAACAAGGGTTTAAGAGAGATAACAAAAAGACAAAATTTGTTAAGAGCTACAAAGGACCTGAAATTGCGGAAAGCCATGATTATAAACCTCATGAAGGGACACGGCACACAAAGAAGGGCATACCGAAGAGGCTCTCATATTCTAGCATATACGCTGATTTCATCCGATGTCTGATTCCTCAGTCTTCTTTGTATATTATTTTTACTCCATTCTACAGGCGGTTCTGACCTCATTTTCCACTTTATACATGATCAGCTATGTCGGATTGCATTGTTTCAGCCCTAGTTACTCCTAATTGCTGCCTGTCTACTCGTGGACAAAGAGTTTTCCCAACTGCTTTTATTGCGTTCATGACTGCCATTTTCGGCCATATTCTACCAGGAAATCCCTCAGTCTAACCTTCCCATGGTATATTTGGTTGTTATGTTCGGTCTTTTCCTCGTGCATTTGCCCTCCATCGGAAACATTAAAACAAAATTATGCTCCATCTGTAATCCTTTCTTTCTTACTTAGTGTCCTCTCCACTTCAGTTTTTGCATTTCCTAATTTGGTTTGTTCACAAAATACAAATTCAAATGATAGTCAAGTTAGAGAGTTACTGATTCAGTAACCTCAATTAATGCGCATAAACGGAATAGGTAAGGAGTACATTTTATGGGGATATATAGGAAAGATAGCTGTCATCACTAGACCTAAAGAGGCTAAGACTGAGGTGATCGAGATAGCATTCTTTCGGTAGTCTGTTTCTTAAAGTAGGGGTTCTTGGAAGGAGTTTATCTGAATGGGACTGCCTTCCTACTAACGGAATACGAAGGGAATGTGGATAGTTCGTTCCAGTAAAAATGGCGTGGCGGATCTATGAAGAATAGAACAGGAGAGACTGCAGAACGTAGATTGTTAGAAGATTTGCTATGGAAATAGTCAGAGAGTAACCTTGCGACGTTTTGTCTTTGGGGAAGGGGTTGTAGAGTGCGGAAAATAATCACCCACAAGATTGCGAAGACTGAACCCAGGCTTGACAAAGACTGAAAAAAATGTCGATTGGGTTGCTCCTGCTCTGTTTTGGTAACAGTACTTCATTTTTATATGATATGGCGGTTGAAAAGATAGTGGATAGCAGGCGGAGTCAGGTACTTACTGGAGCGGTACAGGGATCCAATTCAACATCTTCCGCGATGTATCGTATAGATGAGTTCCACTTGAAGGGGGAAGTCTGGGGTGAGCTCGGTGGGCCTTTTGCAACATCGAAGGTAGGCTTAGAATAGCGATATTCTGTCACTATACATGCTCTTCTCGGTGATTATGGAACGTTACTAGTTTAATTTCAATCTTACATGCCTTTTTCCTCCAGTGAGCTATGTAGGAGGAGAGATCAGCTGCCATTCTGTGGCCATCTGGATTTTTGCAGGTGTAGAGTGTTGCATCTGAGTATGTTCTTAGGTAGTTTGTTAATATGAAACAGAAAGAGGGTAGGGCAGAGAAAGAGGCACTGGGGAACGTCTGCACTGATCTAATGTTATTCCGGGTGGTTTTGTTAATAACCTTCCTTCCCAGACATCATAAGAGGCATTTTCATTCATTAATCATTCTATATTTTAATCATTCTGGTAAGGTGTTTAAAATTCTCTCTCACACTAAAATGAAAAGCGCATGGGAGTATAAAAAAAATGACTTAAAATTAAAACAAAACACTTGCATGCCAGCGAAACCTTTGTAATCATATTTTGGATCTGGAATATGCCCTTTTAATAAGAGAAAAATGAAAATAATTTAATCAAGCGAAAATGAATTAGAATTGTCATTATCTGCAATTCCCCAACGATTAATATACAATCGATTTATTTCAGTTCGTCAACTGTTCTTATTAAATTAGTTTTGAAAATATGGCGATACATAAAGTATGAAAAAAGGAAATTGAAATACAGAATAGAACCAAAAGCAAAATAAAAATAAAAACTGAGATGAAATTGCTGAAAGTTTAATTTCTATAAAGATTAAGTTAAAGTAAAAAATAATGCATCATGCCGCTTTACGTGAATCACGTTTTATTTCGATAATGTAGATTTTGTTCTTGGGAAATAAAATTCCGTTTCTGATGACGACATTTCAACGCCGAAACATGTTGAAGTAAACCTTTTCAAAATTACCTTTTTACATATATATATATATATATATATATATATATATATATATATATATATATATATATATATATATATAATGAAATGGATAAATTATTTTAAGACATTTTTATCTTTATACATTCTTTTTATAGATACAAATATTTAAGTAAATGCTCTGTTTTATAATAAACAGTATTAATAACATTTACCGGCTTGAATGTCCGAGAAATTTTCATAGACAATATTCGTTCTCCGAACCTGTATCCTATACGGAACCGTCATTTAGCCTGACGTGCCTTAACCGATCGAGCCACGGAGAATCGTTCGATTGGCAAGGTCGATTTTACTGCTTTTAATCTTCAATCTTCTATGAATGTCTCACGTACATTCATATCTGCTCGATGCGTATCTAAATGTAAACAAATGACGTCTCGCATTATCAAATGGACAAAGTCCGACAATTATTTTAAGACATTTTTATGTTTATACATTCTTTTAATAGATACAAATATTTAAGTAAATGCTCAGTTTTATAATAAACATTCAAGCCGGTAAATGTTATTAATACTGTTAATCACATCAATTAAAGATTTTCAACAAAAGCAGCAGCTGAAATGTATTTCATACGTAACCCGAAGAGAAGGCAATAATCGAGATGTTAACATTTCACACTACTTCAAATAAAAGGTTATTGATTGATTCATTCATTTTTTACTTCTTGTCAACCCTTAGCAGGTTATTTAAAGCCAGAAAATATTTTTATTGTAAGAATTTTTCTTTTGAGAAAATAATGATTTAATGATACAAGTATTAATAATTAACCCATAGCTGGGGGAGAGAAGAAGTTGATTCATACCTTTACATAAGTGAATGTAACGTACCCAATTATAATTGGAAGTCGGCTCACCGATTAACAATTTCAAGCCATTTTCCATTACACCACCCGCACATCCAAGCTTACAGCACCTGGTATTCCCAAGTGATCAAACTCGACGTCGTGTAATTTCGGTGATCGTATAGGATTTAGTGTTTCGACGTGACATGGCCGTAAGCCTGAATAAAATGTTAGGCATGAAACTACTATCACAGTGGAAAACACATTTTCCTGAAAGATGTTATATATTTCAACAGAAAGCAGTATAAGCTGCTCGGCAAATGAATGCCGAATAGGGTAGGTCGATTTTGAAAACCTGGCATTGCCCTCAATTTGAAAGTTTGGTTTGGACATGATAAATAATGACAATATATTTTTTCAAAATCGTTACCGTTTTTTGAGGAAACGAGTTTAAAGTTTAAGTTTAGGTTCAAAATCTTTGCTTTGGAATTTTAATCCGCTGAACAGTGAAAGACTTAAAGCACAGCCTTTCAAATTTAATAATTTACTGAAGCTTTACAAATTGTATATAGAGAAGATGCATGACACAAGCACATTATTACTAAATCATTGTGCCGTCAAATAAGACCTTCATTTATTTCAAAGGGAAATTATATCGAACAATTTAACTATATTATGATGTCATATGTTATACAGTGCAGTTGTTTTAGCTTGATGTTTAATAAACAATGAAAATTTAAAACATTTTGTCTCATAATTTGTACCCAGCCGTATTATGGTGTTATATACACTTTTATTTATATATTGTTGTTATTGATAATGATCTAACACATGAAATAACATTGATTATGATTTAACACATGATATAACATTGATTAGGATTTAACAAATAATATAACATTGGTTATGATTTAACAAACGATATAACACTGATTATGATTTGAGAAATGATATAACATTGATTATGATTTAACAAATAATATAACATTGGTTATGATTTACCAAAAGATATAATATTGATTATGATTGAACAAATGATATAACATTGGTTATGATTTACCAAAAGATATAACATTGATTATGATTGAACAAATGATATAATATTGATTATGATTTAACAAATAATATAACATTGGTTATGATTTACCAAAAGATATAACATTGATTATGATTGAACAAATGATATAACATTGGTTATGATTTAACAAACGATATAACACTGATTATGATTTGAGAAATGATATAACATTGATTATGATTTAACAAATAATATAACATTGGTTATGATTTACCAAAAGATATAACATTGATTATGATTGAACAAATAATATAACATTGGTTATGATTTAACAAACGATATAACACTGATTATGATTTGAGAAATGATATAACATTGATTATGATTTAACAAATAATATAACATTGGTTATGATTTACCAAAAGATATAACATTGATTATGATTGAACAAATAATATAACATTGGTTATGATTTAACAAACGATATAACACTGATTATGATTTGAGAAATGATATAACATTGATTATGATTTAACAAATAATATAACATTGGTTATGATTTACCAAAAGATATAATATTGATTATGATTGAACAAATAATATAACATTGGTTATGATTTAACAAACGATATAACACTGATTATGATTTGAGAAATGATATAACATTGATTATGATTTAACAAATAATATAACATTGGTTATGATTTACCAAAAGATATAACATTGATTATGATTGAACAAATAATATAACATTGGTTATGATTTAACAAACGATATAACACTGATTATGATTTGAGAAATGATATAACATTGATTATGATTTAACAAATAATATAACATTGGTTATGATTTACCAAAAGATATAATATTGATTATGATTGAACAAATGATATAATATTGATTATGATTTAACAAATAATATAACATTGGTTATGATTTACCAAAAGATATAACATTGATTATGATTTAACAAATAATATAACATTGGTTATGATTTACCAAAAGATATAATATTGATTATGATTGAACAAATGATATAATATTGATTATGATTTAACAAATAATATAACATTGGTTATGATTTACCAAAAGATATAACATTGATTATGATTGAACAAATGATATAATATTGATTATGATTTAACAAATGATATAACATTGATTTTGATCTAACAAATGATATAGCATTGATTATGATTTAACAAATAATATAACATTGGTTATGATTTAACAAATAATATAACATTGATTATGATGTAACATATGATATAACACACCTTATTCATCGAGTAGCCTTTTTCTGTAATCTTTACAATTTTTTTTACAGTTTTTACTAATCAAATACAGAAAAAAATTGCATATTTTGCTTGTGGTGATTCATAATTAGTATTCTGGTTTGAATAAATATTTAATTCAATGTATTAACTTTAATTGGATTTATTCTTGAAATAGTAAAGTTTTGAAAACAATTGTAAGCAAAAACATTCTGAAATTAGGTATTTCTTTACATTTTTCAGACGACCTTTAAACCTAAATGCTAAAAGCTATGAATTTATCTTTTGGTGTCAGTACTTATCACATCAAACCCCCGATTTAACACCGAGTGCAACGAAAATCCCACTGCTCTGATGCCGAACGTCTCCTTATCAAGAAAATGGATAATATTACCATTACCATTAAATCTTGTTACAGGCTAAGCCAAAATCATGAGATACCTTAGGGACTGACGTCCAGTAAGCCCCCTCTCATTGAGCGCAATCGACAATGTGAAATCTTACCAGATTGAGGACTGCATCGTTGATATCTATATCAGCTGCAGTTGTAATAAAACTTATGTACGTTATTTCTGCATTTCGTTGTCCGATTTGTAGGCCGAACGTTTTAAAAGAATATCTCCATCGTGTCTATTGTTAACGCTATACTTCTGGGAATATCTGATACATAAAATATTATAGGGTTGATTCCTTAGAAAACCAGTGGACCGATTTTTATAGCAGAAGCTGTTATCGGTCTAGAAAAGAACACGTTAGTCTTTTGTAATAACGAAAAGCTTTTGTTTAGATCAATGACATGAAATCACACGGACGCAAATGGTGATCTCTTTAAATGATAGCACTATTTTATAGGGTTAGCTTGGATAGGCACAAAGGTAAAAAGTGTATGGAGCACAGTGAAAACTGAATTCATGATATAGTTGGAGTGATCAGCACTATTATATTCGAAGAGATGCTGAAAAGTTCTCGGTACGACCACTTCTCCAAATCTGGCAAAATGGCAAAACTTAAGGTTTGCTTTTGGATGTATTTACTCGGGCGGGCATTTCAGTACATATCGTATCTATATATTTATCTTTCTATCAATTTATAGTTTTATCTCTTTATTTTTATCTATTTATCTGTTTTTAGCTATCTATCAATTTTTATCTATCTACTTATCTATCTATTTTTATCTAATTATCTATATTTATTTATTTATCTATTTTTATCTAATTATCTATTTTTATCTAATTATCTATTTTTAACTAATTATCTATCTATCTATTTTATCTCTCTAATTATCTATCTATTTTTATCTCTCTATGTATGCATGTATCTATCTATTTTTATCTCTCTATGTATGCATGTATGTATGTATCTATCTATTTTTATCTCTCTAATTATCTATCTATCTATCTATATCTCTCTAATTATCTATCTATCTATCTCTCTCTCTCTAATTATCTATCTCTCTAATTATCTATCTATTTTTATCTCTCTAATTATCTATCTATCTATTTTTATCTCTCTAATTATCTATCTATCTATTTTTATCTCTCTAATTATCTATCTATCTATCTATTTTTATCTCTCTAATTATCTATCTATCTATTTTTATCTCTCTAATTATCTATCTATCTATCTATTTTTATCTCTCTAATTATCTATCTATCTATTTTTATCTCTCTAATTATCTATCTATCTATTTTTATCTCTCTAATTATCTATCTATCTATCTATCTATTTTTATCTCTCTAATTATCTATCTATCTATCTATTTTTATCTCTCTAATTATCTATCTATCTATCTATTTTTATCTCTCTAATTATCTATCTATCTATCTATCTATTTTTATCTCTCTAATTATCTATCTATCTATTTTTATCTCTCTAATTATCTATCTATCTATCTATCTATTTTTATCTCTCTAATTATCTATCTATCTATTTTTATCTCTCTAATTATCTATCTATCTATTTTTATCTCTCTAATTATCTATCTATCTATTTTTATCTCTCTAATTATCTATCTATCTATCTATCTATCTATCTATCTATCTATCTATCTATCTATCTATACGAGGTTCATGAAGCATCAAAACCGTCTGTGGACCTTCCGACAGCCATCTGAACCTCGATCGCTGACTGATTACATCCTAATGAGAAACAAACAGAAGAATTGTGTGCGTAATGTCCAGGCATACTAGTCCTTCTCCTCTATCGGTTAGGATCATAGAGTTGTTTCCACAGATGTCGCTCTTAGCCTAAGGTCATCCAAACTGCCAGTACCAGACATTATGAAACAAATCAATTGGGCTAGGGTATATTCAGATAGAATTTTGAGACACCCTTTGATGTAGATGTTAAAAATTGTTATGAAATGCTCTCTGATCAATCTGATGATATTGAAACACGATACAATAACCTGATATGATCTACAGTAGAAATCGCACTCTCAAAACTGCCAAAGAGGGAAAAGTTACAGCACACCACATCAGTTTACATGTCCGTGTGAGAAAGACATGAAAAGATCTGTAAATAGTGAAACCTAGTTATGAACAAAAGCTAATAAGAAGTACTTTTAAAGGCACTACGAAAGCACAGGGGATACTAGATCAGGTCCATGCCAATGTAGACGCAGAGTACAACCAAGGGGAGTTGTAAGGATGCATACGGAGAAACAACATGATTCAGCCTGGAAAACAATAAACATACTCTCAGGAAGAAAATCAAAGCCTTCCATTCGGCTCAAAGGCCGTTCCGCTGAAAAGCGTAAAGCTAACTGGTTAGCTTTACGCTTTTAAAAACGTCTTAAGAAGCACCTGGGAGAACCCCCCGAAAGTCAGTGGTCTTCCATTCCAAATACATCAAATATCCAATACACAAAACACAAACACCAATCCATTCACGCTCTATTAACCCAAAATAACAGTGAAAGATTTTGACAAGAACAAATCTACAGGTGTTGACAAAATACCAAAAAAATCTAGAAAGATGCAATATGTCATGACCTACTGCTAGAGTTTTGCAACCACACTTTCATACACGATTCGCCGTCTTCAGCTTGACTGAAGGGCAGAATAGTCCCTGTTCCCAGAAAGGGCGATCTAACAAGTGAGGCAAACTATAGGGGTATAACTCTCATGCCAATTGCAGCAAAGGTTTACAATAAGCTTCTGCTAAGTAGGATCGTCCCTACCGTCAATCCTCTCCTCTGCAAGAACCGGAATAGATTTAGAAGAGGCAGCTCCGTACTGCTCAAATCCTCTTCATTCGTCGCACACCGGAAGAGATGAAAAAATGCAACGAAGAGGTCACAATTTGTTTTGTTGACTTTCGCAAGACGTTTGATTCTATCAGCAGAGATCTCATGTTCAAAATTTCTCATACACTATAGTACATCCTCCAGAATTGTTGAGGCAATTAGTGCTCTGTACAGGAAAAAAACACTGCCACCATTGTATGGCGAGAGTCATTCCTTTGAAGTTAAAGCAGGAATTCTACAAAGTGACACACTTGCATCTTTTCTGTTTATAGTTGACTCTATTCTGTGTATTTCTCTCGACAACATTGAGAAAAAAAGGACTTTTTGTAACTTCGCCAGAGTAGCTGGTACTCTCCACAATACATCACTGACCTTGACTTTGACAATGATCTTGAATTAATTTTTCAATGTAACAAGCATGCAGAATCCTTGCTGCAATCACTTGAGAAGCAGCAAACCAGGTAGGTCTCTATTGCAATTTGAATAAGGCAGAATATATGACAGCCTCCCATGAAGCATCCGAGTCATACAATAATACATTCATCTAAAGATTTGAGAACTAAAAATATCTTGGATCTCACATAATAGATTCGTAAAAAAACTTCAGCATCCGCAAAGCTCTTGCATGGGATGCGTGTAACAAACTTCAAAAGATAAATGAAGTGTTATGGGAACTTACCCATAATAATAATGGACTATTCCGGACATCATAAATACTGCGCCTCAAGAGGGAGAAGTCGTTCACAGTCAGTCGTTTATGGACGACTCGGCTAGACGGTCGAACTCTCTGCCGCTGAGGCAGAGGGGAACTCTCTGCCTCTGGGCAGAGAGGAACTCGGACGAGGCTCCGCCGAAGGGCAGAGTCTCGTTCGGGGTGGTTGACCAACCCGATCCCGTTTATACGGCTTCTACGGGCAATTTTTGGCCGAGCCTACGGGCTCGGGAATACCCACGGTAAACTCGGCCTTGTGCTACATCTATCCCTCGTGGGTGGGACAGTAAATACTATTCAGAGTCAGTGTTAGTCAGAGTCGAGTCAGACGATTACTGTAAGACATTGGAATAGTGAGACTTGTCAGACAACATAGTTCACTCTAACCAATGTCATTACTTACACTTCTACTTCTTTGTACATATTTCTGTTTATAATATATCTGTGTTATTCCATACCTGTGTTCGAGTCATTGGTTCTACCTTGGACCATCAACGTGGTACAAGGAACTTGAACCATAACATAAAGGAAAGAGGAAAGAAAAAGAGAAG
>OZ038500.1:54879424-54881924 GCA_964036315.1 Acanthosepion esculentum
GCAATGGAATGTTACTTCCATGGAGTCAAATCGTCTTTATTTACCCCGTGTTTCAAATGTCAGGAGAAAATTCTACTGAGAATTTTTTTTCCTTCAAACATGCTGTTTTGTGTAACAGCCTCACGCGTTGTTGCTTCCATTAACATTTCATTCGTCATCTTTCCTCCTTTTCACCCTTATCTTCATTTCGTAACACTTTCTCTTCCATTCATGCAACGTATTTCAACCAGCAATGACATCTTGAATATAATCTCTATCCTGAGTGGCTCTCGAGCGTTATATTAGGTGAATTGTAAAAAATGTTTCTGTGTTTTTGCTGCTTATTTTATTAAAATATTTTTTTAATTTTTTAATTTTGAGAAGGATTTTTAGAACGTGCTCGGGTTTAGTGCGATTGATTCTTGAGTCTCAATGTCAGATGTAAATTACATTTCGTTGTACAAAGGGAAAATGTTTTCAGCTGAATTGGGAAAACAAAGCCCCAGAGTTCTTTACGGTGTGTTGAATAAAAATGGCATTTAGATTAAAATCAACACTAAAATGTCTCATGTTATCGCCCCTAGCAAAGATCGTTCAAACAAAATTGATTCAGTTTCACGCTTCTATTACTTCTACATTTTCCCTTCTGGTAAATATACTTTTATATTACTTCCTATCTCTCTTTATGTTTCAGACACACGTTTGGGTAGAAAGTTCTTGTTTACGCACGAAAGTTCTTTCAGTCACACCCACCCGGATTCGTGCGGATTATTTTCCTGCTTTCCAGGCACAGCTTGAACTTCAATGTCTTCTGAGAGACTTTGGTTTTCATATATATATATATATATATATATATATATATATATATATATATATATATCATATCATATCATATCATATTAGTACAAAAACGCACAATCTTAAAATAAATTTAAAAATTCAACCTCAGCGTTGCGACCGCACGCTCCAAAATTTCTTACAATTAACAATAACACATTTCTTAAAACCATCTTTCGGATTACACATATTCTTTCGTTGGCCTGTTATTACCTGGACGTAAAAAACAAATATATTTTCATACCTGAGGATATCTGTAGGAACAGATGAAAGCTCGTAAAAAAATAAAAAAAGACCTTATACAACTGGAATTTATAAACAGGGATCATAACATTCATTTACAGGTTCGGGGTTAATGTCAATTATTAAATTTGTTTGCGAAGATGTATTCTCGCCATTTCTATCATTAACTTCAATATCTGTTTTTTGTATGAATGATTCATGTCATGTAAATTGAACTGCACCACATACTTGATCATATATATATATATATATATATATATATATATATATATATATGGTGGACTCTCCCGTCGTATTCGACGTATGAGGGTCAAGCAGCTCAGTTCCTAGGATTCGACAGCCAGACACAAGCACATATGATTTGATTATACTGGTGTAGGATTTGGGCAGAACCAACCACATTTTGAAGGAGCGAATACATAGGCCTGGCTCACTACTTGTCTCAAGGTCCCCAAAAGAACCTCTGCACGTTTTCAATTCAGAGGTCATTCATCTAGACCGGTTGCCATCCAAGGCTATAGAACACAGTCTGCCCTACTATTTACCCATAGCTGTAGGGAGAAGAAAAGGATTAATATCTTTCCCAAGTGCACGTAAGTGAATGTAATGGATTCGACTAGAATCCAAACTCGGCTCTCTGATTCCTCAATCCGAGCCGCTACTCCACCGTGCCTCCTCTTAATATATATATATTTAAAGACATTTATATATATTATGTTTAACGTTCTTTTTATAGATACAAGTATTTAAGCAAATGCTCTGTTTTATAATAAACAGTATTAAATAACATTTACCGGCCTGAATGTCCGAGAAATTTTCATATAAAATTTTCGCTCTCCGACAGGAATCGAACCTGTATCCTATACGGAACCATCATTTCGCGTGATGTGCCTTAACCTTTCGGCCACAGGTTAGCAAGGTCGATTTTACTATCTTTAAACTTAAATCTTCCATGAATCTCTTCTATTCATATCTGCTCTAGCGTATCAAATGTAAACAAATGACGTCATATATTTTAGAATTGGAC
Organism: Acanthosepion esculentum; assembly: GCA_964036315.1. Lineage (NCBI taxonomy): Eukaryota > Metazoa > Mollusca > Cephalopoda > Sepiida > Sepiidae > Acanthosepion > Acanthosepion esculentum. The sequence continues at coordinate 54,881,511 of OZ038500.1, forward strand.
ATAGTCCGACAATTTATTTAAAGACATTTATATATATTATGTTTAAACATAATATATATAAATGTCTTTAAACGCGAAATGATGGTTCCGTATAGGATACAGGTTCGATTCCTGTCGGAGAGCGAAAATTTTCTATGAAAATTTCTCGGACATTCAAGCCGGTAAATGTTATTTAATACTGTTTATTATAAAACAGAGCATTTGCTTAAATACTTGTATCTATAAAAAGAACGTTAAACATAATATATATAAATGTCTTTTAAATAAATTGTCGGACTATGTCCAATTCTAATATATATATATATATATATATATATATATATATATATATATATAGATATATATAGATATATATAGATATAGATAGAATAGATAGAATCCAGAGATATCAATGTAAATCAGAGCTAATAATTT